>CM034362.1:40793274-41020775 GCA_019925275.1 Mytilus edulis
GAAAAAGCTTAAATGCCAAGGGGAATAACTCTTATAGGTTTCAAAATGTGCCATACCTCAACTGATTGCCTATATATTTAATATTCAAGAGAGATAGAAAATACTAAGAGGCATTCAAACATCATCTATTAGATTAAAAAAAACATTGTTATTCTTTACATTCATTTGTAAAATTTCTCTTTTACATGTTCTATGTACATTTAAATTACACATTTGGCATATGATAAGAGTACAAATGTTTCTTCTAAAAACACGAAAAAAGAACCGGTATAAAATCTAGAGTAGTCATATTGGTACCTCTGCATGATTTGTTTCACATTAAAGAGATTAAATGTGAGAAATGCTACTTTAAGGATGTACACCTCTGCGTGGCAAACATTTCTAGAATCATACTTTTTTTCTTTTCCTGATTTTTTGGGTTAAAACAACTGTAAAAAACTAATTGATGAATAAAAACCAAATTGTGGTGCATTTTTAACTTTGGTATCCTCCTTCCAAAGTACCAAATGTTTGCTGATATTCGAATTTTAAAAAGTACCTGATCACATATCACGTTCTTTCTTAAAAAAATCCTAGTTGCATAAATGGAGAATGGTGTTTTGGCACTTATACCACATCTTCGTATGTATATAAACATCAACATCGTCGATGACCGTGAAGTCATAACTTTTCTAAAGAAAGGACCGAAATACCGTCCTCCATCTACAATAGATTGGAAACAGTGTCGTCAAGTCATAAAAGACGCTCTGTCTGCCTATTGTAAAAATTGGTGCAAACGTGAAAAATCCGATAAAAAATCTTTAGACAGTTATTTGAATAAAATTATGAATACGGTTGATATTCGAATATCTCATTTAGAAAACAATTCTGAAATTAATAATAGGAACCATGATATACCCATTTCTAGAATAAAAAACAAACTCAAGGTACTCGCAGAGCGGTTTGTGTTCGTACCGGCAGACAAGGCAGCAAATAATGTAGTGGTGGTGTGACGCATATACTACACGAAAGTTCTTCAAAACGAAATTATCAATTCCTCTACATTCAGGTCAGTGCGCACCACAGAGAGTCAAATCGTTAACAAGCATACCACTGCCACTGCCCAGCTTAAAGCATCTTCCGAACATTTGAAAGTCCCTACCATGTACTGGTTACCGAAATTACACAAAAAACCATTTAAATTCCGTTTCATCTCCGCTTCCAGTAAGTGTTCTACTACTAATCTATCAGTGCTTCTAACCACCTCCCTTACTACTATCAAAGAACTGGTTATTAACTTTTGTAATAAAGCTTATGAAAATAATGGTATTAATTATTTTTGGAGTGTTAAAAATTTTTTAGAGGTTTTAGATAAAATACATGCTTTCAATGGTCCTTACAATTCTGTTGACAGTTATGATTTTTCTACTCTGTACACTACACTTCCACACAATCTTATAAAGAAAAAGTTTTTGTATTTGATAAAATGGTCTTTCGAAAAATCTCATTGTAATTTTATTTGCTGTAACTCGTTTAAGGCCTTTTTCTGTAACGAAAAAGGAAAGTATGCTAGATACACTTCTTGGAAATGTGAGGATATGATTGAAGCTTTAAACTTTCTGCTTGATAACATTTATGTACGTTTCGGCGATAAAGTGTATCGTCAGGTAGTAGGTATTCCTATGGGCACCAACTGTGCCCCTTTAATAGCAGATTTATTCCTATATTGCTATGAATCTCAGTTTATGACCAAACTCAGTAAAGACCCAGCATTGTTACATTTGGTTGATACATTCAAAAATACCTACCGTTATCTGGATGATATTTTTTCGTTGAATAATCCAGAGTTCTCTAAATATACTTCAGAAATTTACCCAAACGAACTTACTTTAACTAAATCTAACATAAACAGCAGCAGTTGTCCTTTTCTAGATTTAGACATTTTAATTTCAAACGGGAAACTTCACACTTAAATTTACGACAAAAGAGACGATTTTTCATTTCCTATTGTTAATTTTCCTTTTTTAGACGGCGATGTGCCTTTGGCTCCATCATACGTTGTTTATATATCGCAACTCGTTCGGTTTGCCCGTGTGTGTTCTGATGTCATAGATTTTAACGAACGTAATCAATGCATCACTGGCAAATTGTTGTGTCAGGGATTTCGATACCATAAATTACTTAAAACTTTTACTAAATTCTTTCATAGATACACAGATTTGATTAGTAAATTTGGCTATACCTGTAGAAAGCTTATTAAAAATGGTATTTCACATCCTAAATTTTATGGTAATATTGTACTTAAAGCGAGGAAATCACTATGTGATCCTTGTAAACTCATCGAACCTTTAAACAAACTTATAAGTAAGGGTTATCGTACCAATATTGTAATAAGATCTCTGAATATAGTTCACATTGGCACTAATATTGATATTGTCATTAGCAAATTAAAACATAACTAAATTTCATTATCTTTTGAGGCGAGATGTATAGAGACACAGACACGTTAACTTTTATTTCTATAGAAGTCGCTCTTCACTATACTACTACCTGTCGATACATTTATTTTTGGCATTGCACAAGTCATGTCTTCTTTGACTATTAATGACGTTAAAATACTAAATCCCTGTGATGTGTTTTAGTCGATTTTAGTCTCTGATGCATGATTTTTTATTATTAATTGGTTTTGGCTTTTAACTAGCTGTCAGTTACTGCGAGTACTCTCAAATCGTATTTTCTTGTTAATTCGACCTGTTGATACTGTTTATAATGCTTTTTTGTTATTTTTTATTTATATGGATCTTGTCTGTACACCAGCTTTAATTATTTGTAATATCTTCAATTTTTCACTTATTCTTACTACATTAGTATAAACTTCAAGATTATAAAAAAAACAGTTTTTTTCTAAAGTGAACATTGATTGGTTAAATATTTCTCAGTCATGTCCTGTGTTTGAATTTGTTTGTTAGCTTTTTGGTCATGAATGTTTGTCTCTAATATTTAATTAACTGTGCATTTGTATTCAGATATCGTAGATCAAATTTATTCGTTCATTGTTTAATCTTACGTTTTTTGATTGAGTTAAGTCTGCCAATTGATATTTTATCGTATGTTTTTCTTTGTTGTGATGTTATGCTATTGTTTCAGAAAAAGGGAGAAGGTTTGGATCCATTAAAACGTTTAATCCCGCTGCAAATGTTTGCACCTGTCCTAAGTCAGGAATCTGATGTACAGTAGTTGTCGTTTGTTTATGTAATATATACGTGTTTCTCGTTTCTCGTTTTGTTTATATAGATTAGACCGTTGGTTTTCCCGTTTGAATGGTTTTACACTAGTAATTGTGGGGCCCTTTATAGCTTGTTGTTCGGTGTGAGCCAAGGCTCCGTGTTGAAGGCCGTACTTTAACCTATAATGGTTTACTTTTTAAATTGTTATTTGTATGGAGAGTTGTCTCATTGGCACTCACACCACATCTTCCTATATCTATATAAGATTAGAGTTTATTACAAAGAGAGCAAATCTTAGCGTAAACGTATTTTATTAAAGCGATTAAGATACATTACCTCAACTTCAAAAATGAAATTAAAAATAACCGATAAAATCAATGATAAACATACTGATAGGCCGAATAATATGTCTAAAACAATATATTTATGTAGCGAATACAACACATTAAACACAGACCATTATTGTATGTTATAATTTGTATGATTACAAACATCAAAACGCTATATGAATTGGAATAAGAGGGGTGTCTTCTTACAGAATAGGACAAAACATTATAGTGGCTATAATGAATTTAAATTGCATAACTTAAAATTATGAAGTGCTTTGTTTATATCAAACGTTTCCTTAACATGCTTAGTACGATATCTAAGTTACACGTAACACAACTTACGGATATTAAGAAAACAAGATTTAACAGTACAAGGGAAATATGGTTGAACAAATATAGGACGGTTTAATTATGAAATGTGACTTAAATCAAGTCACTAAATTAAACAAATGTTTCTTTATTTTAAACAACTTGCGTTCATAGTTATGTTCACACAAACAGTTAACGTGTGACATCGTTTGTAAACATGCGTTACAATTTCACATAACGAATATTTTTCGTAAAATATAAAAATCTAATTTGTTTACGAATCTTTTTATTATTAAAACTGCAATTATTTCTTCATTTAATGCAAATGGTGAACCGTCAATGTGTATAGGTGCCGGTTGTATCTCAATTTTGGTTGTATTTCTCATCCATATAATGTGAAAAATATAACTATTTCTATATTTCTAGTTTTATTGATCAAGAGTGCTGATACGTCTTCTTTGAATTGGAGCTAATCATGCTAATGTACCATCATTAGTTAATTATACTTTTGATACCACAGGATGGGATATGTTTCGTAAAATGTTGTGAATATTGTAAGAGTATATAAAAGTTATATGTTGTGTATTTTAATTTAAGGATGTACTGAGGATTCAAAAAATTCTAGAATTAAACTTTTTTCTTAATCTGATTTTTTGGTTTTTAAAACTGTCATAAAATAATTGGCGAAGAAAAAATATGGTGGTGCACTTCTATTTTTGCTACGTCCCTCCTTACATCCCAAAATTCGCCTATGCAAACGCCAAACAAAGGACCTTAGTAGTATCAAGTCAATAAGCTAATTATTTTATGGACTACCCGGCGCATTTTTTTCTTTGGCGTACCCAATCAACTGATTAAAGAATATAAGAATGAAACTAGATTTTCACCCTAGTATTCAAGATACAACTTTTCAGTGCCGAGGCCTTTAATTCTTAAACTTGGTCTTCTTGGATGACACTTAGTGTGAGAAAGAAATCATAGTAACGTCAAAGATTAGCAGGGCCAGTTAGTATAAAAGGCTTTTCCCATAGCAGGTTGGCAAACTAACTATTGTCTCAAGCGTTCCTTTCATTATTTCGTCCAGCACTTCAATCTGTTTAGGGTTGAGAATGATGGTAGGATGCCAAAGACATCTGAGAGGTATCGAATCCGCCTTTTTTACACAGTGCCTTTTCAACTTATTCGATTCATTCCGCTTGTCCACTTATCCGCAATGAAGATTTTTTTCTCACTGAGTCAACCAATCGTATGGCAGAGGTCATATTAAGGGTAGTATTGCTGAGCAAGTATGGAACTGATATGATATGTGGGCCGGAGATTGGCATGTACATATTACATGAATAGATCACAGTGAAGGTTACGAAAGTAGTTTCGGAAATATAGTTACCGAAGTGTGAACAACGTGAAAAATTTAAATTGATCAATCCAATTCAAATATTTATAGATATGCAAATCATATAAGAATAATGAGAAAAAAATTGTTTTTTTCAATAACATGGTTTATTTTTTTTATTTTCTTTTCTTTTAATTTCATTATTGTTTTCCCACCTCATTTTCAATGGAAACAAATAGTTGCTCTCCCTCTGAAATAGATAAAATCTCTGTCTTGAAATTCGGAATCAAACATTTCAAAAAAAATGCACCTCACTCACAAAAAATGAGTAGTCGGTACGATATCCGTAATTACTTAGATCTGGAGGTGTATATTTAAGCGGTTTTTACACGAAACTTTTATTACAGGTAACTGTCTAGTGGAAGTGATTTCGTGGTATTATGTTCGCATCGAGTGGGGGGGGTTGTGGATACAAACCCCGGCCGGTTAAAAAAACAATGACTTTAAAATTGTTATTTTCTGCTTCCCTGCAAAGCACGCGAAATAAAGGAGTAAAAAAAAATAAGATGACATGTCTTCTGGCTAACTATTACTGATGTCATTTTAACTGATCGGGCGGAGCTTACGTTTTAATTTGCATAAGGAGAGTCTATTTGAAGATGTGTGTGATAAGAATGATAGCCGTTATAATTATTACTGATTTCTAATCACCTATCAGTGTCATCAAAGGAATTTTAAAACAATGACTGGACACTTCATTGATGAGTTTATCCTAAAACACCTATCTATAGATGGACTGGTTAATTGTGAGCGAATCGGTTAAACTCCGCCCAGTCAAGTGAAATAAATCGAGTAATACCATGTTAAAAATCCGTCTTAGTGTGTCGGTCTAGTTCAAAGCACAGTAAAATTTCATATCACATTAACATGTTCTCGTATTACTAATATGCGTATCTATTTGCCACTGGTAATCAAGCTTCGTCATATAATTGAAGGTGTGAAATAAGTACATGGAAGCATAACTAAAACTGCACGCTAATTTCATGCATCGAGTTCAAGTTCATCACATATCTTCTTTTATTTATTTTTTTTATTTGGGAAAGGGGGGGGGGCACTCTAGGCGAGTGGTCCGAGAAGTCGAACTTCTATATCACTAGCCTGTCAAAACTTAAGTAAGTTGTGAGTTCGAATACCGCACTTGGCAGGTACGCTCGACTTAATCTTAATCTTAATTTAATATAATCTTTAAAGCTTTCTTTACGAAATGTTATTTCAACAGTTTTTGAATTCATTGGAGTCTTTTGTAATGAAACGTAAGAAGATGTGGTATGAATGCCTATTCGATAAATCTACCTCAACGTCACAATATGTAAAACGTAAACAAGTATAGGTCAAAGTACGGCCATCAACACGGAGCCTATGCCAAAACCGAACAGCAAGCGACATTTGTGTTATATTTTTGCCGCAACCGGGAAATTCTTCAACGAGCTCCTTTAAAATTCGACAATTCATCTTAATATTCCTCCGGAACGTTTGAAACGTTAATTTTTATCAAATTGCACCGTCTCACCTTTTCTTAAAAATGCACTTTCGCTCGGGATAGCTACATATTTCAGCCACAATTATAGTAACTCCGCAGAAGCTGATCGGAATCAGTCATGACGTAGACAGTTATCATTTTAATCGTTATCATGTTCAAAAACGACGATGAAAGCACACGTTTCGACATCATATAATGAAAGTAACCGAACCACGTGATATAAGATTACAACCACACAATATATTGACACAACCACATCATATAAAGATGTTTGCACTTAAATATAAATGAAAATCCACTTCATATAAGGATATCTGCACACCATATAAGTATATTTGTACATCATATATATGAGGACCTTTACACAACATATAAATACATTTGCACATCATAGAAGGATGTTTGCATATCATATAAGGATTATTTGCACATCATATAATAATGTTTGCACATAATATAAGAATGTTTGCACATCATATAACTACATTTGCATATCAAATAAGTATATTTGCACATCATATAATAATTGTTGTAAATCATATACGGATATTTGCACATCATATAAAGGTGTTTCTGCATCATAAAATAACAAGTGCACATCATATAAAGGTAAATGCACACCATATAATGCAGTTTGTTGGCTTTCCATACTTTACGAATATTGTCCTTGTACCGATTAAAACATTTAGTAAATGTTGTGACTAATTTGTAATATCAAAAACCATGGTGTAATAATTTTTCAGTTATACATAGATTTTTCTCGTTAAAATCTAAAACGTTGTTCCATATAAGAGCTGATCGATAAAGTTGAGATATCATAAACACCATAAGATGTGAACGTCACCTGTCTAGAATAAGATAAAAAAAACAATAGGAAAGGAATAATCATCTGTTTTATTTTAAACTTAGGTAGTAATCTTACCGATAATGATACAGATATCAAGATCCAGGAAAGGGCAGTGTTCATTGTTAATATTAACTTTATTCAAAATCTCTTTAGTGTACATACCGAAGCTGTCACTCCAATGAAAAAAATCGTATAAAATATCCTAAATTTAACATCTGTAACATCAAGTTATGTAGATTCAAGTGGCTCGATAAAATTGTGTATGGATAAGATATTTTCGCAAGGTTGATCATCATTTTTAAATTGAACACGATGTGTCATGAAAACAAGCACTTTTTTTGTAGTCGTTCTTCATTTACTTTTTACGTCTATTTGTATATAGCATAAAAACACATTGCAAAAACAATATCATCTTTCTTAGTTTTACATAATAACGTATAATGACACAATCATATCATAACTCGTAATAAATCAGTAGATAAGAACCATTGTATAGTAAACATATACTGTTTTTTTTATAAATGATAAGTTTATTAGCATTATGTATTATTATACTTCACGTTAAAATGCAACATTTTGATTGGCTAATACTAGGGAGATAATTTACTCTATCCCATGGTTAAGCGGGAGACATTTTTTTTGTATGTCACCCTCTTGTGCAGACCAAGCAAAAATCGATAATCTAAAGGACAGTAAATTGAATGTACATTAAAGACAATGCTCAAGTTCCACGTTTTGGCAAAGAAAGTTTTCATACGTTTAAATAAAAAATGAAATAACATTATCAGTTGGAAAGCAGGTCATGGTTTGACCCCAATTCTATAAGCAACAAAAGAAGTCTCGTGACCGTGAAAATTCAGTAAAACTACGGATGAGACAAACCTAATTCAGTTTTCATTATAATAGATACGAATGTCGTGATATCAACTTATCGATTCAAATAAACTTGAATATACATAGTTTATAATCGTAAAAACTTATACATCAACCATGTCAACTCAAAGTCTTTCATTCTTATTTATATCTTCAAAATTTAAGTTTGTGTGAAAATTGTCATGTCTTTTGATAAAAGAAGTGGTTATTTCCCCTTTATTACACCAGTCAAAAATAAAAACCCAGCAAAATGATTAAAAAGGAGATAACTTCACAAAAATCAAGAAGAAAATAAATTATTTTTGGTTTAAAACTGTTTTATTATAAAATTAAGATACTACCCTACTTTCAGGGAAGAACTAGAGGTTAAAATTAAAAGACAGAAAATTTGTAAAATTAAAATATGTCATCTACGTGTGGTCTAGAAACTTAGCTACATTGTATATATTTATATAACTAGCTGTGGCAGATGATATTTACTTTGGAATTTTAATAACGGTAAATGAAACCCACCATTTTTTTCTTAATATGTCCTGTACCAATTTAAAAAAATGGCCATTGTTATATCATAGTTCGTTTCTACGTGTGTTACTTTGTAATGTTGTGTTTCTGTTGTGTTGTGGTTCTCCTTTTATATTTGATGTGATCCCTCAGTTTTTGTTTGTAACCCGGATTTGTTTTTTCTCCATCGATTTATGAATTTCGAACAGCGATATACTAGTGCTGCCTTAATTTGTATGAGATCACTCCTAGTATTTTTTTTTAAATTACTTAAAATGATGTGTTATGTAAATAAAACATATTTGATTTATACAGTTTGAATAATCTTTCTGAAATGAAAATAAAAAAATTTTACTTATCATATATTTTATATTCTATAAAGTTAAACCACGTGTCACAATAATTTTCTTCAAACTAATGGCTTTAAAAGCAAGCCTATGTTTCTTAGTTGAACAGTACAGTACTGCATGTACAATATCCTCCAGGAAAAGGATAAGTTTACCAAAAAATATTGACAGAACTTTTGTATGAATAAATACTTAAAATCATAAGTGAAAGTGATATAATTTTAAACTTAAAGAAAAATATTCTTGTAAAATTTAACTATAAAACTTGCCTTGGAGCAGTATATTAATATAATGCATTCCTGGATTAGCTAGCACAGTAGCTCTTGTATAGTTTTTCATGGTATTAATATAAATATATATTAATAACTTATAGATTATGAAACTTTTTAAAAACAAAATGGGGCTTCTACTCTTCAGGTGATGTATCAGCTGCTTTACATATCTATAATCAAAGTATTGTATATTTCACCTGCATTATTGGATATTAATATCACAAATTAAATTCTCATTCGCCCTGCTTGTCCGAATATAAAGTGTGTCTACTCCAAATTCAATAGACTTTAAACATAACAAACACTATAATAGGATTAGATGCTCGCAGTGACATATTGTCTTCTCTTGAGATACCATATTTTATAAACCTTTATAGTACAGGTTCCTTTAATACAAACAACATATATAAATACATGTAATAAACATAGCAGCCACTGTATATATAAACTAATGTGACTAACTTCGTGACGATTCGATGTAATTGCGAGCAACTTCAATACGAATACATTTAAAAGCCGAACTTTACAAAGTACCATGAAACCTTATCCATAGAAACCACAAAAACATTCCTCGTGCCTTTTGCACGTGACATCAAACTATATAAATAGTAAATACTGTTGCAAAACTAGTTTCAGAACTAGTTACACTCGTTCCCATCTATTTATAATTAATACAAATACCAAACGGGAAAAACCAAATTTCAAACGAAATGAAATGTAAGTAAATTCACCCTTGCCTTGGTCGTCCGAATTTTAAATATTTTTATATATATATATTTTTACAACAAAACAAACACAGAAATAAAATTAGTTGCTCGTAATAACATCAAAACAAAGGAAATGAAACATTTCAGAATTAGATACCAAGATTCAAAGATACTTCCAACTGACGATGTACATTGTCCTTTATATAAAAGAGGGACGAAATATACCAAAGGGACAGTCAAACTCATAAATCTAAAACAAACTGACAACGCCATGGCTAAAAATGAAAAAAAAAAACAGAAAAACAATAGTACACATGACACAACATAGAACACTAAAGAATAAACAACACGAACCCCACCAAAAACTAGGGGTGATCTCAGGTGCTCCGGAAGGGTAAGCAGATCCTGCTCCACATGTGGCACCCGTCGTGTTGCATATGTAACCATCTGTTGACTGATCTGATGATCATCTACCGTGCGCCTTCAATAATCTAACAGAAACCTCGTTACTAGCTGCTGAAATAGCACCTCCACTTCTCAGACTATGTAATTCAAACAAATATCTTCCAAATGCCTTAAGTAATATCTCACGAGCTGTAATGTACGATAATGATGTATTGTTTTGCTTAGCTTGTATACACCTTGTGATTTCAAAAATGACAAAGAACAAAAAAATAGACGAAATCAGATTATAAACCAGCTAGTTTCAAATAAATCTTTAACCACTACTTAACAGGACACATTTCATTCGGTCCGTGTATATCTGCGTCCATTCGTTTTTCGTTTTGAAATATCAAAAACAAAAAACAAAAAACGAAAGTGTTTTAATTTTTTTGTTTTTGATTTCATAAAAACCAAAATGAAAACGAAAGTGTTTTCATTTTTCGTTTTTGAATTTTTAAAAACCAAAACGAAAAACGAAAGTGTTTTCATTTTTCGTTTTTGATTTCTTAAAAACCAAAATGAAAAACAAAAGTGTTTTCGTTTTTCGTTTTTGATTTTCACATTTTAAAGGTCGTTAAAGTATACATGCACAGCGGTTGTCAGATCAATACTACTTTAATCGAAGATAATGTCGACGGATGCAAAAGTCTTTATCAATCTAAACAATAAGGGTGAGTGATCTTTACTTTTAAGTTTGGAGAGGTTAATCTAAGATGATAATATTGTAGCGTAACTAGCCTCTTTTACAAATAAAGCAAACTATATATTGTTGGCGAGGGAATGGCTCAAGGACTCCAGAAGAACTGGAAAAAATTATACAAAATCTTTCACACCCTTTCTTAATCTAAAGCGCAAGTTTTAATTTATCTATTTTATTATGTTCTGGTCTCGGAGCAAAATATATAGATACAGTGTAAGACTGTTAGTATTTACATGTATGAACAATATCAAAAGACATATGTAGGATGATGAAAACAATAATGTAATCCACAAAGTCAAGTGTTTGGCTATTGTTAGTTTAAACATATTTTTTAATAGTGGATTGGAAATTTTGTCACCGGAACGGTGATCGAACCAGGAACTTATGTTTTTGTATAGTCCGATGCACTAACCTATGTTACTTTTGTATAATGAGGATCAATGGTCTAGTTCTTCGTTGAAGACCCTCCAGTTCCTTTCAAGAAGAAGAACAGGCATAAAAGCCCTGTTCATTAATAATTTGTATTTTTTTCTATATATTGTGTGCGAATTTGTCCCGTGTACATTTACTCCACATCTCTTTATTTTCTATTTCGGACCTGGACACGGCTCAATGCTAGTTTAGACCTCCAATGTTAAAGGTCATATGTTTTTTTTTTTAATTATTTGATGCCGTGGGATTGGGATTTTTAGCTTTAATGTAAACCATGTCAGGTTTTTAACTTGTATTTACAGCAAAGATAGCCAGTTTTGTGTTCTGTAATATACCGTAACAGTTTAATTTTACTTGTCCGGTCGCATCGGAACTTCTCAAAACATATTCCGAACAATATCTGGACGTCGGTGTCGTGGGCATGTACAATTGCTAAACCACACATGAACGTTCTTTACTCTTCGTAGATCTATTCCAACTTGAATTCTTTTTGAGTCTACGACAAGCAGAATATGATATTTTATACCATTAAATATTGAAGCCATAATCATGAAGATCGATTACTTGATTGATGTACCGTTAACGTAGCCGCAGAACAAAAACGCGAGAGCTACTTTTGAATATTTCTACAATTTTAAGTAGTTTTCCACTCACAAACACAATAATATTTTCAACATTTATTAAACTATTTTTTTTTTACACTTTTTAACTTTTATGTTGTTTTAAAATATCAATTTGACTTGAATTTGGGATCCCGCTAACATGTTTAACCCCGCAACATTCAAAATGTATGTGCCTGTCCCAAGTCAGGAGCCTGTAATTCAGTGGTTGTCGTTTGTTTAGGTGTTTCATTTTTGTTTTTCGTTCAATTTTTGTGCATAAATTAGGCCGTTAGTTTTCTTGTTTGAATTGTTTTACATTGTCATTTCGGGGCCTTTTATATCTGACTATGCGGTATGGGCTTTGCTCATTGTTGAAGACCGTACGATGACCTATAGTTGATAATTTCTGTGTTATGTTGGTCTCTTGTGGAGAGTTGTCTCATTGACAATCATACCACATCTTCTTTTTTATATTTATATGAGTATATTAAATAAACATGTATATACCAAGCTAAGTCAGTTTATATCTTGTTTTTCGTCTGACTATGCAAAAGGCGAGGAGAGCTACTTTGATAGATCAGGTTGACTGATAAGCTGTCTATATAAAGTAATGGGACAATGCATGGCATGAAGACATCACCAAATTAACGTATGCAATACTCAAAAAGACATCCAGAGCTTACCATATAGTCATCAACTACCCACCAACAGGCCGTGAGCTTTGGTTGGCTCTTAACTCAAATCCAATAGCACGGCAAAATGTCAAAATATTCTATTCAAACTGGGTGACCTGGGAGAAAAATATTGAAATTTTCCAAAGAAACACATACACCCTCAACTTTTAATAAGGAGATTTGGTATTAATGCAAATGAGTCAACTATCCAACAAAGTTCAAATTTAGTGGATGTAAGCAATTATATATAGGCAACCATATAATCTTCAACAATGAGAAAACACATACGGTATTGTCGGCTACAATGTCCATGAATTGAAAGATATGAAACAGTTCAATTGAGAAAAATAACAGCCTATTTCAAAACAACATGAATTACGAAAAACACATATAAAAGACATCAACAAACGAAAACCATTGAACTACATGCTCCTGAGTTGGAGCAGGCACATGCAATATATTGTGGCGTTTAACATGCTTGTAAACCGCCGGGACAGTTTTGTTACAGCACAGCATAAGAACAAACTATACAAATCAGTGGAAAAGGGCTTAACGTATGAGATCGATACAAACCAGAAGGAAGAAAAAGGTCTAACAAAAACACATACCGAATGTGGCAGGGTATTTTTACCTCGTTTTCAAACAATCAAAGTACTGAAGTACTGAACATCGAATGACTGCAAGTTCTTTTGGACTGTCATAAGCACTTGTCTCAGAAAAAAAATCACATCTCTATACTCGAAAGTGAAGTTAATGTACAGATATATTTTTTTTGAAACTCAGTACACATATTCTATATCATATGATCTTTTTAATTTCAATGCCAAATATAGAGTTATGACCCTCAATTCCACGTTCCACTAGACATGGAAAATGATAGTGCGAGTGGGGCATTTATGTGGTATGGACACATTCTTATTCAAATCCTTTATTTAAAAAGTCAGTAAATTTACTACAGATAACACTACATTTGTAAATTAGACGAACTAATCTAATCAAAATGTATATCTCTGATTTCGTAATACTTATGTGTATGAGAAAATTAATATATATATTAATTTTAATAAGATTGTTGAACGAACGCGTTCAATCTTAGGATTTTGTTCTTGCCAATTTTTCCGACCGAGCAGAGCGAGTCGAAAACAATTTAATAGACGTCTTTCAAGCAAAAGTAAATATGTTTGCTAAACACAAATATGATTTTATTAAACTTGGTTATCAATTGTTAATCAAAAATACAGTCCTAGATAATAAAAAATCATGAAATATTTGGTCTAGTAAAAAAAATAAAAAAAAATCACACAAAAAACAGTAGTTGTCGTTTGTTGATGTCGTTCTCGCTTCTCGTTTTTTAGCTCAGCTGGCCAGAAGTGTCAAGTGAGCTTTTCTTATATCTTGGCGTCCGTCGTCCGTCGTCGTAACTTTTACAAAAATCTTCTCCTCTGAAACTACTGAGCCAAATTCAACCAAACTTAGCCACCATCATCATTGGGATATCTAGTATAACAAATGTGTCCGGTGACCTTGCCAACTAACCAAGATGGTCGCCATGGATAAAAATAGAACATAGGAGTAAAATGAAGATTTTGGCTTATATCTCAGAAATCAAAGCATTAAGAGCAAATCTGACATGGGGTAAAATTGTTTATTAGGTCATTATCTATCTGCCCTGAAATTTTCAGATGAATCAGACAACCTGTTGTTATGTTGAAAATTTTGCTGCTTTTGGTTATTTTCTTGAATATTATTATAGATAGAGATAAACTGTAAACATAAATAATGTACAGCAAAGTAAAACCTACAAATAAGTCAACATGACGAAAATGGTCAATTGACCCGTTAAGGAGTAATTGCCCTTTATAGTCAATTTTTAACAATTTTCATAAAATTGTACATTTTTACAAAATATTTTCCACTGAAACTACTACTAGGCTAAGTTCATTATAGATAGAGATAATTGTAAGCATCAACAATGTTTTGTAGAGTAAGATCTACGAACACATCACCATCACCAAAAACACATAGACCAAGGTGAGCGACACAGGCTCTTTAGAGCCTCTAGTTATATATATAGAGTTTAGACCTTTGGTTTTCCCGTTTGAATGGTTTTACACTAGTAATTTTGGAGGATCCTTTTATGCCAAGGATTCGTGTTGAAGAGGGTACTTTAACCTATAATAGTTTCCTTCTACACACTGTGACTTGGATGGAGAGTTGTCTCATTGGCACTCATACCATGCACATCTTCTTATATCTATATAATTATTCTTTCGATATTTTTGATTGGGGTCTGGAGCTGGCATGTCAGTTACTGCTAGTAGTTCTTTGTTAATTTATGAATCATATTCGTTTTGTGTAGTTTCTTTTGTTTGCTATTTTGTCATCAGACTCGGATTTCTTTTAAACTGAGTTTCTCTGTGCGTATTGTTGTGTGTTTGTTTATTCTACATGAGCTAGATATAATTGTATAGCGGGAGGGTTGAGATCTAACAAAGCATGTTTAGCCCCGACGTATTTTTGCGCCTGTCCCAAGACAGTAGACTCTGATCTTTGTTAGTTTTTTTATGTTTTTTTTTGTCTAAGTTAAGTGTGACGTCCATTTTCACATTACTAGTATATATTTTTATTTAGAGCCCAGCCGAAGCCCGCCTCTGGTTGCGGGATTTTCTCGTTGTGTTGAAGACTCATTGATGGCCTTCGGCTGTGCTCTCTGGTTAGGCTGACTATTGTTTCTTTGACACATTTTTTATTTCCATTCTCAATTTTATTGATTGATCAATTGATTGATTGATTGATTGATTGATTGATTGATTTATTCATTGATCATTTTACTACAAGCAAAAGTCATGATCATTTGAGAATCCTTTATTTGTATTGTAGTGTTAATTTCACCAATGAAACTCGACATTAATGTTTGTCTTAATATTAAATTTCTTTGTAAACTCTCAAATTACCGTCTGATCATAATAAGACACGCAAGAATAAAAAAAAATATTTGGCCTTCAATGTCTCAACCTTTTTTAATGTGAGTAATTCATTGTTCACTTAGATTTCGATTTTGATATTGTTTTTGCAAGTTTCCATAATAGATTTCCGGTAATAATTTTATTGTTCTGCATAAAACCCTATGGGAAAGCACATTAACTAAATTTTCCAAACGTTTATTGGAACCTAATGGTTTGGAAAGGTGTTGCAACCTGTAATGTAAAAAAGTTACAGCCGATTGCACTCAGTGTGTAGGCAAAGGTAGCATATCCTTGGTTAGCTTGCTTGTATTATTAGGTTAGGTAAACTACCCTCCTGTAAGAGTAGACTAGTTCGACAAAAAAACCAATCAATCTGTCTGTAGGACTAGGCTCCTTCTACAGGAGGGTGGTATACCTTACCTAGTTACTTCATAGTTCAGCTAACAAACAAGCGATCCAAAGATATTACCTTTGTCTACACACTCAATGTAATCGGCTGTAATGAAAATGCGGAGTTTGTGAGACCAGGCTCAAGCAACCAGTCGGTAGCAGTCAGTTTTCAAATATATAAAAACAAATATTGCATAAGACTCAAACGTACTTAAAATGTTTTTATTAATATATAACCACTATATCATGAGTTTTTAAAATATAAGTAAGCAGTCAAAGACACTTTTCAGTGAATTTTAAAATTTCATTTCTGGTTTATTTAAGAATTGAATGCTTTTTTTTGTTACTTCATTGAGGTGTAAAGTGATGACCGAAATACATTTTGTATGAAAAGCGGGAGCGCTTCATTCTGAAAATGTACGCACGGTCAACGCTTTTACAACCCTATGAAGTTACAAAAAGAAGCATTCAATATCTATAATTACATGTTTTAGCTAGGATCATGAAAACACGATTTTTATCAAGTTTTTATTAAATTCACGATTGCACTTTATTGTGGGACCTCGTGTCATCCTGAATAATGATTTTCGTTGTGTAATGTAACATGAGATGTGCAGTTAGCCAATCAGAATAACGAATTATAATGAAAGATACATCTTATGTTATTATTAGTTATATAAAGCCAAAATCAATCGCTTTCGTTTCGATATATTACACAGCGAACTGCCCGCTTTACATTTTAAATAGTCAACACTTGGAGTGTTTATAGAATCGTAAATAATTATGATTTTTTTTAATGATGGCAAAATTGCACTATTGTGTGAAATAGCTTTCCTTATTATCGGCATCCTGTTAAATAGTTCATGAAAAGTAATAATAATTCTGCATTAAAAGAAAAGAAAGTTGCACTCGTGCTTTAACTTTTTTTTGCCACACAAAACTGTTTTTACAAAACATTCTACCTCTGAACTAGTGGATTTAGCTTAAATATGATTGGACAAAAGGTTTATTTTTTGTATTCAAAGTATGGTGGGCAAGTAAATTATTTATTAGCTTAAAAAAGATTGATCCGTGCTATAAATTAACTTGTAATTTTGATCAAGTAGGCCCTAGATCTCTAGCTTACGTTCTTACCTAGAGCAGATAAAAGTATTGCCGCAGAATTTTTTTATTAACTGTCTGGTAAGGGATTTTGTAGGGTATACGACCTCAACTTTAGACCTACTTTAGAAAAAAAAAACTAAGCAGAACAACACCCTGGATTTTTCTACTGTAGACCCCAGCTACCCAGCTTCCCTTTGCACCTAGTGAGGACAATTTTTATTACATTTTCGGTAAGGATGGGGTTCGGTGTTCGACCCCAACTTTGGACCTATCTTTGAAAAAAGATAAGCTAAACAGCAACCTTGATTTTTTTTTCTCCAGCAGACATCAGCTACCAAGCTCCCCTTTACACATTGTTCGGACAGAAGTATTTCCGTAGACATTTGTTTATTAACTTTTATGTATGATGGGGTATGGTGGGTAACTGAGGTCTACTTGAAAAAAATTTACAGGAACTTCAATGTGGTGTGGTCTATGCCGAACAATTACCGGAAATCTATGGTAGTTTGCAAAATAATAGTCTTTTTTTATAATGTGATATGTAAAATGTTGGTAAATAATTAAAGCATCATGCTTCTTAAATAATAGACATAGAAATAAAGAGAAACCGTATGATAACCAATAGCAATCTCCCAGAGACAAACTAACGTTCATTAAGGCAACTAGTATGATGGTCTGGATTCGGGGTTCTTAATTTCTGTATTCTTTGATATTTTATGCCATATTTCTCTATTCTTTATACTTTTGACAATTATTCTCTTATCATTACATTTTAACACCATTATTCTAGCTATTTTATTTATTTCTTGGTCCATTGTCTCTATTATTTATATTTTTTGTCCACTTTGATCAATTCCATAATCCCCCATCAACGACCTCTAGTTAATGTCACCTTATAGTCTTCACAAATAAGCAAAATTAATACCTTATAGGCTCCTAATGACAAACCAATTTAATATCCCAGTTTGAATTGTGAAATTGCGGAAATTTTGAAAATTTGATCAAGCAAAATACATTATCGTCCTCGTAGTTCGTAAAATACTGGCAGATGGATCTTGGTCATCAATTCTAATCATCTTGGATCGACATTTCTAAACTTAAAAGTAATAAAGTTCACGCACCCATATTGTTTAGATTGATAAAGACTTTTGCATCCGTCGACATTATCTTCGATTAAAGTAGTATTGATCTGACAACCGCTGTGCATGTATACTTTAACGACCTTTAAATGAATGACAAATGACAACATTGTCATTTTTTGAATGACAATTAAACTGTGTTGGAAAGATAACATAAATGCACTTTCGTTTTCCGTTTTTTGTTTTTGTGAAATCAAAAATGAAAAATGAAAACACTTTCATTTTTCGATTTTAGTTTTTGAGAAATCAAAATTGAAAAATGAAAATACTTTTGTTTTTCGTTTTTTGTTTGTGAAATTTAAAACGAAAAACGAAAACACTTTTGTTTTTCATTTTGGTTTTTAAGAAATCAAAAACGAAAAATGAAAACACTTTCGTTTTTCGTTTTGGTTTTTCAGAAATCAAAAACAAAAAATGAAAACACTTTCGTTTTTCATTTTGGTTTTTATCAAATCAAAAACGAAAAATGAAAACACTTTCGTTTTTTGTTTTTTGTTTTTGATATTTTAAAACGAAAAACGAATGGACGCAGATATACACGGACCTCATTCCCGGTCATAGCGAGTATAACCTTTTTCCCTCTTCTATAAATATCTGTTAATTCTTTTCGATAACAATCTCAACATGAGTATCCTAAAAGCCTCGGTCACACCTTAACGGATAGCTCGAACGGACGTCTAACGGATAACTTTTTTTTCAATCTGTTCGTGTCCGTTAGACGTCCGTTCTTATCCGTTAGACGTCTGTCCATATCCGTTTCATGTCCGTTTAGCGTACGTTTCATCCGTTCAAAAACATTGAACGGACGTCTAACGGATGAAATGTCCGTTGAACGTCCGGTAGGCGTCCGTTTTGTACGGTACTCGTCCGTTTCGTTTCTGTTTTGTATCCGTTACGTGTCCGTTATACATCCGTTGGAGGTCTGGCAGATAAATTCACCAACGGACTTCTACCGGACGTTTAATGGATAGAACGGATGTTGAACGAATGTGAAACGGACTTCTACCGGACGCATAACGGATAAAACGCATGATGAACGGATCTGAAACGAATAAATATAAAAAAGAAGATGTGGTATTATTGCCAGTGAGACAACTCTCCACAAGAGACAAAAATGACACAGAAATAAACAAGTATAGGTAAACGTACGGCCTTCAACAATAAGATAAACCCATACCACATAGTCAGCTATAAAAGGCCCCGAAATAGCAAGGTCAAACAATTAAAATGAGAAAACTAACGGTCTTATTTATATATAAATAAAAAATGAACGAAAAACAAATATGTTACACATAAACAAATGACAACCATTAAATCACAGGCTCCAGACTTGGGACAGGCACATACATATATAATGGGGCGGGGTTAAACATGTTATCGGGATCCCAACCCTACCCCTAACCTTGGAAAGTAGAATACCATTACAACATAAGAACAAACCATACAAATGAGTTGAAAAAGGCTTAACTCATCAGATGGACAAAAAAATGCCAATTGAAAATTTCGCGTCAGAAATGCCAATTATTGTTATGTCAGATTTGTTAAGGTTCGTCAATTCTTATTATTCATAATCGATCGTAGAGTAAGGGCACGTCTTCACCATCAAGCAGCTCTTATTCAGGCCAGACACTACCCTTTCGCGGCATTTTGAAGAACAAACCAAAACCAGTTACACAGAAACTTTTTTTTATATATATGCGATTTAAATGTATTGAAATGGTCGCCTTTAATTTTCCGTATATCTTGTTCATCCGTTTTATCCGGTACACTTCCGTTACGAGTCAATTTGTTCGACATCCGTTCTGTCCGGTACGTTTCCGTTTCTCGTACGTTGCATATCCGGTGTGTGTCCGTTATGCATTTGTTACACGTCCGTTTTATTCGGTCAAAACATCAACGGACTCCCAACGGAAAACAATTTTGTCAACGGCCAACTTTTATTTTCATCTGTTAGGCGTCTGTTCGTGCTATCTGGTAAGGTATGACGGAGGCTTAAAACACTTTTCTTTTTATATTTGTTATCTCAGTGTAGCGCTAGAAACGGGAAAAACCAAGAAGACATAACAAACACTCTTAAATTAGACAAATCGTGTTCAGAGCCATATCTAGAAACAATAACAATTAACTTAAAAATGTCAGTAGTAGTAGGCTCTTGTTTGTTGATGAGTTTACTCAAAATTCTACGACCGCTTTCTAAAATATTAGATAACAACTTTTAGAGCAAGGATTGTATTTAAGGTTAATGTCATGAATAAAAGTAAAATTCTAAAACGGACACGCTAACACATTGCTGTATCAGTGAACCGATACATAAACATACTGTAGTTAAAGTAGCCGGGGGAAATTTAAGTTGACAATCAGAATATTAAACTCGAAATTTTCCATAATAAACATCATAAGATTATATTTTTTAACAGTATATTTATTATTTTTAATTAGACGTTTGCACAATTGATGGTATTGCACCGACAATTTTGGAAAATCTAGAATCATTGGCTAATTTCTCGAACTGTTTCCATTCAGTCTGTAAATAGAAAAAAACGAATTACAATTTTCATATATATACATGTATCTTAACTAGATAAACCTCAATCTTCTATAAATATATGCATCTCAATATAACTACGTCAACTTTTAGCCACACTGTGCAATATAGCTGATGATAGTTCATACATTGTCCATCACAATACTGTAGAATATGCCACAGAACAACTGTATTGTTCACAACACTGTGTGACATACACATATATAAGTGTATCTAAATAGCTAATCCTCTAAATTACTAAGTAGTACAATCAACTTACAACACTAACACAGTATAGTTAAATGGTTGCTCAGAAAAAATACTGTTTTCGTCCGATCCTTGTATAAAAATGATTTCGGATTTTTATACTCACGGAAATCTTTTGTATAGCCTTTCTATTCATATGTTAAACGATTCACAATCATAGGCCAACACATCGCTGATTTCCAGTTAGATACTACTAATACACCTTTACATATATGCGTATAATTGAAAACCCTATTAATCAAATGAATAGGAAGAACTATCCAGTTATTAAATGCTGACCAGTCATATGCAAAAAATTCAACACCGGAGGTACCAGGTGTCAAAAAACTTTGAGAAAAACCTAGATATCTTCTATTTCTTCTGTCTGGAAATAAATCACAATTCAATGAACCCCATAATCGATCAAAATGTTTGAAAATAATATCTGAAACACCCCAATCATGGAAATCGAAAATCTTAATAAATTCGTCAGGTGAATATTTTTTTTCTCTCAATTTCTAATACAATATTTTTATCTAAGCATATATCAAAAACATCTTAAGCTAAGTCCTGAAACTCATACTCATACTACATTTTCTAATTATCTTAGTTACATTCTGATTATCGGTGTAAATTTTAACAAGTTTTCCATCAATTGATTATGTACAGACTGTAACAAATTGCTAACTGCTTTAAATTCTCTCCAAGTTGAACTCTTTGTTCTATCTGATTTATCCAACATAAAATAAACTACATTATTTGAATCTACAATTTAACCAGCACCTGCATATTCGCTGGCATCAGAAGAAATCATAATCGCAGGCATTCTATGAAAATGTGAAATATGCTTTAAACTTACTTTGTCACAGAAGAAATACCAAAATGTAAGTTCTTGAATAACAGTATCATTCAAATATACAAACGAATCCCAATAAGCTCTACACGAGATAGGCATATGTCAATGCCTTGTCATAAGTTAACGAACATTGCAAATGCTTGTAACATAGAAAATATTTTGCCACACACTTTAGCTAAATTTCTACAAGTGATATGTATATAACGTTAAAAATGAAGCAGATATTATGTTTTTTTTAAATTCTCATTTTTTGTCACCGGTATTTCTAAAATAATTCCAATTGAAACCTAGTCATTCCATGATTTGAACTGGTCTCCAAATGCTCTTATTAATATTTACAACAAAAACATATTTTTCACCCTTCACCTGTAAAGCCATATTTTACAAATATCAGAATTTTCTGCAGTTACCCACTTGTTATTTAAATAAATTATTTTGAATTATGTGCAAAAGATAATGCCTCATGAACACCTTCAAATGTAACTTTTGTTTTTCAATGTATTTGTTTACTTGTCTCAAATCTAGTACAAGTCTTTCTTTACCTGAATTTTGTACCGAAATAGTTATCGGATTTACAACAAAAGGTGGACACTCTACTTCATTGATATAATTAGTAGTAAGAAGTTCATCTATTAATTTTCAACAATTTGTTTTTAGGGTTTTTTTTTTTGTTTTTTTTAATATTTATTTAGTTTAATGCACAATTGGTTGTTATCAAATACCCTAAAAGGTACAACTATCCCAAATAGGTTTAACCGTGTGTGTGAATTATCAAACGAACCAAGGGATTCACAAGATAAACTTATTATAAGTTTCAAAAGTGTTTAATAGAATATTACAATCTATATAGTTTACAAAATCTGCATGGCAACAAATCCGGAAAACAACGTTCTCTCTGTTTACGTTTTTCAACTTATTTTAATTGTATATCACGTGGTATAGATGTTTATTATGTATCTCGAACACGTATATTTTATTCATTCTTGTATGTTGGAATATTCTTAACTTATTTGGTAAGTTTTAAATTTAATGAAATAACTGGTTTGTTTTTTTAACGATAACTTGAATGCGCTACAGAATTCTGAAATACTTGATGGATTAGCCTATATATGAGTATCAAACATTGATGACAATTTTTGATGGTAAGTTAACATGGTCAAAAACATGGATAAAGAATGAGATTTTGTTGATAATTTGTATAAAGTATTGCTAATCGTTTCGTGTAAACAGAGAAACAGTATACATAAAACATACATGAAAAACATATATTGCTCTACGACTATAATGTCTTAATATCACATAAACAGAGACACACACACATACCTACACAAAAACTTGGTCACAAAACTTGCACACACACACTACCTGTCACACAACTACTCAACCATGAGTACTTGCACACCTCAACTATTGAAATACATTGCGGTGAATAAGATATATTTTAATGTTTCTTTCAAAAATTTACTACATTTTCTTTTTAAGAGTATTCTATTTTCATACCATTCTAAGAGTTCTAATTTAAAAACCCTGTGTACATCTATGTACTTGTGTTTTAACTCTGATGCATAACTACTTTTAAAAACAGCAAATAAAACAATTGTTAACAACACATTAATATCAAAATATGAACTGTCATGAATTTTGTATCCAAGTATTAAATTTTGCATTGATAACATATGTGTACCTATTTTTATTTTATCTAGTAGTAACCCAACTTTAATCCAAAATTCTTGTAAAAATTCACACTCTTAAAAAAATTATTATAATTGTCTACTTGGTGACATATATGACATTAATTATCCTTCATTATTTTCCATTGATAAAGCAGTTGCTTACATGGCAGTATATAATTTATCAATTTCCACCTAAACATTTTTAGTTTGTTATCGATTAATTGGTGAAATGTAAAGTTTAATATATCATGTATTTGATTTGAGGAATTTAGATTGAATATTTTTTTTTCCATTTTATGAAACCAATAGGTTTGTCACTTTCTAAACCTTTGATATAGTTATATATATTATATCTTTAGCTTTTAATTTTTTTTTATGCAAATTGATTTGGCTTTGTTTTTTGCTTCTAAGTAAAGATTTATTTCTATTTGAACTTTAGTTGAAATTGATTGATTTGATTTTAACATGATTTTCAATTCCTTTTTGATTGCAGATTTTAGTTTAGAAAGTTCTGCTATCCAGTTTGATTTTTCTTTCAATTTATTTAAGATTACTTTTTGGAGATATTACCTTGTTTATGTATGATATCATTTATAAAAAGAATGTCACTTTCTATCCAGTTTGGAAAAATTAGACTTTTACTATTTAATTTAATTGATTGATTACCCCAAATAAATTGCTGTCTTATACTTTTGAAAGCTAACCCCTTGCTTATCTTGGAATTATTATGTACTTTATACCAACTTTTCAATATTTCTAAATAAAATTCTGGCATAATTTTTTTAAATCCGGTATGTCATATATATTTTCAGGGTTTATGTTAAAAAGAGCAAAGTTAGCTCCAAATTTGTTAAAGTAATATAAAGGTATACATGTAACCTTCCTATTTGAAAATTCTTCTGTTGTTAATCTTTTAACCCAAGATATATGGTTTGATGTTATATAACTATCTATATCAACCATTTTTAAACCTCCTTCCTGATAATCATTACATAGAGCTAGAGTAGATCTCTTGATTTTCTCATTTTTGTTTTGCCATATATAGTTAAATATTAGCTTTTTAAATTGTGTTAGAAAGTCTTTCGATAAATTGGTTACTGATGCTAAAAAGGTAATGTTTGGTATAATTAATGTTTTTATTACTGTTATTCGTCCATTCATTGTAAGCTTTCTTTTCTTCCAATTTGAAATTGCTTTTTCTGACTTCCTCAAAATATTTTCTGTGTTTAATTTATGGCATTCAACTTTATTAGTTCCAAAATATACACCTAAACTTTTAATGGGGCTTTTATTCCAACTAATGTTTTCATATTTATCTTTAGAATGTTTTAATTTACTTAGCCATATTCCTTCAGTTTTTGATTTATTAAGTTTTAGACCAGAAAGAGTTCCAAATTCTTCAAGTAAATTTAATGCCAGGCTTATTTCTTGTTTTGATTTGAGAAAGAGAGTAGTATCATTTGCAAATTGTGATATTTTAAGACTATGTGTTTTAGAATCAACTTTTATTTGAAATCCTTTAATACCTGTATCTTGTCTTATTCTACATGCTAGAATCTCTACAGTCATAACAAAAATTATCGAACTCAAGGGACACCCTTGTCTAATACCACTAAAAATGCTATAGGTTTCAGAAATCCACCCATTATTGAGCATACAACCTTTGACACCATTATATAAAGTTTTAACCATTTAATGAACGAATGCAGGAGACCAAATTTTAAAAGAGCTTCATACATAAATGACCAATCTAACGAATCAAAAGCTTTTGAAAATCTATAAATAATTAAGCACCATCTATATCAAATGTTTCAGAGTAGTCTATGATATCTCGAATCTGTCGGATATTAAAACTAATGTACCTATTTTTTACATATCCATTCTGATCACTATTTATTATTTTCGTTGGGCTAAAGTATAGGCTATTAATTTGGTGTCTACATTTAGTAAAGTTATAGGTCTATAATTTTCTAGGGATCATAAGGATAGTGGGTCATTTTTTTTTTTGTACAATAAAGATACTATTCCTATTTTTTGTAATGTTGGTAATTCTTCTTTCTCATAACACCTATTGTGAACTTCTACAGTTAGTTGTTATATATTATCCCAGAATGCGCGATATAATTCAACACTTAGACCATCTATACCTGGTGATTTGTTTAGATTCATATCAAGAATGGCTTCTGTGCATTCTTCTATTGAGATACTGCCGCCTAGAGAGCTTTCCCGTTTATGATCTCTTTTTGTTTCTTCAACATATTGCCTAATATTATTAACATCTGGATTTGCACTTTTATATAAATGTTCATAGTAACATTTTCTAAATCTAAAATTTCTGATGGCTCTATTATAATGTTGTCTTGCTTATCTTTCAATGCCGAAATTTTCTTTTTATTTTATTGATTTTTCTAAACCTTAAAAGAATTTTGTGTTTTTCCCCTTCTTCTAACCATTTGACTCGGGATCTTACTTGCTTCATTTTTATAAAGATTTTGTAGATTTTTTTTTAATTTTTTCTATTTCATCTTTAGTTTCTTTTAAAGGATTAATTTTATTATTTAATCTTTGTAAGTTCATTTCTAAATCTTTTATTTTCTTTTTCTTTTCAGATGACTTGTATTTACAATACATTACAGTTATGTCCCTTACTTCAGATTTGAAGATATCCCAAATATCTCTAGAATCTCTGGTAAATGCCTTTTCTTTATATTTTAGAATAAGATTGTTTATATGGTTTTTATAATTATCATCTATTAAAATACTATTATTTATTTTAAAGAAACCTCTTCCTCTGCCATAGGGATTTTGTCTTATTTTTAACGAAATGGCTTGGTGATCAGTATGAGATATCATAGCAGTTCTTATATCAGAATTGATTACGTGTTGCCTTATGTCTGGACTTATCAAAAAGAAGTCTATTCTGCTTGTTATCATGGTTATATTCGTATTGTTTTTCCTTCTCCATGTAAACTGAATTTTGTTTGGACTTATTTCCCTCCATATATCTATTAATTTTTTGTTAATGAGCTGTTTAAGACTATTTACTGGTTTGTAGTATTTATGGGAGCTAGTTGATTTCCGATCTATGTTTAATAGGGTTTCATTCATGTCCCCTCCTAAAATTAAAATAACTTAGCGATTATTTTCTATGATGTTATTTACGCTTTTAAAATTTTTATTTCTGTTAGTATGAATGTCGGGGGCATATACATTTATTAAGGTAGAAATGTTATCGTTAACTTCAATGTTGAGCAAAATAATTCTCTCATCATTATCTTTAACTTCATTTATTAGTTTATAATTTAAACTGTCTTTAATCATTATTGAAAGGCCGCTGGATTGGGAACTTCCATAGCTATGAACAAATTTACCTTTTACTTCACTATTAATAGTATGTTCATTTTTCTCTATTAGATGGGATTCTTGTATAAATAATATATTACATTTTTTATGTTTATTCCACAAATATAATCTCTATCTTTTCTCTTTCTGTCCTAAACCTTGACAGTTTAAGGATATAATATGTGTATTGTCACTCGTTGTTTTTACCTAGGGAATATTCATTTTTTTTATTGTTCTCATAATTAGTGTAATAACCCACTCAATAGTACATGGTAATGAGACTATTATTAGAACAACATGTTTTATTACATTATTTACATGTTTGTATATACACAGGGTTAAATGCACTGTTAACTTCTTTTTTTTTAAAGACACAATATAGTAATAAAAATATAACTATAAAGAAATATAGTTGTAAGACATGACTATTATAACAGTATAACATAACATAAATAACAGATTTTATGATGCTAACCATTTTCGAGCTAAATTTTGTTTGTTTACATATCAATACTATGTTTCTAATACATGAATAACAAAGCTTAAGTGTATTCAAATATACATATATACACATGGAAAAAAGTATTGCATCACCTTGATTTTCAAAAATTGGAAAAGTCAACCTCTTATTTTGGATGGAATATGATGAAATATTTTAAAAATAATATTGAAACATAGTTTATGATAACATTGGCATTTAAATGAACGAAAAATGTATGAAAAAAACATGTTTTATCTAACCACAATTTAAATATCAAAATAGAGTGTTTTTTGTACCAAAAAATGCATTTTGCAACTTTTACTGTAGTCGACCTTTACAATGTCAGACATTTCAAAATTAATCTTAAGATGGTTGTTCACATCATGGTTGATCGTTATACGCCAAAGAATTAATACTTTGTGGGTAGCCTCCATTCCGACGGATAACCGCCTCTTAACGTCTTCTGATTCCTGCCATAAATCGACTAATTTGTTGCTTAGGTAGCAGCAACCATTTCTGATGAAGGACATCGTTTATTTCATGACGTGTTTGAACTGGGGTGTCCTTTCGCGCACGTTCCGCCCAATAGTGTCCCATATATGCTCGACATGGTTCAAATCCGGGCTATGATCGGCCATGGAAAATGAACCAAATTCCATTGGAACAATAGATCTTCCTCCACGATGCTAATTGCCGACTTTGGCGAGCTCTGCACTACATTTGACACTGACAACTGTGTGTCTGTTCGTAAGCAAATGTCCCCGAAATGGTCTTATCGCACGAAAACCAGTAGTGATGAGTCGATCTCGGACAGTTCTTGTTTAAAGGCTCCTGTATGGCCACCACTCTCTTTTTTTAGGGTTGTATTGTATGCAATGGGTTTCCTTCTGACCTGGTCCAGTAGCTCATGTGCAGATAAAAACTTATCGAGTCGATATTTATTGATTAAACTCAGATGATATTCAAATAATGTTTAACTAGTTCTATTTCAACAAATTTTATCATAAAAAAATAGAGAGTAGATAAAGGAAGATGTGGTGTGAGTGCCAATGAGACAATTCTCCATCCAAATTACAATTTAAAAAGTAAACCATTATAGGTTAAAGTACGGCCTTCAACACGGAGCCTTGGCTCACACGTGTTTTTTTTTATTTCAATTTCAATTTGAAACTTTTTTCCATGTGTATATATCATTCAAATAACTGTACACTTTTCCAATAATCAGGAAAGACGCTATCATGATTCCCATCGATCTCTGAATTGTTTTATCGAGTAATCTATTTTTTGATTCGGTGAAAACCGAGAAATTTGTGGATTTTTGGAATAGGGTCTGCATGCATATGAATATAACTGTAGTTATACTGTTTTTAGTTGAATTTGTCACATGTATTACGATAATGCAAATTAAAAAGAGAAAATATTTTTGAACATTTAAAAATAGTTGCAGATACTTTGTGTTTGATAGACGTTACATGTTTACATTAACGACTACAACTACATTGATTGACCTACTTTAAAAGTTGTTTATTGATGTGTGGAAGTAGCGTGTACATAAAATACGAGAACTATATAGAAGGAACTAATTTTCAGTTTTTGGATACCTAAGGCAATAGTGGTGTTTTTAATATGCTAATCTGTGAAATTGATACTAATTGTGTCCAGGTGAATTAAGTGAGATAATGTACATGTATGTGGCAGATCTTGAGCAATTTTAAAGTTATTCCTAGTACATGTATGTGAGGAATTGACATATTTATTAACATGGATTTTATATTTCAAGGAAGTGATTTCATCAACTAAGTGATGTGGAACGCAGCTACAGTTAGTCAATTTACCAATCAAACTGGAACCATTCAGATCGGGATTTACACGTGTTTTGAATTGATTCTTGGTTAATAAAAAGATGATAATAACTTTCAATGGATCAACTATTTGATCATGTTCATTTGTTTTCATGATAATCACATAAATAAAATATTTCATATCAACATTTAATATATTTTACCGTACAAAGTGTATACAATCTTATATTATTGTATCACACAATGAATTATTTTTGGCACATTTTTCAGATACTGTGCCTTGAAAATCACACTACTGTTCATTAAAGTTAACTAGGTCACTGATTAGGGATTTGTATTCTGTTTTGTCGGCTCGACTACTCGTTTATGTAATTCATCGGTCGGTGTTGTTGCTTGCCTCTTCCCAGTGGATTGGCTTGGAGTTTTCGGATCTTTAAAGTTCATATAGTGATCCATGGGTCCAGAATCTGACTTTTTTGTTTTTTTTCGATTTTTTTTTTATTTGTCTTTTTGTCTTTTTTGTTTGTCTGCTCATTGTTCGTAGTAATTTGTTTACGATCTTTTAAGACTACTAATTGTTGTTCATCATCTTCGCTATTATCATTTGAATCATCACTACTTTCACTTCAAGGTTGCTTATCTTTAGTTTCATCTTGAGCGTTATCAACATTAGCAGCTTCAGGTACACTATCAGGAAAATTGAAATCACCATTCTGATTTTGATCTGCTGTTTGATCGTCCATCGGGTGTTGACATTCTTTGGCTTTATGACCCGATTTGCCACAGGAGTTGCACACCCAGTCATTGTCACAGGTCTCCTGTTTGTTTCCCGTCTGTAAACACTTGTTACATTTAGTATAAGGATTAACTACTATTTGGTCTTTGTGGATGAGTAGCGCTTTGTATTTTCCTATACTGATGAATCTAGGTAGCTGTATACCAGGTACTGGACTTACCGTGAATAACCGGTTCCCGGTATGGCAGTTGGTAAGAAATCCGTTAATACGTAGTCTTTCTCGATTGAAGTTGTGAATTATAAGATTATGTTCGGTCTTAAGATATCTATCAATTTGGTTGTCGTCTGCAGATAAGGGTATATTTTTTATCCGGAGGCGTAAGTAGTTGATGTGTTCTTTATTTTGGGTTACTATCATAAACATGGATGTGTTTTTCCTGATAGTGAGACCATTTCCTATCAAATATTCCCTATCTGACTCACTATCAAGATAAATCCGCCAATTTCCATTAACCCTTTGAAGACCTTTCAAATGGCTTGCATCAACTACATGGCCAATATCACTGTAAAACTCTGCATGATTTAAAAAGTCTACAGGTTTTGGTTTTATAGTTCCGAAGAGACCAGTCTCTAATATAAATACGGGTTGGCTGAAGAAGAACGATAGTCACTGTTTTGAGCTTTACTTTTATCATTTTCAGTTTTTGAGGCATCCGCATACGACGCCAGTTTTGTTGTTGTTTGGTCACTTTCCGAGTTTTCATTAAAGGACTCTTCGTTAGTCATATTTACAATTACTTCAAGATAAATACTTTAAGGTAGATTATTTATCAAATACTTGTTGCAATAAATACGTTGATAAGACAGTTCTTCTATGAAATCAGTTTACTTTTTCGGGAGCTCTGAATAGTCCGTGGACACTTACTTTTTTTTCGGGTTTTTAGGTAAATTAATACAATATGGTTCAGTATTAAATGGAATTCGATAGTCAAATTCTATCGTATTTAAGATAAAATCATTTGCCTATAAAACATATTTAAAAAAAAAACCATTATTTTTTAACTTCACTTTAACGTTAATAATTTGATCTCCATACTTGATTTCATGATTGTTTATAAAGTCAAAATTATACTCAACCACATTCGTTGTATCTAACGTTTGTTACTTACTATGAGTTTCCTTTGGGGTCATGCTGACTGTTGCTGACGGACTTGCATTGAATGGAAAGAATCTGGCGAAATGTCCTTGTTGGTTCCAATAAAAGAATTTCCTAGATCTTTTCTGGGACTGCCCTATATTTTCTCCGAATCCACTGCTTTGACTTAAACTACGAAACAATTTCTTTGCGGTGAATTATTTTCATTTTCTGTAGGTTTATTGCTAAGCCGATCATATGGTTTTGAATTTTTGCTTTTCTAGAAGCTCTGGCAATAGCGGAACGCAAACTAGCTGCATTGTCCTTATCGTCAGCTAAAGTACTATCAAAGTATTCATTAACGGTGTCTCGTCCATGTTTGTCGCCGATTTTCAGAAATTTGTCCCTCTTTGGCAACGTTTCTTTTCCTCTGCTAACACCTCCAACGCATTTACGTACGATTTAGATTTAATCAGCTCCTCTATTCTTGAAATCATGTTGGACCTTTCTGTATTAAATTAGTACTGGATATGACGTGGATAAAACGAAATTAAGAGTCGAAACACCAGTTGACTTCACTGGTTGTAAAAATTGGTTTTCGAAATGTTTGATGAAATTAGCTTTCTGGTGTTCTAGAGCGTTAGTTGAAACTGTTGAAAAAAACGATGCAGCATAATCAGTAGACAACTCTGTATTGGGAGTACTCTCCTTACTTTTGGACAGTCTCAAATCATCATGCGAGCACCTTAGATACTAATACATTTAAATGTCAAACTTTATATAGTACCATAAAACCCCACCCGTAGAAACCACAAAAACTTTTCTCGTGCCTTGTGCACGTAACAACACATTTTATAAATAGTACATACTCTTGCATAACTAGTTTCAGAACTAGTTACACTCCTTCCCGTCTATATATAATTAATACAAATACCAAACGGGAAAAAAAAACAATTTCAAACGAAATGAAATGTATTGAAAATTGTTCGGAAAAATCATGTTATTTGTGACTTAATGGTCAATGGATTGTTAAATTTGACAAGAATTTGCCATTTGAATTAAAATTATATTTATTATAATTGGAGTTTATTATTAACTTGTCATCTCACTCTATTGGGTAATTAATTATCTTTGCACACGGTCTATGACGTCACAGTGTTTATTTCATTCTAATCTATATTGCTACGTCATTACTTCACACGATGTTTGCGTATGATGTGTGTATGCAAGTAATACATGAACTTCTATTGTTTTGGTCAGCTTTTTGACTTGAAACTGTGTACTTTGTTACTTTATACACCAAGAAGGATTTCTTTATATAGAATAACTTTGCGTTTAGCCTGATGCTTTTATTATTGGACAAATTATTTGTGTAAAACGTTCGTCTCGTTATGGCTTCTAAAAGGAGGGATACTAGGAAAAGAACTTGTGGTCCAGAACTAGATCCTAAAAATCCGAATAATTGGACACAACAGAGCTAAAAGATAAATTAGCTTCACTAGGGATCAAAATATCCAAAAAACTTTACTTATAAACAATTAAAACGTATTTTCTTGGATAATCAAAAAAGTAGTTTGGAAAATTCTGACAGTCGAAATACTGAAACTACAAACATCAGTGTAACTTTGAATACTTCTTTAGCATCAAATGAAGAAGATGATGTTATTTTATCGGCTACAGATACGCAAAATCCCGATTTGTCCAGCATTATTCCGACAGCATCTACCTCGCGGATGAATACAGTGGAGCCCACGCCTTTACCAGTAATAGGTGCTTATGCGCATCAAAACAACGCATTTCCGCACAGGGCTGATCTCAATACGCTTGACTATGGTCTTGTCAACAACACCTTACAATTGTGTCAGCAAGTTATTGCTGGAGTTCCAAAACAGACCAATTAATACAACTTATATAAAAAAAAAGATGTGGTATGATTGCCAATGAGACAACTATCCACAAAAGACCAAAATGATACAGACATTAACAACTATAGGTAACCGTACGGCCTTCAACAATGAACAAAGCCCATACCGCATAGTCAGCTACCGCATAGTCAGCTATAATAGGCCCCGATAAGACAATGATAAACAATTCAAAGGAGAAAACTAACGGCCTTATTTATGTTAAATTCACCATAAACTTTAACACCGGGCCTGGATCAACATTACCCGTTAACCAAAATACATTTGGTGTTCAAAACCCTACGTTGGGAGAATTTGCAAATCCCAATCAGATGAATTTTCCAAACAGTTTCGTTTTACATGTTCCAATCTTTTCCGATCAAAACCAACAAATGCAAATGTCAAAACATGGATATCCCGCCACAGCGTTTTCCGGAGTTGATATGGTTTCTCCAGAGATTCGCACCAAAATTATCTCAGGTAAAGACATCAACTTAAACATTCTCCTACTTCCAAACTATGAAACGCCCAATCACCAAAAGTTTAAAGAAAATGATGACCGTTCAAAACGAAATTTAACATTAGACGAGTTTATTATAGCTTTTGGAAGATATAAAAAAATAATGTGTCAAGTACTTCCAAACAGGGCAGAAGAACTAGATTGCTTTCTATGTCACATCATCGAGATCGCTAATGTGTGGCCAGCAAAATTTTTTGAATATCACAAAATGTTTAGTGCAAAATGTTCAATCATGTTACAAGAACACTATATAAAAATTGACTGGTCAACATGGTCAAGGGGTCATTTAGAATTGAGACAAATGGTTTGTGCTGGATCTACAGTAAATATGTGCAATTTCTGTTCTTCAACACTTCACAAATCATCTATTTGTGGGAAGAGCAGGGGATATCAAAATTCTAAAATTCAACTTACACAGGATAAATATGGAAGAGATTTTGTAGTGCATGATGGAATGCAAATCTGTAATAATTTTAATCAACCAAAAGGTTGTGTCAAACCTTACTGCCGATATGTTCACGTGTGTAAAAACTGCAAGAAAACCCATAGAAAGTTTGAATCTATGCCAGGAACCTAACAGGAACAAAACAAATCATTCCCAGTTAGACATCCCAACAGTAAATTAAAATGACTAGATTCTATTGATACAACAGACGTTCCGTCAACACCTATTAACATTGACCAATTAGAAAGGGAACTTTTAAATCATCCAGATAGGCGTTTTGTGAATATTTTTTTTAACAGCCTTCATGATGGATAGTTTCAGATGTAAATTTACCTATTTATGAATGTAAAAATTCTTTAACTGCCAGGAAAAACCCGAAGTACTCACAAATTTATTACAACAGGAGGTTGATAAAGGTTTTTTACAGGGCCCTTTTTCTCAAACCCCTTTTTTAAGTTATAGAGTAAGTCCATTGCTACACACAAATATTCCAAAAAAAAGGCTTATAATTGATTTATCATCTCCTCATAATTTAGATGATCACTACAGTGTTAACGATTTGATAGATAAAGACCTCTGTTCCTTGACATACATTAAAATTGATGATGCTATTAATGCGATTCAAAGATATGGTTCAAAGTCCCTATGTTGCAAGGTGGACGTCTCAGATGCGTTTAAACAACCTCCGATTAAAAAAGAACAGTGGCATCTCTTTTGTGTCAAGTGGAGTGGTCAGTATTATCATTACTTTCGTTCAACTATTTGGGTGTAGTTTTAGTCCCCGTCTGTTTGACTCTTTATCTACAAGTGTGTGCTGGATAGCTCAGAACAATGATGATATCTAAGTTATTTTCCATCAATTAGATGACTTTTTAACTGTAGACAAACCTTCTGATTGTGGAGAAAGAACAATGGCTTTGTTGAAACTTATTTATATCCTTTGTCATGTAAGAAGACTTTTGGACCAGTTTGCGAACTCGAATACCTAGGCATCATTTTGGACACGATTGATATGCAGGCTAGACTTCCGTTAGACAAGGTTTAGAGAATCACACAATTTATTAGTTTTGTTCTAGATAAAAAAAATCTTATACGCGTAGAGAACTTGAACAATTACTTGGCCATCTTAACTTTGCTACAAGATTAATTCTGCCAGGTCGGGCTTTGTGACTAAGAGAGTCACCACTATGTCCATATAAATAAAGAGTGTACATCCGATTTAACAATGTGGCTTCAATTTTCGTCAATGTGGAATGGAATTAACATGTTCTATGAATCTCATTTAACCTCTGCAGCGGACATGCATTTATTTATGCCCGCGTCACACTGTCCCGATTTTTACGCCGATGGCAACACGATAATGGAAATTTTCAAAATCGGAACTGATCGTATCCAGATCGGGCTATTCGTAGTGCCATCTTTAACCATCGTAGAACCATCGGCCACTTTTTCTAGCCTTCGGGGACAACTTCGGGAATGGTTCTAAATTTGTTAACATGTTAAAAAATCCCCGAAGGTGCGTCCGATGTTGAGGGTTCGTATTGAGTTCGTATCACCATCCTCACCATCGTAATGTCACCGGGAATGCATCTTTGCACATCGTATTGCATTCGTGTTTCCATCGTTTCCATCGGGCAGTTTTGACATTACGATGTCTACACGAATGAATCACGAAGCTACCCGAAGGTCTTACGATGGCAACACGACTTCGTGAAGACCTCGTTATCCCGTCGTGTTGCCATCGAATAAAAGTACGAAGGCGACAAGATGGAACTACGACGGCAATAAATCCAGCTAAATGTAAGTTAATTTTCGCGCTAAAATACATTTAAAGTGCCATGCGCGATATGCACTGGTCAGTCTAATACCACAGTTAAGAAAGACGTTCCAGCCCAGTAGTCATCACTTCGGTGTTGACATGAATATCAATTATGTAGTCATTTTTATAAATTTCCTGTTAACAAAACTTTGAATTTTTCGAAAAACTAAGGATTTTCTTATCCCAGGCATAGATTACCTTAGCCGTATTTGGCACAACTTTTTGGAATTTTGGATCCTCAATGCTCTTCAACTTTGTATTTGTTTGATTTATAACTATTTTGATATGAGCGTCACTGATGAGTCTTATGTAGACGAAACGCGCGTCTGGCGTACTAAATTGTAATCCTGGTACCTTTGATAACTAATCACAAAACATGGAGCTCATATCATATGATTCTATGAGAACAAGAAAGGCGACAGCGTTGTTTCTATAAATTCAAATGGAACAAGAAAAGCAGCTACTACAGGCTCAGGATTTACTTTTACAAGTAAAATATTATTTTTTTTTCAATTTTTCATATCAAGTAACATAATGAAAATCATAAACGTGCCTCGTACACTAACACTGCAGGTACACGTATATAGGGAAACCAACTTTTTCTTCATTATTCTGATTTTTATGTATCGTCTGAGTTGTTGTCACACGAATGTTTACTCCATAACCATTTTGTTTTCTATATGTCATATTTTGCCGCATTTGTTGCTTTCCCCACATCCTTCCTTTTGTCTATATTATTATGATATTCTCCTGGAAAGAGCTCTTTTTGAATAAAAGGGATCAACGAACCAATTACCTTACCTTTAAGATAGATCAGTAAACATGGGCATAATTATGGGTAATTATTCAGACTAGTGCACACATTTTACAGTTCAAACAAGGCAATGCCGAGCGTGGCATCCCCTCGTATGTAACATATTGAGGACAAATATGGCAGAAAATGGTAAATTGAATATGCATATTTGATACATAAACTATTTTTTTAGAAATCAACCAAAACATTCAGTAACTGGAAATACCTTTAATATTGTCTTTAGAACCAGCAGGTAAAAAAATGAGCAACCAATTTCCTGTGTATTATGCTATTTCAAGGAGAAAAAAGAAGTCCATCTGCATGACCTTGACCTTTGGTCTTGAAGGTAAGAAATGTCAGATCATTACAAGGAGGAACAATATACCAAATGTGCGTGGTTAAAAATTTTTGAAGCATATTGGTTTAAGAGTGTCCACAAGGGTAATATTGCTTTGTATTACAACTGCCACTGTGACCTTGACCTTTGAACTTTAAAGTCAATAGCGCTTAAGATATTCTTAACGAGTAACACCATACCACGTTTTGAGCATTTTGGTTCTAGAGTGTCCATAACAATTTTATCTACACGCAACTCACATGTAGTAGGCGAGGGGATAATAAACTAAGTTTTATAAGAATTAGACAAAAAGATCGATTTCCCGCCATGCATGGCAGACTTGTGCAGAAACAATATGTTGTCGAAATTCTGTTCGCATCTTTTATACATCGTATGGCCATCGCGCCATCATCGTAATCCATCGTGTAGCCTTCGTAATCCATCATGTAGCCTTCGTGATCCATCGGGTAGGCTTCGGCTGAGATATGAAGCTTGAATACCCGTCTTCGGTTAACCTTCGTATGTCCATCTTTTGCTATCGTATATAATTTCGGCACCATCGTATAGACTTCGTTATACATCGTTCTTGCTTCGGTCACTTTTTTGTATTTTAACGAGATCGGGACCAACTTCGTACGAACTTACAATTTTCGCATTCGGGTGTCCATCGTATATAAAAATCGGGACAGTGTGACGCGGGCATTACGGATGCTTCATCTACCATTGGTTTTGGAGGTTTTTATTAAGGAAAATGGTTCTGTGACACTTGGCAAAAAGACCTCCCAACTATTTCGGATAAAACTCTATCTATTGCTTTTTTGGAGTTATATCCCATCGTGATGTCAGCTGTTTTATGGGGAAAAGGATGGTATAAAAAGCGTATTTTATTTCACTGCGACAATTTAGTGTCTGTAATTACTCTAACTAAAGGTCGGTCAAAAGATCCAATAATCATGAAACTGATGAGACGTCTTGTTATGTGTGCAGCAAAATTTAACTTTGCATTTTACAGCGAACATGTGCCTGGAAAAATGAACTTAATTGCTGACAAGCTTTGTACAACGTGGGATATGAACATTATCTAAAGATCTTACAATTACAAGGATCAACTTGGTCAACTTTCCAGTTACCTCCTGTTTCTGAGAACTTGTTGATGCGTTTTATAGCCTAGTGCGAATCTAATAAGCATCTGAGATATTCCACCATTAAATCCTACCTATGTGGTATACGTTTCTTTTACTTACTAAAAGGGGGTGTTAATCCATTAGAGAACTTTGTCGGTAAATCATTTGCAAAATTAAAATCAGTATTAGTAGGTTTGAAAAAGAAGCATGCTATTATGCCTAAGAGAATTCGTTTACCTATAATATTTGATATTTTACACAAATGTGTTTTTTTACTACGCAATTGTATTTTTGATAGTTTTACAGATGTTTTAATAGAAGCATCATGTGTAACAGCTTTTTTCTGGTTTTTAAGATGTGGTGAATTTTCTGTTTATGATACCAAACTTTTTTATTAAGAATCAAATTTGTGTCTGAGTGATTTTCAAATATCAAATGACTGTATTTGTGTGCACCTTAAGAAATCTAAAACTGATCCTTTTAGGTATGGTATTACTATTCCTTTGTTCAAAACTCTACAGATATATGTCCTGTAGTTGTACTTTAAAAATACTATAGACTAAGAATGAGTATTTTTAGCAATTCTGAGTCCTTTTTTATTACTGGTAAAGGTGATCCATTGTCAAGAATTTTTTTCATTTCTCATGTAAAATGTACATTAGACAAATTAGGATTATCAAGCGAAAAGTATAAAGGCCATTCATTCAGAAGCAGTGCTGCAACTAATGCACACAAAGCACGACTGGAAGATCATCTTATTCAAACTTTGGGACGATGGTCCTCAGATTGTTATACCAAATATATTCATACAGATGTACTTAGACAAGCTCAAATTCGAATGACCTCTACTTTGAACAATTAAAAATGTGTACTGACAGCAAGGAGTGGATTGATTTTTATCCTTCTCATTATTTCAACTTGGGGCTACAGCTGCAAGCATCTGTATTTGGCTATTTCGATACAAAATTTTTAGTCAATTTATGAAAAATTAATTCCAAGTTTCAAGATTTAGCTAGAGTTATCTCCCTTTGCATATGGAGATAGAACATTATACATTATTGGTTTTTAATTGCAGTTGTATAAGTCCCCAGTTGCCATATTGTAAATAAATGCATATGATTTTAGATTCTTGAATAAATAATAGTTTAGTACTTAGTCTTTGTATATATTAGTATACTTCTTTTAACACTTACAGTTATTACAAACTACAGACATGTGTCCTTTAGAAATTGAGGTTTGGGTTTACGCTTATGAGACAGAAACTCAAGGCAAGAATTATCATTTCTGTGTTAAAGAGTGGTACGAGTAAACGAAAGAGACATTAATTTGGTATTATGTGACATGTTCCACGGACAATGTAGTGTACGGAATCTAATGTACTTTGTGTGGACTACTTTATGTTGGTGAAACTCGACATTCTTTATGTAAAAGCAATAGAGTACTCATTTAATTTATCAGACTTGGCATAATTATTCAAAAGTCAAATTAATGAATCAACACCGTTCTGATAATAAAGATCCGCAATTCAGGGTTCTTTATAACCATTTTAATCAACCGGTCCATGATCCTTCGTTATCTATGAAAGTACGCATCATCGAGAAAAATTTATCACCACACAAATAGCCCTGTACTTAGTACTCCTTTCCGAAAAGATAGAGAAAATGTCTGGATAAGGGAACTAGGTAATGCAATGCCATATGGTTGCAATGATAATGTCAAAAGAGAAGGAAATTTGTCAAGTCCAGCCTGCAGTGATGTTAATGTAATGAGTTTATTTAATACTACCTTACGAAACCAACGTAGTCATGAACAAAATCGTTACCATCAGCCTAATGTAAAAAAGTCTTCCAAATCTAGATCGGCATCTGGAAGCTTTAATGACCTTTTGTCTCATCTACATCATCCGTTAGGGTTACATTACATTAGAACTATTCTTTTTTCACTGCCTGTTAATTATTAGTTTGAGAGATTATGCACTTGAAAAAGGAGGCACCAATACATTTTCTCCAATATACAGACTTGTCAGTATAATTAGTGATGTAGCTCTTTTTCGTCTCTTTAAACCAGTAAGATCGGAACCTTTACATGAGGGAAAGAGGAAATTTCTTCCTATTTACTTTACCAATAGAGGAATTGATGCAATCACTATCAGCAACGTTCTACATCACAAGGAGGTAATATCTAAAATTCTATTTATTTTCAAAATCAGTCTGTTCCTATTGTATCCTACAGTTACACCAAAACCATTGCACCCAAAATATTTAACTATAAACAAGCATTACAGGACCTTGATTTAAAACAATACCTAAAAAAAAACTGTGACATGTGAATGTTCCCACTCGCCTTACAATTACAGCCCCTCTGGCCATGTTATTACTGGGGATCTAAACATAATTCAACATGAAAATCTCCGAAATGTGATTCCTCGTGGTCCTAAGTTTAGAGAACCCTAACACATCAATTGGAACCATAACTTCAAAATAGTTATAGATTCCATTGAGGACTACGCCAGAGCATGGGCTAAACGAGAAGAAGTTCAACTGGACACTTTGTCAGAATGGGTCAAAACAATCAGGTCTCTAATAAAACGTCGCATTCATAAGTTGAAAAACTGTGTGAATGATCGACCTAAGTCAATTTTCAGTGACAAAGAGGTTGTAAAATGTCTATCATCTCTTCAAAATAAGTATGTTGTTGTTCCTGCGGACAAAGCTTCAAATAATATTGTCTTTATATGTAAATCGTATTACTACGAGTGTCTTATAAAAGAATTAGGAATAAATGAGCACTCAGGTAATCCCACATACAAAAACATATCATTTGACGAGGATGAGATTTTGGCGAATCATAAGTCCTTCATGGCATCTATGAAAATTGCATTGAACAACAAATCGGAGGACTTACCTTGTTTGTATTGGATACCTAAACTTCACAAAATTCCGTACAAACAACGGTACATTGCCGGCTCATCTGCATGTTCTACTAAAGAATTGTCCATTACATTGACTAAAATTCTGTCCGCAGTTAAAGAGGGTCTTCATATATACTGTGAAACTGTTTACTCGCGTAGTGGTATTAACCATATGTGGATTCTTAAAAACTCTAAAGAACTTCTGGATAATTTTAAATCTCGGTCTTTTTCTGAAATTAGTTCTATCAAAACTTTTGATTTTTCAACCTTGTATACAACCATTCCCCATGTGAAATTGAAAAACCGTCTAAAAGAAATAATCCACAATGCTTTTCATCATAAAAATGGTAGCATCCCAGTAAACAATCCAACGTTGACATTACGTTGTGACAACGTAATACTATCGTTGTGACAACGTAATACTATCGTTGTGACAACGTAATACTATCGTTGTGACAACGTAATACTATCGTTGTGACAACGTAGTAAAATTACGTTGGCACAACGTAATTTTGTGAACTCCAAGGCACGTGCTGACAACCATCCACACAACGTTGGCACAACGTTATTTGTCACGTAATTTATTACCATCATAAAACGTAGTAACAACGTCACAGCACAACTATAAATGTCCCTTGTCCTCATTTAATTGATAGAATCAATGCAATTCCATTGAAGAAGTATGTAAACAGGGTCTTTATTTTTTCTTTTGACCTGTTTTAAGTTGTAAATTTTTCTATGTGGGAAAGATGGACAATTGTTGATATGTACTCTATTTCCAAACTGCCAGCTGTATATGAAATTGTCAAAAAGTTGGTTTTTTTAAATCTTTTTGTCAGGTTTCAGTGTGAAATTTATAAATATCTAGTTTTCCCAAAAATAGTTGTTTAAGGTTTATAAAGTCTTAAGTTTTTAACTTTTGCAATACTGAAGTACAAGAATTACACATTTCCATTTAACAAATGCAACTTTTCTTTCTTTTAACACATAATACTTTTCAAAAAAAGGAAATTTTGTATGATGGCCAATAAGACAGCCCTCTATCCTAAAATCAAATATTGATGATGTTAGCAATTATAGGTACATGTACAGCCTTCAACATGACATCTTGGTACGTGCTTCAAATTCTGAATGTTTAGTGTTTCAGTGGCCTAGAATACAGCTTTCACTATGATGGCGGAAATTCTAGAATGAAGGTTTCACTTTGACGACGGAAAATCGTTTTAATGAATTATTCAGAAATACAACAAACTACCACATTTACCTTAATATTTACTGAAAATTCATTCAGCTGGATTCACTACACGATTACAAGCTAGGAAAATCGGCCCAAAATCTGACTGTCTAATTTATAAATATATATATTCTACACAATTCATACACACTTCTAAAAATATCCCAAATGAAGAAAATACCTGAAATTCAATTCAACTAACTATTGCTTTTTTCCATTGACCAACTAGAGATAATATAAAAAAGAAGATGTGGTATGATTGCCAATAAGACAACTGTCCACAAGAGACCAAAATGATAGACCTATCCAACAGTTTAGACTTCTTTGTTCTTACAATGTACATGTAGCTACATGAACCAATAAAAAAAATAATAGTTTGTTTCTGAATTTTTAATTTTTATTCCAAATTTTAGTGTTGTGTTAGTTGTATACATTGTACATGTCATTCCAAATGTTGGTTTTCTGCCCTCTAATCAGCTGGGCAATTTGCACAATTGTTTCTGCATACATGTAGTTGGTATTGGTAATGTTTTCTACTCTAGCTCAGTCAATATAGTACACTGGAAATGTAGGATGGCTTGTTTCGAAGCGAAGACATTTTCACATACATGTATATGTGGTTAAATTTTCGGAATACGAAGTGCGATTTTTTTTCACACAACAATTTCTTTGAAAATTTAAAACTTTGAATACGTTAAAAAACTCCATAGTTTTTACATATTTATACTATGATCCTCTACTTTCCAGATCAACACAAATGGTAAAGCTCAGTCACTTGTTAAAAATGAAACATGTTCAATATCACTACAGAGACAATTTTTGTTTACACACAACTTTTGTGTTCCTCATTTGATGGCGCATTAGTTCCTCATTTGGAGGCGCATTAGGAATATTGACCCAGCTGGTCTTGTGTTGGTTTCAGATCTCTGAAAAAAAAATCATAAATTATAAAGTACAAAAAAATAAATTGATCCCAACTTATGAATTACAGCAGTTCTTAAAAATTATCCTGTGTTTAAACATAATCAATATTTTTTCTATTGCTGGTCCTATAATAAACTGCAGATTCATAATTATGTTATGTTGTTACTGAGATGTTTGTATCTTTGCCAATTATACACATTTTGATGATGTATGTTAGAAATTTAACACAATTTCAACAGTATATAATTATTCATAACTTATGATTAACCTTCGTTCTTATTTAAAAAATAAATTTGTTGTTAAATTGAACATGTGTTAATAAAATTATGTCTGTTCCAGAAAATACTATGTCCGCCCCTAAGGGACAGCCCTAAGCCCTTTTAAAAAAAAATCCCAGCACCGACAGAATTAAAAATCAATAAGAACAACACTCCCTTCGCCCTTTGGTATTTCATACACAACCACCCCCAAATAAAATTTAAGAAAAGAGCTTTCCCTGGGGGAGAGGGGATATAATATTTTCTGGAGCAACCAGTGGTTATTCTACAAATAATAATGAGTCCAAATAGTTAATAAAGGAAGTTTGGTTTCACAATATTGTCATTTTTCAATTAATTTAAGATATGCAAAGGATTCTACCTTAAAAAATTTAGCATGTACATCGATACAACAAGACCTCATAGCATATGCCAATGAACGCAATCTATAAAATCAACAAATTATAATTTGATAAATAAAATTAATATAAGAAGAATGTGTCCATGAGCCACAAGTGATCTTATCAAACTTAATTTAAAGGACATATCTAGAGAACAGTAAAGCAGATGCTCTCCAAATTCAAACTCTGCGTTTTATGATAAGCGTTGTGTATTGGTTGCATTACATGTGGTTTAGGCAAACGTTAGATAACAAAATCCAATTTTGAGTTCAATGTACATGTATGTACGTACAGTACAAGAGTTAAACTATATCACTCAGTTAAGGAGGACAGCAAAAAGAGCTGATCAACTGATGTTTACCTTTTTAAAATCTTGGTCCAAATTTTTGAGCTGGTGCATGCTTAACTGTTACATGGTTACTGCAATGATTTCCTCAACCTCAGACACTTTGGATCTGTGGATTTATATACAAGACTCTGGAAAAAAAAATACGTTCAATTATCTTTTATATTCTTCTGTCTGTTTCATATAAAAAAGAAGATGTGGTATGATTGCCAATGAGACAACTCTTTACAAGAGACCAAAATGACACAGAAATTAACATTTATAGGTAACCGTACGGCCTTCAACAACGAGCAAAGCCCATACCGCATAGCCAGCTATGAAAGGCCCGAAATGACAATGTGAAACAATTCAAACGAGAAAATTCACCGCCTTATTTATATAAAAAAAATGTTAGTCCAACAAATCTTTCGGAGAACAAAGTGACAAATTTAAATGCATTCCAAAATTCATATGTTTTATGATTGATTACAACATTGTTTCTGATCACATATTTAGTGATTGTGCATGTAGCTCGTCATTGATAATCATGTAGATTTCATACTATAAATTGTACAGCAAAAAAGATGTCCCTATGTACTGTTTTTAACACCTGTAAACTGGGTTTTACCCTGAAAACAAGAAAATTTTACCCAACTTTCAAGGCTGATCCTAGTCTAAATCATTATGACACTTTCAAGATTTGGAAAGTCTTGTTTTTTTATTTTTTTATGGGACGCCTTCCTACAACAACCTAATCCTATTACGACAACTGTGATGGCTATCTTAATTTTTTTCTGTGACGCCTATATTTTACAACATCTTTATTGGCACAATTGTCTATTTCCATGTCAGACCCAGTGATACAATGATTGATCGTTTGTTGCTCAACATTCAGTGGCAAATATTTCATGCATGTTAGCGACGACCCCCAGTGATATATGCAGCATTATCATTAATAGGCTGAGTTTGTAATATGCCAAGTTTGAAATAGCGGAGTTTGTAATGGACCCAGATATCTAAAGTGCTGAGATGTTTAGCTTCACATTTTCTGATATTGATAACATGGATAAGACTTTTATGCTTCAATGATTATCAAAAAATAACAGAGCAAAAGACACTTGTAGCCTTAATATATAGGGATAGTAGTTCTTGTCACAGATAGAAAACAAGTACTTGTGGCTGTGCACCCCTCCCCCTTTTTTTACTTTTTACAGTTACTTATTTTTAATTGCATATATCTTCAGAAACAACACAAGTTAATCAAGCAATTTGATAAATGGATTCAAATAACACACATTATGGCTAAAATATCTTGTATCAGTGCAATATATTGTCAGTATAAGAAAAAGTATCATATTTCAACACGGTCAAGTATAACAGACTTGAAAGAGGCGCCCAACACGGTAACAGCTGTTTTATTTTCATCAATCAAACTTGTTTTTATCATGGAGAACCTATTTGGTGTAATGTGCAATCATTATTTTACCTTTTTCTTTGTTCTGGAATCTGGATCAAGCTAAATTTCCACTGCAAATTCCTCACTGTTTTCAAAAATCAAGCGGCAAAAGTGCGCATGCTCAGACTTTTCATAGTATGCAGCGGTAAAACCCGAGTACTGCTGAACGTTACACTAATCAAATCATGAAATCCAAGTGATAAATGATGACAAAATTTTAATGATATATTAAACAATAAATATTCATATAAAATACATATATTAGAACATTAAAATTGGATTTGTAATATTTTCTTTGACATCTTGATGCAAATTATGTCTGCGGGAAAAAAGGGGGAGTTTTTTTTTTTTAAATCGAAAAAATCGTAAATATATTCTAGTGAAGGTGAATGATCGATATATCCAGGAGTACTCATTATGACATACCCCAAAAATTCGTCCCATAAAACCAGATTTTTACAATGTATTCACTACGTTCTTATAATGTCGATACGACGTAACAAAATGTTACGTCGGATTATGACAGTTATAAGCACGTTGTCACAACGTAATAAAATGTTACGTCCTGACAAGGTACTAAATTTACGTGAATCCGACGTAATTTTATAACGTCGTCTGTACGTCTGCATCCAACGTTGGATTTTTACGTTCCCACAACGTTGGTACGACGTAAACTCACGACATGACGTTCAGACGACCATTAACCGACGTCGGGAGTACGTCGTGTGTTTACTGGGATACGCTATACATTTATCACTTTGGGATACCATAAGGCATATTTTGTTAATAAGGAACACAAGGGTAAAACATTCTACACAGAGGAACAAGTTATCAGTATGCTAGAGTTTCTTATTGGCAACATATTTGTTGAATTTGAAGGTAGACTTTTGCAACAAATTGTCGGCATTTCTATGGGAACGAACTGTGCGCCTCTCCTTGTCGACCTCTTCTTATTTTCATATTAATTCGAGTTCATTCAGACACTTGTCAAAAAACAAGAAGATCAAAGAAGCCAGGTTATCAATTTCACTTTCAGATATATTGATGATGTTCTTTCCATTCACAATCCGAACTTTTCTGATTGGGTTCCATTAATATACCCACCAGAACTAGAAATTAAAGAGACAACAGACACGGCTTCCTCCGCCTCATTTTTAGACTTTATTTGACATACACAGTCATCTCAGTACCAGAATCTATGACAAACGAGACGATTTTAATTTTGAAATTATCAATTTCCCCCACCTTAGTAGTAATATACCAACTTCACCTGCATATGGAATATACATTTTCCAACTTATTCGGTATTCAAGAGATTGCAGCTCTTATTCAGACTTTGTAAAACGTCACCAGTGTTTGAGCAGAAAGTTGATGAACCAGGGGTATGTCAAAGAACGTCTCGTCCTTTTTCTAAAAAAGTTCATCGGAAGGTACCAAGAACTTGTTGATAAATATTCCATATCAACTTCACAAATAATACAAGATGGTCTTGAAGTATAGATTTTGCGTACTGACGTTGGTTGTCATCTTAATAACGTGTTATAGTATTCATTTGACGTGACTCTGCTTATGTAAAACATCATACTTTGAACGACAAAATTACTTCAATTATTAATATTACTTTTACTTATGGATCTTGTCATACTTTGAACATGTTGAATGAGAAAACTATTTTATTCATTAATACTACTTTTTCTGTTAAATCTGTTTTTTATTATATACATTTGACGTGACTGTGTACTTATGTATCCTGACATACTTGAACCACACAATTATTTTATTTATTATTATTACTTTTACTGATAAGTCTGATTTTTGTTATATCTACTTTACGTGACTCTGCATTTATGTATGCCGTCATACTTTGAACGACAAAATTATTTTATGTCTACCTGTGCGAATTTCAAACGCGCAATTTTACACCAGTATTGAAAACCTTCCATCCTTTACGAGTAGACTTTACATAGATAAATAAAATCGTATAACATAAGCAAAATGAGGATGTTAAATTTGATGTATCCCTTTTTGTGGTTCTTCGTTACATTTGTTGTTTTTTTAGTGATTAAGATAATAACACAACGTTAACTGCTGTACCCCTATTTTTGACATTTTACCCTTTGAGTATGTTTTGTTCACGCATCGTTGACAATGTTATGGAATTTGATGCGACTGTCATACAAGGGAGAGGTTTAGCTAGCAATAAAACCAGGTTCAATCCACCATTTTCCACATTAGAAAATGCCTGTACCAAGTCAGGAATATGACAGTTGTTATCCATTCGTTTGATGTGTTTGGACTTTTGATTTTGCGTTTTAATTTTGGACTTTCCTTTTTGAATTTTCCTCGGAGTTCAGTGTTTTTGTGTTTTTACTTTTTAGATATAACCACTTTATAATACATCAAGAACAAGTGAAGTCATAATATAATTTCAATTTTTTTAAATCTTGTATTATTTTTAATTTTAGTTTCTTGTGGATAATTCGGAGTTTAGTATGACGTCCATTATAACTGAACTAGTATACATATGTGTTTAGAGGCCAGCTGAATGATGCCTCCAGGTGCTGGAGTTTCTCATTGCATTGGAAAACCATTGATGGTCTCCGGCTGTTGTCTGCTCTATGATCGGGTTGTTGTCTCTTTGACACATTCCCAATTTCAATTTTCAATTTAAGGTCTCTATGAATTAACTTCTTGTTTGACTTAATAAGCTAGTTTTTGCTCTTATTGATGCAGCTTAATTAGTAAAGTGGAAGCGATCATTAAGTAAGCAAGGATTTTAATGTATAGATATAAATAAAAGAACCTTCATTCCCTCTTTTTATATGGATTTTCCTCCAGAAATTTTCTTTGCAATACTTTTTCTCTTGCTATTTCTTGTGTTTATGTCCATCCATAGGCTATCATTAATTTGTCAGATTTGTTTCCAGTGTGAATTTAATTTTCTAAGACGCATCCGTGTAGTTTCAAATGAAACAAAAAAGATATTTTTTTCACTTTTCTTATTTGTAACTTTTCACTGTGCACATTACATTGACACATGATTTATTAACGTTATATGACAAATGTTGAAAAAAGAAAAAAATGTCAACGTCAATTTGTGTAGGAGATCAAAACGGGTTTTAATTACTTTGAAATGTAGGTATCGTAATGAACTGTGACAAACACCATTGTTTATTCATACTTTCATTCATATCTTTAACATGTTTAATAAAATCAGTATTCTTTCAAATTAACTGTATTTGTCGCAAAACCTACTAATTTTAAAAATCAATTATAATAAAAGCATGACAAGTTGAGAAAAATACATTAAACGTTATTTGTTTAGCCGATTAATTTGGCGTACTTTTTGACGTCACAGACGACAGTAGCACCACCTAATTAATTCCCCCTGCTATTGAGGCTGATAAATACAGTTTCAATACGACATACACACATTATCAAAAATAGCTTGTATTCACTATTTCTTTATCCTTCCCGTTCTAACAATTATCAGCCATCTTTTTTGTTCCCCAAAAACATCGAACTTTAATAACTTGACGCTTGCGTATTCAAATACGGAAAAGAACGGTAATAATTTTAAATGAAACCGGGTAACTTTTTACTATTCTTTTCCGTATTTCAATATGCAAACGTCAAGTTCCTTTAACAGATAAGTTAAAATGTGTCTGTTAATTTTTCTTCTCTTTCTCACAGATAAACACAGATTATATATCATCTATAAAAAAGACAATATGAATCTCAAAGCAAGTTGAAAATTATTTTAGGTTTAACGTTTTGTCACCCCTTATGAAAACCCATTTGAACTAAATTCCTAAAGAAAGTCATTATTTGACATTGTACTTGTGTGGTCTTACAACATGCATCTGAACAGAATGTACACACTGTGGCACCGTTTAAGTCCACAATTCCTTTCAAGTCAACAACAACGCTAAAGTCCACAACGCCGTTAAAGTCCACAACGCCGTTAAAGTCCACAAACATTCCGCTAAAGTCTACAAAATAACCTTCGCTTAAGTCCAAAAATAAACACCGTTAAAGTCTTCAATAACCAGTTCCGGTAGAGTCCAGAAACAAGCACCGTTAAAGTCCACATATTTTTTTTTATATTATTGAAAAAACGAATCGCTTTTGTTTTACTCCCGATAGTTTAGATCTTATAAAAAGCATGGATTTGATTTCTTGGACAGTATTTCTTATTAGCTTAAATTATAATTTTGATAAATGAAAAGAGTGTATCTGATTTTGATCCCAATAAATTTGAACTTTGTATTGCGATTCTCTATCAATCAAACAGATAACATTTCTGAAAAGTTATCTAGCTATGGTGCTCTTTTTGTATTATTTATTCATAAAACATATGAAAAAAATCCATTCAATGTCTGTTAGGTTTAACAGCAACCAAAATCTCAGAGTAGACTTCAAACCATAATATTCTTGTTTGAAATCAAAATACTGATGGATAATTTCATACGATCGTTTTGTGGTGCTAAGAAGACTTCTATCACTCATCGGTATGCATGTTTGTTTTGTTTTCAAAAAGGAAAATGTATTTGTTTCAGAATGCGTTGAAAATGAATTGAATCCATTATATGTTGGTTCTGTATTGTGTCTTACCCATGATAAGTACAAGTATAAAATGTTGTATTTCAACTTCATATGTTGTAGGTTTTTTTATATTTGATCAAAACACTCCTAAATGAAATTGGCTGAACTTGCATAAACTAGGTTTCAGATTTATATGAGAGAATCATCAGACTCTAATACCACGAAATTACAGAGTACTTTATACAAGACCTTTGAACGATGATCCAAATAACCTGGTATGCAAATATTTTCAATTGACAACACTAAAATAAAATGTTTTCTCTGATTTCAAATTTGTCTAAACAAATCAAAGTGGCTGCTCGTGTGTTCGTCCTACATAACTGTATAATGTAAACATTTTCATAGTAGTTTACCTACTAATTAATTCAAATTTCAATCAATCGCTATGTACGGATGTTACAGACCATATGTGCATTTGGACCATACGCGTATATGGTCCATACCATAGACGTACTTATTCAAAATACGTATACAGTCGGACTGTACGCGTGCGGACTGCCTACTTTTAAGAATTTTTTCAAATTTATCTGGATAAAAAAATGTAATAAAAACTTAAACTAAATGCAAAAGTCACACTACATTGTAACTTTATCGGTTTATCTCCTGTATTAATGGAAAATTGAGATAAAAATGCTCACATAAAATGAAAGTTATTGCAAGTACTTATAATGTTGTAAGATAAATGCAAAAACCATTTAGCCAGCTGTTTACTGACTGATATAATTACACTAAAATGCTTAATATTTAGTTTTGACAGTGTCTCATATAGTATAAGAGATATTAAAGTCATGTATGCATCTTATGTATTGAATGATTGTAAGGTGTACACGACTGTCTGTCTGGTTTGTGTTATATTTTCATGACCTTATTTAATGGTTCATAAGCCAAAGTTCTTATTTATTGGTATATCATGGAATGAATTTATACGGCCTCCATGTCCGTCTGTAAAGATTTATCTCACCTTGACATCATGTTTATTGATCATTGAATTGTTAATTTAATGTAACGCTTGTTGTAAAAACTTGTTTTCACTTCCAAATAAATTCAATTATAAACACAAAAACAGGGAAGACATTTTAGTTCTGAAATGCATTAATCCGATAGCAATAATCATTACAAAAATATGTGGTCTCATTTGCACTAATACCACATATTCTTATTTACAAAGGTACATAGGGTAACGATGATGTATCCTATCCTCCCCCTTTTTTACAATATGTTATCAAAGTCTTGATTTCACGCCATACATATAAATATCTTTTACCAAATTATTCCTGGTTATCTATACTGATATTTTGAATTATTTGTGCTGTTTTACTATCCAGCTTTTTTGTCGACTTGTATATCGGTAAACTATATAAAAGTTGAAAAAATAGCTTTAGGTGAGTGCAGGATACCTCATTATGACCCAATGTTTGGTAACAATTTAATTTAATCTAGCAAAATCGATTCATATTTTGAATTTCTTGTACATGCTAATGTTTTTAAAAAGCTACATAAAAAAGGCACGATATTGGTGTCACTTTCGGTAACGTCGTAGGTCAAAGTCTCGAGTGTACTTTTGGCGTTTCTTTCCGTATTTTACTTATAAATGGACTTAGTTTTTCTGCGGGAAAACATAACGTTTACTCTGTGGTTAAAGTTTTTAAAATTTTCATAACTTCCTAAACTATCCTTGGTTTGTACAAAACTTCGACAGAAGCTTGTTTATGATCATAAGATAGTATCCAGAAGTAAATTTTGTAAAACGATAAATCCATTTTTTCCGTATTTTACTTTAAATGGACTTAGATTTTCTGCCAGGAAACAACACATTCACTCTGTGGTTATTTTTTTTAAATTTTGATAACTTTCTTATACCATTTTTAATTTGTACCAAACTTGGACAGAAGCTTGTTTATGATCAAAAGCTAGTATCTAGAATGATTTTATTTTAATATTTTGTACCTGTGTATCTGTATTTTACTTATAAATGGACTTAGTTTTTCTTCCAGTTAACATTACATCCAGTCTGCAGTTTAAGTTTTAAAACATTTATAAGATTCATATAAACTATTCTGGATTTTTACCAAACTTGGACAGAAGCTTCTTACAATCAAAAGATGGTGTCAAGCGGAATATTTTTATTGGTTTTTTCCCTCATTTTTGTTGCGCCTGCAATTTACAGCAAAAGTAGGCGAGACACTTGGTTCTGCGGAACCCTTACAAATTTTATAATCACAAATTTCATTTACTTATCCTAAAATTTTATTTGCATCAGGAGAAAACCAAAAATTACCGAAGAAAATTATGACCAAATGAACAAATATATATTCATACTATTCTGTGTCTTTCAACACATGGCTTGTGAAAATCCAACTGCAATTTACCATCAAATGTAGTTTTGTATTGATTTTTTTATCATTTTTACATTCACTGACATTTATTTATATGTTGGGCAATCCGGAACTAATAAAATATGTATATGAGCATTGGAAGGTGTGGATATAAGATAAAGGCAATAGGAACGACAATCTTGCACATTTCGCCCAAAAAAAACAACAATTGTGAACTTATCATTTAGTCATAATGATTGATAAAATGTTCGTCACATCAAAGGTCACGGTATCATATTCAGAGTTTATTTCCTTTCTTTATTTCCCTTGTGTAAAGGCTAAATGGAAGACTAGTAGTATAACGTTTTGAGCTGAAAATTTTACGAATAACATACTTTCAAGGAATTGTTCTGCTCTTTTCAATACAACTTTATTGGTAACTTAAAAACAGATTTAACGTTTTGTCAGTTTAAACTGGTAACTGAAGAACAGATTTAGCGTTTTGTGAAATTATACCGATTACTCTTTGAGTAATTTTGCATGTGATGAACAACACGTTACCAAGTTACAACTAGTGTAAAGTAAAATCACAAAAATACTGAACTTAGAGGAAAATCAATTCGGAAAGTCCATAATCACATGGCAAAATCAAATAACATGGAAAGAACATCATCAATATATCTGAAAGTGAAATTAAATAATCTGGCTTCTTTGATCCTCTTGTTTTTGACAAAATTGTCTGGAGGAACTCCGATTCATATGAAAATAAGAAGAGGTCGGCAAGAAGAGGCGCACAGTTTGTTCCCATAGGAATGCCGACAATTTGTTGGAAAAGTTTACCTCCAAACTCAACAAATATGTTGTCGATAAGAAACTCCAGCATACTGATCACTTGTTCTTCTGTGTTTTACCTTTTTGTTTGTCACTATTAACGAAATATGCCTTATGAAATCCCAAAGTAATAAATTTATAGCGTATGCTACCATTTTTATGTTGAAAGGCATTGTGAATTATTTCTTTTAGGCGATTTTTCAATTTCACATGGGGAATGGTTGTATACTGGGTTGAAAAATCAAAAGTTTTGATGGCACTAATTTCAGAAAAAGACCGAGATTTAAAATTGTCTAGAAGTTCTTTAGAATTTTTAAGAATTCACATATGGTTAATACCACTTCGCGAGTAAACAGTTTCACAATATATATGAAGACCCTCTTTCACTGCGGACAGAACTTTAGTCAATTTAATGGACAATTCTTTAGGGGAACATGAAGATGAGCCAGCAATATACCGTTGTTCGTACGGAGTTTGATGAAACTTTGGTATCCAATACAAACAAGGTAAGTCCTCCGATTTGATGTTCAATGTAATGTTTATTGAAGCCATGAAGGACTTATTATTTGCTAAAATCTCATCCTTGTCAAATGATATGTCTTTGATTGTGGGATTACCTGAGTGCTCCTTTATACCCAATTCTTTTACAAGACATTCGTAGTAATACGATTTACATACAAAGACAATATTATTTGAAGCTTTATTATTTGTATGTTTTCTTTTTAACTAAAACAAATACGTAGTACACAGTACAAAGAACGAAATTAAAAAAAAAACGTAATTCAAAGAAAGGAGATGTGGTATGATTGCCAATGGGACAAAATTCTAAATAAATTGAGTGTAAGGATCAGATATCAATGTCTTGTTTTAAATAAGGGAGTGCGGAACAACAAAGACGTAATTGATAAGGATTGGAGTCGAACGCCCTTGCTCCGAGCGTGGTTCATCGAATTTACACCTGTAGTGTTGACATCCTAGTGATTACTGTAGATATACTTCTAACATCGCTTGGCAAACCAAGCCTAGAAAATTATTTAACTAGTAGAAAAAATATGTAAAATGATTGCCAAAGAGACAATTATCTACCAGAAAATTTAACAACTATTGTAGATCACAGTACGACCCTCGTCAATGAGCAGAATCGATAGCGCATAGTAAGCTATGAATATACCCGAAATATAAATATATTTTGTTAAGCCCTGACATTTATATTGTAGAAAATTATTTCTGTGTTAATATTTTTTGGTTTTAGCAGTAAAAAAAAATTACCAAAAATTTAAGGAACTCTTGCATTTATAATACATACTGTAATATCAAAGCCAAATACAAATTATATTTAGTAAAAGGATAATTAATTATTTTAATACTATTCAGTTGTAAATAACAGCATATGCTGCTTATACTGTACCATTGTATAGTACAAAAAGAAGTTTGTTCATGAAAAGTGTCAACAAAGGGACGTAACTCGTAAATTACTATCGGAACTGCTTCGTCAGAAATATCGACGCATCGAAGTGTCACATTTGCGTATTACAGCGTATCAAGTGGCACAAATTTGACACGGACTAGCTCATAAAAAGCCTAATCATATATTTCAAATTCAGCACAGGTTCCCCAGAAACTGAGAAAGAAATTTCAACTGATGTGACGACATCGGGTTTTAAGGCTTTGTATCCTTATTCAGTACGCTTAACCAAAACAATGTGTATGTTAGAACTTCTAAAAGTATACACAATTGGCATTTGTAACTTACAGGTTGCACTTTGTAAATACAGTTGTTTCTCAAAACACGCCTCTTTTGGGGAGATCTTGAATATTCATAGAAAATTCATTTTGTTTACATACTGGATCCCAGTTATGCTCTCTGTGTTCCATATCACAGAGACATAACTTGGGAATGTTACCAGTAAATTTACATTTGCATTTTGTTTACATTGAAATCTGTGGTAACCTTTCATTCGAGGTAGCGGTAGTTAAGAAAATTAATGTTAGTTTAAACTATGAGAAGTTCAGGGCATATAAACGTTGAAAGTATGCCGCACAGCCCTATATTTTGACCTTTGAAAAAAATTGTGGTGCATATGAACTTTCAATTCTAGGATAAGATTTTTTTTCAAACTTCATTGTAAAAGTTGTACAGTTTTAGCCGTAAAAAGAGTTCCTCTGGGAAATTGCATTGTCAATATTTACAGAAATGCAACTTACAGGATGCTTTGATTTTATTTAATATGACTTTTTGGAGAAACAGACGGGTTTTAGTTTAAGAAAAAAGGACCCCAATAAAATGCACAAAATATGGTAGTCACATGACTTCCATTGTTGATTTAAGAAATGGGGTCAAACCGATGTCAGCTTTCCGACTGTATGGTTTCATACGCAATAAAGAAGATTTTTGTTTGTTGTTTCACTTTTCAAATGTGTAAATTTTCACTATGCACATGACTCTGACACACATATTTTAGTAACGTTATATTACGTATATTGAAAAAGAAATCAATGTCACCGTCACTTTGTGTAGGGCACCAAAAAGGGTTCTAATTACTTTGAAATGGAGGTATCGTATGGAATTATAAAAAAAACAAAAATTTTTAATCACAATTTCATTCATATCTTTATTAAAATCAGTATATTAGAAAGTTTTGGAAACAGGTACAGCGAAAAGAAGTTGAAATTTACTGTTTTGCAGAAGAAACGCAACCCAAACCAGGTTCAAATTGACATGACTGGTGGTCACAGAAAAAAAATAATGGCTTCAAAATTGTGTAGTATTTGAAAAAGGCTACTCGCTTAAGATTATATCCGTTCGCTTCCGTATTTGGATACGCAAACGTCAAGTTATTAAAAAAATGATGTTTTTGGCGAACCAAAAAGATGGCTGATCAATTTAAAAACGGACATGATAAAGAAATAGCTATTATACAAGTTATTTTAGATAATTTTTCTATGTCGTATAGAAACTATATTGGTCGCAAAACCTACAAATTTTAAAAATCAATTATAATAAAAGCATGACAAGTCGAACAAATACTTTAAACGTCAATCTATCAACCGATTGATTTGGTGGACTTTTTTTACGTCGATGGCGACTGAAGCGACTAAGTAATTCCCTTGCTATTGTTGTTGATAGACGAAAACGGACATTTCTATGATGAGTTTATTTACAATCACTGGGTCGATGCCACTGCTGATGAGTTATCATTGATATGGTTATATTAATAAATTAACTGTTTACAAAATTTTTATATTTTGAAATACTATGGCTTTTTCTACCTCAGGCATAGTTTGCCTTAACTGGATTTGGCAAAACTTTTAGGAATTTTGGTCCTCAATGCTTTTCAACTTCGTACTTTATTTGGCCTTTTTAACTTTTTTGGATTCGAGCGTCACTGATGAGTCTTTTGTAGAAGAAACGCGCGTCTGGCGTATATAAAAAAAAATTGTCCTGGTATTTATGATGAGATTATTTCCAAGGACTTGCTTTTCAACTATTCTGTTGATTTTTCAACGTTGTTATGTACGTGTTGTCATAGTCAAATACTTTAAATTTGAAATTTAACAGTAAAAGACAATAATGATAATAATGATAATACAGTCAGTATAATAAATTAAATAATACGTAGTTGAGAGGATGGTAGAGCAGATTGGTACCCTCTCGGGGTAACAATTTGCTCGATCACCTCGTCAGCTATATGTTATTTATAAAGTATTTAATAAATTGCAAAAAACATTAAAAAAAATTGCACTATCAGTGGTTTGAATGGAAATTTTCCATTATACCATTATACAAGATCTTGTTTTCGTGTACTATGTATATGCAATAATTTATTGAGTTGATTCAGGCTTCAACCATACCCCTTTACATATTGATGAAAGAACTTCTAATTTGAATTTGCAGGAAGCATTGATCCATGAAATCTATTCTGAAGTCGGTCATCAATATTTTCGTGTATCTTCCAATATCATTTACAGCATCTTATATGTAGGTTAGATACTTTTAGCTCGCTTTAGTAACAGTGAAAATTCTGTGAAACTGTATCAGTTGTACATTAGTTTTTGATATGTTATTAATACCGCTCTTCTGGTTTGTTTCGTGCGAATGTGTTCGCCTCGATAATGGGAGGTCATTGAATCCCCACCGGGTCAAACAAACATGTTAGCATTGGTATTTGCTGTTTCAACGCTAAACTAGCGGCATTTAAAGAATAAGATAGCTAAATAGATACTTTATTCTCTAAAAACTAAATATAATTTTACAGAGAAACATACAATATATACATAAAGATATCATAGTAACATGTATAATGAAAGGTTAATCAAAATAGAAAGAAATCTGTAAAATTATACGTTTAATTTACATTTACATTTAGAGCACAAACTTGTCGACTCGGAGTTCGAATTTTTTTAGGTTAGGTTGACTTTACTTCCTGCGAACAATTCTTGTGAACTTACGCGTTAAAAATCCGGCTCAGGGTGTCGGTCTAGTATAAGCAGTGTTAATACTCATATTATATTTACATGTCATTGTCCATAATATTCATTTAATTTGCTGCTGGATGTCATTCATTATTTATTTTATCGTTTTACTATACAGTGAAATGTTCTCCTTTTAAAGTTTTATATAACACCTTCAATTTCCACCGATTAAACAAAATGTTTATATTGGGTTACCGTCGATTTAATGTATACATTTATCTACTTTCATTCAAAACCAAATGATTGACTTGGCTATAGACATATTGACATCTCTGGACCTCTCCCGTCATACTGTATATCATTGCTAAAGGGGTGCGTCCAATTTGGCTGTTCGGATGTATAAATACGCATTTTCGTAAGTTAAGCTAATATAATTGTCCTTCTTTTTTTATCTACGGTAGACGAATTCCAAAAACTTACAATCAATTACATTGACTAACGGCCCCCTAAAGAAAATAAGATATGGACTTTAGCAATGATTGTCGTTTGTTGATGTGGTTCATAAATGTTTTTATAAAGATTATACCATTGTTTTTCCCGTTTTAATGGTTTACACTAGTCATTTTGGGGTCCCTTTTTTGCTTGCTGTTCGGTGCCATGAAGACCTTACTGTGACCTATAATGGTTTACTTTTCAAATTTGGACTTGGATGGAGAGTTGTCTCATTGTCACTCTTACCACATCTTCTTATATCTAATTATTTTGTAAATAAATGCCTTTCGCAGCCAATACTTCCCGTTTTTTTTCCCACTTAAATACCTTTTTATTATTTACGTAGATTGAAATCAACCTGAAATTGTAAAACATGGTATTTCGCTGGCTATTTTCCCCGGATACTTTTTCATGTATTTTGGAACCCCTGATTCCAAGGGGGCCTTTCTGATTAGTCATGCCCGTTTTACCTTTAGTAAATTGAACCTCAACTTAAAGACCTATGATCAGTTCCAAGTGCAATAAGTGAATAAAAGAGATCTTTTGCAAAATGGGATCGTCTCAGGTATCTTAGATGGAAAATGCACGAACAGGTTTGTAATTACTAATTATAACATCCGATTGCTCAACACTACTGCGAATTTCAGCTAATTTTCCGCGATGTATATATTGTGTTTAAAAAGAAAGGTGCATAATCTATGAAATTTCCATAACTTCATAAAGACAGATCACACATATAGTGTTACAAGCAAAACAAAATTTAAATCTATGTTAAACAGATTTAAACTTAAGCTTTAATTCGAGCAATAATATATGGAAACTAAACACATACATAATTATTTTTACACACCTGTTAAATGTTTGTAAATTTAACAATTAATTGGAGAGAAAAAAATCGACAAAAATAAGAAATATAAAAACCTATAAATTTGATGTAAAAAAAGATATTTGAATACAATATATCTGTATATGTTAGCGTAAATAAGAAATATAAAAAAACCTGTAAATTTGACCGATTTTCTATATATTTCTCTAAACATGTAATTTACATTTGTTATACATTTTGTGTAAATTCTATCCCTGTTTTCCATTCACGCCGTATTCAGCGTCTTCGAATATATCGTTTGCATTTCATTTTCCAATGGTTCCAATAATAAATACCACGAAGGATAAATGGATTCAATACACTTTGCAACAAATATCCTCGATAGAGAAAGATATATAACCTGTACTCTGTTTTACTAAGTTTGCTCCAAAACTGTTCGTCATTAGATTCCAAAATCATTATTATAGCTCTTGGAAATGTCGATACAGCAAACACAATCGACCTACTAAGTATTCGTGGCCCATAGGAAAAATAGTTTCTGTTGATGTTACATGATAAACATACTTTCATTTCCTTTATTTTTATATATTCAAGTTTGGTAGACGTCTGATTATTTGATTTCGTGTTATCCGAAATGCATATATGTTGCTCCGTAATCAAATCATAATTCGATGCTAATACCATGTGATCAGTTTCAATTTTTATTTCATTACAAGTACTGCAAGTCAGTACATCCGAGTCTACGACTGAACAATCTTTGTCTGCATAAATATCGACAGTTTCCGAGTTTGTTTCTAATTTGGCTGGTTTTATTGTTTGCGTTGTTCTGCGATGCGCAATATAATGTAATAACCAGATATTATAAAAAAAAATTAAGCAAAACACAATGGTTAAACTGTCAAAACAACAACAGGGTATGCTTGAACTAATGAATAATTGTCAGATATATTCGTAGCTCCACACATTTTACCTGAAACGGATATGTTATGGAGATTATAGACTATATCTGTTTCTCCGTAGAACATGAACAATGGAATTGAAAAAATAATGGCAAATACTACGCAAACAAAACTGCTGTATCGTACCTTCCGATACGAGAAAACGAACCTCACACGACCAAATTCATATATATAATAACTTAAAGTTAATGATCCAGACAAATTTGCAAACAACATGTTACTTCCTAGCATGAAACTGCAAAGCGAATCGCCATAAAAGTTTACTGGATTAGTGTTAATAGCAATAACAAACGACGTTCCTACAACACATGCTGTCAAATCAGTAACTGATATCATTATCGACGTTCTTCGGTTCAAATAGTTCCAAATGTGTCTATAACTAAATGTCATATATGTTGATTTTAAAATAAACAAGACACAACAGTTTACAGAAACACCGATTATGAGATAAAATATTATCAAAATTGTGTCAAATGATAACATATTTGACAAAGAGTTACTCAGTCCGTTTCCGTTACTAGTTGTGTTGACGAAGTTGCTTTTCGAAACATTCATTTTGATCATTTACGTATTCGATATATTTCATGGACATTATCAAGCTCTTAGATCACTTAGACAATAAACATTCACTCATTATATGATTGGTGCAGCTATGAGCGTTCCGAAATCAAAATTTCTTCCTTCTTTTTCTAATTAACTGCAAATAAAGTAATTCAGTGTTAAAAAAACACGCACACATAAACACACATACATACTTGTATATATTTATATATATATATATAACAAGTCAAAAAGGGTACAACATCACCATTAAATAACTATAAAATGAACAAATATTAAATATTTCGGATAACAGATATCCTTCTTCGGTAAAAGCACGATGTCAAATGAATCGTGTCAATATATTCAAATTGAGACACTATCGAAATCTTGAAAGTTTATTCAACTTAACAGACACCACAGACGCTGGTACAATTTAAAAATTTCCAAACACGGCGCAAAGATTACAAAGATATGCAAAAAAAATATATAGTTAGTTGCGATGTGAACTAGCACAACTCTAAATTTCCAAAGGTATGTGACATTTGAGATGTTATAACTGCATGGAGAGCAGTCCCCAAACATAAAAATCAAAAATGCCCTAACCGATCCAAGTTGGTATAACATTTCAAATTTAACAACGGTAGGCCAATTGCATCAGAAACTACATATTTGAGCCTCCCAAACGAATAGCAGTTTAATAATGATTAGAAAAATATCTTTTATCTAATAAGGTATAATAATTGAACGTGGCTATGTACTTGTACATCCATCCAACTGAATGGAGCCCTGTAATTTAAACTGGTATTTTAAAAAAATCTGCAAACTATAAAGCCAGTACGGAAGCCGGACTCATTCTATATTTTTTCATTGATGCCCTGTGGGGAAACTGACTTTAACTTTCTTATCCAAAATCTTTCCCGAGCGACCAAAAGATTTCCCCCCCGGATGTGCAATGGCGACACTGCTTAAAAACTGCTCCGCAAAAAAGTGTGTATTTAATCAGAATTACTCGAAAAAAGGTACAGTATATTCATTTGAATTTGAAGAAGCTTTCGGTGAGACATATTTATCTTAAACTGTGCCAATTTAATAATTTAAATTTTAAACGATATTGCTGTTCAAAATTATTTGAAGCGTTTTCAACGAGTAACGTCATGATAACAACCCTGATTATTCTGTAACGTTTTCCTATTGCGTGTGTTACGTTCTGCAATTGTTTTAGAAAATGGCGTCTAGCAACAAAAACAATAAAAGTCATGAAAAAAAATCAAGCGCAGATACATTGTAATACCAAAACTGTTCAACATCAAAATATATCAAGAGACTACACTTTTAATAAATCACAGGCCTTGTTAAAGAAACTAGAGGCAACAAGATCAGACCGTTTAAGTTTTAAGTTGATCGGTGGTGGCCTTAGGCTGTTTTTTAGCACGTCTAGTTTTGAAGTGTTTAAACAGGCATCCACATACTATTATGAACATCTGAATACAAATGGAGGAGATAACAAAGAAATAGCATTTATTCCGATAACCGATAAGAATAATAAAAAAGCCGTTGAAGAACAAATTAAAGTTTCCGATTCGTTGGGAAGATCTATCAAGCGTAAATCTTATTGTATCAATATATATTTCACAACATCTTCTGTACTTATTAATGGAAAATGACTGAACATATTTTGTGAAACAGATCTTCTGGTGATTGTAGTTAAAATATGAACAATTATTTGATATATTTGGTATGGTAGAAACATTTTTAAATGATGAAATTGGTACCGAAACATTACAAATTGAAGGTTACAAAATAGAAAGAAAAGAAAAAACGCTATTAATTATGGCGGAGGTGTGATTGCGTACATACGAAATAGTGTATGTCATCAGAGAAGATTCGATTTAGAAATAAGTAAGTGAATCTTTATGGATGGATTAAATTTCCAGGCACAAACTCTATTTTAATAGGCATTTTTTATCGTCCACCGAGTTCATTTCAATCTTGGATTGATTCAGCTGAAAAGGAAATAGATAAAGCGTCTACAGAAAATAAAGAAATTATACGTGTAGGAGATTTTAATATAAACTATTCACATATAAATCATACAGTTGTCGGAATTCATAAATGGAAGGACTGTATTAATTTGTATGGTTTACAACAAATTGTACATAAACCGACAAGAATAACAGATAAATGTGCAACTACCATACACCATGATATATATACGACCGATGTAGACCATATTATAGAAGTAAATGTGCCTAGTTTTGCTGTCAGTGATCATTATCCTGTTTGCGTAACACGAAAACTTAACCCAAAAATATCAAAAATGGAGCATTTGTCCATAGAATATAGATCATTCAAACAATTTTATAAAAATAAATTTATTGAAAATTTAACAAATACTCCTTTTTATCTCATTGAATCGATTGGAGATGTTGACATGGTTGATGAAGCAGCTAATTTTTGGAATAATCTATTTCTGAGCACCCTAGAGAAACATGCTCCTAAGAAAATTAAAAGGGTGAAAAATACCCAACAACCAGAGTGGTGGACTTAATATATATGGACTTAGGTGATATTAATAGCGCTAGACACCAAAGAGATTATTTTCACAGAATTGGTGATATACATAATAAGGTTACATTTTTAGTAGAACAGGCAAAGAAAAAAAATATTTCAAAATGCTATTACAAATTGTAAAGATAGTAAAACTATTTGGAAGTATGTCAAAAGTCTTAATCCTAAAAACATACATAATAATATCACGCATTTAGAATATAAAAATAGTGTAATTCAAAATGATGGTGATATAGCAAATACATTTAATTTGCATTTCACAAATATTGCTGAAGGTATAGTTGATAACAAATTATGTAATAATGATGATGGTGCCAGTTTTTATGCACTCAATAATTTTGTAAAATCAAAGTTACAAAGGGGTAGTGAAAAATTCATTATACCAGAAATTAGTATTTTAGATGTTCACATGTATTTAAAAAGTCTAAAGCAACTGGTTTAAATGATGTCGGACCAAATATTTTGAGTATGTGCAGCGATGTCACTGATATATATTTCATCTAAGCATCAAATGTGGTAAATTTTCAAGTATTTTTAAAACTGCAAGAGTTTGACCAATTTTTTTAAAGTGGCGATGCCTGTAATCCTGATAATTTTAGACCAATAGCAGTTTTTCCTTGTATTTCTAAAATCATAGAACGACATATAGCTAATAGTTTGTATATATTTTTAAATAGTAATGACCTTCTTAATACTACACAGTCAGGTTTCAGACCTAAACATTCGTGTACTACTGCACTTACTACATTAGTAGATGAATGGTTAGCAAATATAGATAATGGAGAGATAAACGGAGTTATATTTTTAGATTTAAAGAAAGCTTTTGATCTGGTTAATCATATAATTTTATTGAACAAAAATGAATATTATAATGTTTCAAATTGTACACTAGACTAGTTTAAGTCATACTTGTTTGAACGAAGCCAACAAGTTAAGGTCAAAAACGTCATGTCTAATACTAAATGCATAAAAACTGGCGAACCACAAGGTTTTATCCTACATTTGTATGCCCTCTGTTATTTATTTTATATATTAATGATTTACCACTTAATATAGAACATTCATTAATAGATTTATATGCAGATGATTCTACATTACATTGTAAAGGTAAAGATGTACTTCAGTTAACTTTTTACCTTCAAAATGATATTCATGTAATTGAAAACTGGTGTTCGCAAAATTGTATGAAATTAAATGCCAAAAAGTGTAAATCAATGATTATTGGTTCAAAACAAAGTCTTTGCTCAACTGGAAACAGTTTAGATATCAATATTTCAAATGAACAATTAGAACATGTAGATTGTGAAAAACCTCTTGGTTTATATATTGACAAAAACCTAAATTGGAATCACCAAATAGATAAAATGTCATGTACTATATCAAATAGAATCAATTTATTACAAAAGATAAGAAAATACTTACCTATGCGTATACGTATTATCTATGTTAATGCTTATATTCTGCCATTATTTGATTATTGTTGCAATATATGGGGAAGGTGTTGTGAAAGTGGAATAAATAAACTTAAATAAGTTATTAAAGAAATCTGCTAGGATTATAGTAGACGCTGACATAATGACATCATCAAGTTTATTGTTTAATAGTTTACACTGGTTAAATGTGGAAAAACGCATTCAATACCAAAAAGCAATACTTGTATTTAAATCATTAAATGGTATGGTTTCCTAACTTTTTACAAGAAAAGTTTTCATTTTACTGATAATCAAAACTATAACTTACGTTCAGCTGATGAAAAACTATTAAATCTTCCAAAACCAAAAAACATTTTTTTTTAAAGAAAACATTTACATATTCAGGTTCTCAAATATGGAACAGTTTACCAAATGAAATAAAAATGAGTAATACACTTGTATCTTTTAAAACAAAATGTTACAACTTTTTCATCAATTGTGCAAATTAATATGCTTTTTAATTATTATTTAAATACAATTGTATATTGTATATAATATAACATTATAATACTCTATGTACTTATAAATATGTAATTATTATTTTGAGGACTCCCAGGAAGATTAGTTTTAAGTAATGTGATCATCCTCTGGAAATAAAGATTATCTATTTTATTTATTTATTTATTTGGATGTACAAGTACGTAGCCACGTTCAATTATTTTACCTTATTAGATAAAACTTATTTTTCTAATCATTATTTAACTGCTATTCGTTTGGGATTCTCAAATATGTAGTTTCAGTTGCAATTGTCCTACCGTTGTCAAATTTGAAATTTTGTACCAACTTGGATCGGTTAGGGCAGTTTTTATTTTTTTTTGTTCGGGGACTGTTCTACATGCAGTTATAACATCTAAACTGTCACAACCTTTGGAAATTTAGAGTTGTGCCAGTTCACATCGCAAATACCTTTTTTTTATTTGGCATATCTTTGTTATCTTTGCGCCGTGTTTGGAAATTTAAAAATTGTACCAGCGTCTGTAGTGTCCGTTAAATTGTATAAACTTTCAAGATTTTGATAGTGTCTCAATTTGAATATATTGACATGATTCATTTAATCTAGCGACGTACTACATTACATGATATATAAGGCATGGAGATGTTATTTTTAAAGATCAGCTCAATTGTCTATAGTAAATGATCCTACAAATTAATGCAAGATAAGTCACATATATATGTAAACAAGTCTATATTGAAAACTACGTTCAAACCCATGATTGCGTTAGATAAAAACCGCAATTTTTATTATACGTGTGTATGTAAAACAAATTTCGTTGTAGAAGGGTCTAAATACAGCACAAAACAACATTTTCCAAAAAACCCTGCTGACAGCCATTTGCGATTTAAGAAATAATTCATGGGGGCTTGAGTATATCGTGATTTTACCATGGGTAAGCCCTTTATGACAAATACTTTACCCTAAGCGATAGCGTTTGTGCTTGTCGGGCGTCTAATAATTAATATATGTTACAGTAAATAGGTGAAATTAGGAATGACATGTAATTACTAAACATTTTAGTAAATACCTGTAATTACTAGCCAATTTAGTAATTACATGTATTTACTAGTTGTTTCAGTGATTACTGGTATTCATTGATTTTCTTTGTCATTTTTACAGCTATTTACTAACTTTATATTTTTTGTTTTAAAATTAAAGGTATAATCCAAGATACAAAATAAGAAAGTAAAAGGGTAGGTATTTTAGGGCTGACTGAATTAAGGATTAATAAATATAAGGCACACCTTTAGTGGTCGTAAATTGAAACTGAAAAATGGTTGTTTTAAAAGTATTGAAACTTCCTTAATATCATTTGCAGCATGCAAGACAATAATATCAATCCAATATTGAGATATACATTTGTCAGAAGTTTATAGGCAACTTTGCTAGCTCTTTTTGATGATAAACATTTGATAACGCCAAATTTGTTTGAATAATTCTTAAAATCTCATAATTTCTTTATATTGCAATCTCCATCAGGCATACTCAATTTCTTCATTTGCTTTAATATTTTATATTAATCAATTAAATCAAAATCAATCATATTAATTTATGTCCTTTTCAACCTATTTCTAATTTGCTTTACATTATGTTTGAAAATTACATTGTAATTGTTCTGATCATTTTGGGCGCCGTGATTGCCAAATAAAATATTTGTTGTTCGTTGTTGCATATAAACTTGCCCAATGACATAAGTCAAATTCCTTTTACAAAATAGTTTTATTTACGACTTATTTTGTCAGATTGTTGTGATAAAGCTGACATTCTTCACAAACAAATTTATACAATTTGATGGTGTTAAGAGTCACATTTCATATTTCTTTTTTATGAGTTTTTTAAGACCTCCAAACTCCAGCTTATATACCTGCAACAAAATTTTATTATCGTTTTTATCTGTATAAGAATGATCTTTTGTGGATTGAATAAGCCATTCCTTTTGATTTTCTTTCAATGTTGTCATTAAGGTCTTTCCTTTTTCTATAAGGAAAGACCTTACTGTATTTCTTCTGATTATTATAATTAAGTCTTTCCACTTTTCTGTGGAAAGACTTATTGTTTTTCTTCTGATTATTATTATTAAGTCTTTCCACTTTTCCGTGGAAAGACTTATTGTTTTTCTTCTGATTATTATTATTAAGTCTTTCCACTTTTCCGTGGAAAGACTTATTGTTTTTCTTCTGATTATTAAGTCTTTCCACTTTTCTGTGGAAAGACTTATTGTTTTTCTTCTGATTATTAAGTCTTTTCACTTTTTTGTGAAAAGACTTATTGTATTTCTTCTGATTATTAAGTCTTTTAACTTTTTTGTGAAAAGACTTATTGTATTTCTTCTGATTATTATTATTAAGTCTTTCCACTTTTCCGTGGAAAGACTTATTGTTTTTCTTCTGATTATTATTATTAAGTCTTTCCACTTTTCCGTGGAAAGCCTTATTGTTTTTCTTCTGATTATTAAGTCTTTCCACTTTTCTGTGGAAAGACTTATTGTTTTTCTTCTGATTATTAAGTCTTTTCACTTTTTTGTGAAAAGACTTATTGTATTTCTTCTGATTATTAAGTCTTTCCACTTTTCTGTGGAAAGACTTATTGTTTTTCTTCTGATTATTAGGTCTTTCCACTTTTCGGTGGAAAGACCTATTGTTTTTCTTCTGATTATTTTTTTTTTCTTCCGCCTAATTTTGTTCTTGCGATAAACATTTGTTTCGCAATATGTCGCTTAGATATTTGGTATATGATATCGAACAGTTTATGCGCTTTTGAAAATTACCCTGCGTAAACGAATACTTTTCTTTGTAGGAGTTATCTCCCCAAACACTGTTTTCCTTGTTAGCACATCTCCTTCGCAACCGTAAAAGATTATGACAAATTTATTTTACAAAATTGCTCGTTATATCCTTCGCATGATTTGTCCTATTTTGACCGAAGCGATATGACCGTTCCATATGAGAGTTATTTCCCCTTATGCATCTGATGTAAGTGATATGAATTTCTATCTTATAAATCATAAGTGATAGAGACCTAGGATCTTTTGATTTGAGGTCCTTGGTCCCAAAAAATGAAAATTAGGTCAAGGTCAAAGGTCAAGGTCATATTCTAATATTTGAATTTGGCTTATTTTCACTTATATCCAAAGACTGTATAAGATATCAACAAATTATTTTTACTAAATTGTTAGTTGCGACATGTCGTAAGATGTAAATTTTGATTGCAAGCGTACGTTGAATGTAAAAGGGAGTTTTCTCCCCTCTTGTATTTAAAAATACGCGTTTGGTGATATAACTCATTAACTAAATATAATAAAGACCTATGGTCTTTTGATTTGAGGTCCTTGGGTTATGACCTTGAAATTGATCTCAAGGTCATAGCTTAATTTGACGTTCTAGATTTTGACCTTTGCTTTTATTCTATATGTATACATGATAAAGATATACAACTTTTAGAAAAAGGTATCAAATCATTTAACCTTGTAAAAAACAATCGGAAGTGACCTTTTGTAAACCGGAAATAGCTATTTTTTTGTACTTTATTAATATAAAAGTATATAGAACCAGATATTTTTGGAATCAGTGTCAAGTAAATATTCAAATATAATCGGAAGTAACATTTTTCAAACCGGAAGTAACAAATTATCTCCCTTATTTAAAAAAAATGTATGGAAACAATATATTTTTGGAATCAGCTTACTAGGAGCTATCATTTGACGATTGAAATGACATTTTAAACTTAGTTTCACAACTTTTCATATCAAAATACATTGTTTTGATGGAATTTAAGACCTTCAATTGTTCTCTGAACAATTGGTTTTTAATTATTATTATTAGGTCTTTCCACTTTTCTGTGGAAAGACCTATTGTTTTTCTTCTGATTATTTTTTTTTGTTCTTCCGCCTAATTTTGTTCTTGCGATAAACATTTGTTTCGCAATATGTCGCTTAGATATTTGGTATATGATATCGAACAGTTTATGCGCTTTTGAAATTTACCCTGCGGAAACGAATACTTTTCTTTGTAGGAGTTATCTCCCTAAACACTGTTTTCCTTGTTAGCGCAACTCCTTCGCAACCGTAAAGTATTATGACAAATTTAATTTACAAAATTGCTCGTTATATCCTTCGCATGATTTGTCCTATTTTGACCGAAGTGATATGAACGCTCCATATGAGAGTTATTTCCCCTTATGCATTTGATATAAGTGATATGCATTTCTATCTCGTAAACCATAAGTGCTAGAGACCAAGGATCTTTTGATGTGAGGTCCTTGGTCCAAAAAAATAAAAATTAGGTCAAGGTCAAAGGTCAAGGTCATATTCTAATTTTTGAATTTGACTTATTTCCACTAATTTCCAGAAACCGTATAAGATATTGACAAATTATTTTTTCTAAATTGTTAGTTGTGACATGTCGTAACACGTAAATTTTGATTGCAAGGGTACGTCGAACGTAAAAGTGAGTTTTCTCCCCTCTTGTATTTAAAAATATGCATATGGTGATAGAACTGATTAACCAATTATAATTAAGACCTATGGTCTTTTGATTTGAGGTCCTTGGTTTATGACCTTGAAATTGATCTCAAGGTCATAGATTAATTTGACGTTCTAGTTTTTTACCTTTGCTTTCAGCTCATATGTATACATGATATAGCCATGAGACTTTTGGCGAAAGGTATCAAACCATTTAACCTTGAAAAAAACAACCGGAAGTGACCTCGTGTAAACCGGAAGTAGCTATTTTTCGTACTTTATTAATAAAAAAGTATATAGAACCAGATCTTTTTGGAATCAGTGTCAATTAAATATTCAAATATTATCGGAAGTAACATTTTTCAAACCGGAAGTAACAAATTATCTCCCTTATTTTTTTTTGTTTGTATAGAAACCATATATTTCTGGAATCAGCGTACAATAACCTATCAGTTGACGATTGAAATGACATTTTACACTTAATTTTACAACTTTCATATTAAAATACATTATTTTTAGTGGAAAGACCTTCAATTGTTCTCTGAACAATTGGTTTTTAATTATTATTATTATTATTATTTTTTTTTTTTTTTCTTCCGCCAAATTTTGTTCTTTCGATAAATGTTTGTTTTGCAATATGTCGCTTAGATATTTCTCATATGGTATTGTAAAGTTTATGCACTTTTAAATTTCACCCTGCTAAGGCGAACCATTTTCTATGTAAGAGTTATCTCCCTATTCACTGTTTATCATTTGTGTGCATCTCCTCCGTAACAAAAAAAGATAGCGACAAAATTCCTTTTACAAATTGTTCGTTACATCCTCAGGAATTTTTGGCTAATTTGGATCGAAGCGATTCAATGACATTTTATAGGAGTTATCTACCTTTTCAAAATAAATGTGTCGGTATGTTTTTTTAACTCATAAACAGTTAACCGTATAACCCTGCAATGTTATTTTATGGGGCCCCTAGGTCCTAACTTAGAAAATGAGGTCAAGGTCAAAGGTCAAGGTCAAGTTTTTAATTGTGACTTTTGCTTGTTTTGGCATTTTCTCCGACACTTTTAAAGATACATATAAAAGAACAAGTTCAAAATGTCTGCTTTATTGTAATGAAGATATGCTACATTTAGTCTTATACAATTAGATGGCATCTTATAGGAGTTGTCGCCCCTGAAATGTCTTGATATGAGGTTATTTGATTATAACTTCAAGTAAGTTCATTATAAAGACATTTGACCTGATACAAAAGGTTAAGTGACAAATGACCTTGAAAAATGGCTACCGGAAGTGACCTTGAGAAAACCGGAAGTAGCTTTTTTTGCAATTTTTTCACATAAAAGTACTCAGAATCCATATATTTTTTCATATAGATACATGAACAAATTACTGAAGACTAAAAATGACTTTCAACAAACCGGAAGTGGCCAATTATCTCCCATTCTACATACAAAAGTATATAGAAACTATATATTTTTGCAATCAGTGTGAAAGAAGCTTTCATATGAGACCAGATGTGACATTCATTTCACCGGAAGTAGCATATTATCTCCCTTATATCACTCAAAAAGATAATTAAACCATTATTTATCGCAACAGTATGAAGAAACTACCTTCTTATCCAAATTTCTGTGGTGTGGAAAGACTTTCAATTGTTCTCTGAACAATTAGTTTTTAATTATTATTATTTTTTTTTTTTTTTCTTCCGCCAAATTTTGTTCTTGCGCAAAATATTTGTTTCGCAATATGTCGCTTAGATATTTCTCATATGGTATCGTATAGTCTATGCGCTTTTAAATTTCACCCTGCTAAGCCGAACCATTTTCTATGTAAGAGTTATCTCCATTTTCACTTTTTACCCTCTGTGTGCATCTCCTTCGTAACAAAAAAGATGGCGACAAAATTCTTTTTGCAAATTGTTCGTTACATCCTCAGTAATTTTTGGCGTATTTGAATCAAAGCGATTCGATGAAATTTTATAGGAGTTATCTACCTTTACAAAATAAATTTGTCGGTATGTTTATTTAACTAATAAACAGTTAACCGTATAACCCTGGAATGTTTTTATTTGACTCCCCTAGGTCCCAACTTAGAAAATGAGGTCAAGGTCAAAGGTCAAGGTCAAGTTCTCAGTTGTGACTTTTGCTTGTTTTTGCATTTTCTTTGACACTTTGAGAGATACATATAAAAGAACAAGTGCAAAATGTCAGCTTTATTGTAATGAAGATATGCTACATTTAGTCTTATACAATTAAATGGCATCTTATAGGAGTTGGGGCCCCTGAAATGTCTTGATATGAGGTTATTTGATTATAACTTCAATTAAGTTCATTATAAAGACATTTGACCTTATACAAAAGGTTAAGTGACAAATGACCTTGAAAAATGGCTACCGGAAGTGACCTCGAGAAAACCGGAAGTAGCTTTTTTTGCAATTTTTTCACATAAAAGTACTCAGAATCCATATATTTTGTCATATAGATACATGAACAGATTACTGAAGACTAAAAATGACTTCCAACAAACCGGAAGTGGCCCAATTATCTCCCGTTCTACATACAAAAGTATATAGAAACTATATATTTTTGGAATCAGTGTGAAAGAAGCTATCATATGAGACCGGATGTGACATTCATTTCACCGGAAGTAGCATATTATCTCCCTTATATCACTCAAAAAGATAATTAAACCATCATTTATTGCATCAGTATGAAGAAACTACCTTCTTATCCAAATTTCTTTGGTGTGGAAAGACTTTCAATTGTTCTCTGAACAATTGGTTTTTAATTATTATTATTTTTTTATTTTTTTTCTTCCGGCAAATTTTGTTCTTGCGATAAATGTTTGTTTCGCAATATGTCGCTTAGATATTATTCATATGGTATCGTATAGTTTATGCGCTTTTAAATTTCACCCTGCTAACCGGAACCATTTTCTTTGTAAGAGTATTTCCTATTCACTGTTTATCATCTGTGTGCATCTCCTTTGTAACAAAAAAAGATAGCGACAAAATTCTTTTAACAAATTGTTCGTTATATCCTCAGGAATTTTTGGCTCATTTGGGTCGAAGCGATTCGCTGAAATTTTATAGGAGTTATCTACCTTTACAAAATAAATTTGTTGTTATGTTTTTTTAACTCAATAACAGTTAACCGTATAACCCTGGAATGTTTTTATTTGAGTCCCCTATGTCCTAACTTAGAAAATGAGGTCAAGGTCAAAGGTCAAGGTCAAGTTCTAATTTGTGACTTTTGCTTGTTTTTGCATTTTCTCCGACGCTTTGAAAGATACATAAAGAAAAACAATTGCAAAATGTCTGCTTTATTGTTATGAAGATATGATACATTAAGTTTGATACAATTTAATGGCATCTTATAGGAGTTGGTGCCCCTAATATGTCTTGATATGAAGTTATTTGATTATAACTTCAACTAAGTTCATTATAAAGGCATTTGACCTTGTACAAAAGGTAAGGTGACAAATGACCTTGAAAAATGACTACCGGAAGTGACCTTGAGAAAACCGGAAGTAGCCTTTTTTGCAATTTTTTCATATAAAAGTACTCAGAATCCATATATTTTGTCATATAGATACATAAACTGATTACTGAAGACTAAAAATGACTTCCAACAAACCGGAAGTGGCCAATTATCTGCCATTCTACATATAAAAGTATATAGAAACTATATATTTTTGGAATCAGTGTCAAAGAAGCTATCATATGAGACCGGAAGTGATATTCATTTCACCGGAAGTAGCTTATTATCTCCCTTACATCACTCATTAATATAATTAAACCATTATTTATCGCATCAGTATGAAGAAACTATCTTATCAAAATTTCTTTGGTGTGGAAAGACTTTCAATTGTTCTCTGAACAATTGGTTTTTAATTATTATTATTATTTTTTTTTCTTCCGCCAAATTTTGTTCTTGCGATAAATGTTTGTTTCGCAATATGTCGCTTAGATATTTCTCATATGGTATCGTATAGTTTATGCGCTTTTAAATTTCACCCTGCTAAGGCGAACCATTTTCTTTGTAAGAGTTATCTCCCTATTCACTGTTTATCATCTGTGTGCATCTCCTTCGTAACAAAAAAAGATAGCGACAAAATTCCTTTTACAAATTGTTCGTTACATCCTCAGGAATTTTTGGCTAATTTAGATCGAAGCGATTCGATGACATTTTATAGGAGTTATCTACCTTTACAAAATAAATTTGTCGGTATGTTTTTTTAACTCATAAACAGTTAACCGTATAACCCTGGAATTATTTTATTTGAGGCCCCTAGGTCATAACTGAGAAAATGAGGTCAAGGTCAAAGGTCAAGGTCAAGTTTTCAATTGTGACTTTTGCTTGTTTTTGCATTTTCTCCGACACTTTGAACGATACATAAAAAAGAACAAGTGCAAAATGTCTGCTTTATTGTAATAAAGATATACTATGTTTAGTCTTACACAATTTAATGGCATCTTATCGCAGTTGGTGCCCCTAAAATGTCTTGATATGAGGTTATTTGATTATAACTTTAACTAAGATCATTATAAAGGCATTTGACCGTGTAGGTGACAAATGACCTTAAAAAATGACTACCGGAAGTGACCTTGGGAAAACCGGAAGTAGCCAATTTTGCATTTTTTTCATATAAAAGTACTTAGAATCCATATATTTTGTCATATAGATACATAAACTGATTACTGAAGACTAAAAATGACTTCCAGCAAACTGGAAGTGGCCAGTTATCTCCTATTCAACAAACAAAAGTATATAGAAACTATATATTTTTGGAATCAGTGTGAAAGAAGTTATCATATGAGACCGGAAGTGACATTCATTTCACCGGAAGTAGCATATTATCTCCCTTATATCACTCAAAAAATATAATGAAACCATAATTTATCGCATCAGTATGAAGAAATTATCTTATCAAAATTTCTGTGATGTGGAAAGACTTTCAATTGTTCTCTGAACAATTGGTTTTTAATTATTAAGTCTTTCCACTTTTCTGTGGAAAGACTTATTGTTTTTGTTCTGATTATTATTTTTTTTTTTTTCTTCCGCCAAATTTTGTTCTTGCGCAAAATGTTTGTTTCGCAATATGTCGCTTAGATATTTCTCATAGGGTATCGTATAGTTTATGCACTTTTAAATTTCACCCTGCTAAGGCGAACCATTTTCTATGTAAGAGTTATCTCCCTTTTCACTGTTTATCCTCTGTGTGCATCTCCTTTGTAACAAAACAAGATAGCGACAAAATTCTTTTTTCAAATTGTTCGTTACATCCTCAGTAATTTTTGGCGTATTTGGATCGAAGCGATTCAATGAAATTTTATAGGAGTTATCTACCTTTACAAAATAAATTTGTCGGTATGTTTATTTAACTCATAAACAGTTAACCGTATAACCCTGGAATGTTTTTATTTGAGTCCCCTAGGTCCTTACTTAGAAAATGAGGTCAAGGTCAAAGGTCAAGGTCAAGTTCTCAATTGTGACTTTTGCTTGTTTTTGCATTTTCTCTGACACTTTGAGAGATACATATAAAAGAACAAGTGCAAAATGTCAGCTTTATTGTAGTGAAGATATGCTACATTTAGTCTTATACAATTAAATGGCATCTTATAGGAGTTGATGCCCCTGAAATGTCTTGATATGAGGTTATTTGATAATAACTTCAATTAAGTTCATTATAAAGACATTTGACCTTATACAAAAGGTTAAGTGACAAATGACCTTGAAAAATGGCTACCGGAAGTGACCTTGGGAAAACCGGAAGTAGCTTTTTTTGCAATTTTTTCACATAAAAGTACTCAGAATCCATATATTTTATCATAAAGATACATGAACAGATAACTGAAGACTAAAAATGACTTCCAACAAACCGGAAGTGGCCAATTATCTCCCATTCTACATTCAAAAGTATATAGAAACTATATATTTTTGGAATCAGTGTGAAAGAAGCTATCATAGGAGACCGGATGTGACATTCATTTCACCGGAAGTAGCATATTATCTCCCTTATATCACTGAAAAAGATAATTAAACCATTATTTATCGCATCAGTATGAAGAAACTACCTTCTTATCCAAATTTCTTTGGTGTGGAAAGACTTTCAATTGTTCTCTGAACAATTGGTTTTTAATTTTTTTTTTTTTTTCTTCCGCCAAATTTTGTTCTTGCGATAAATGTTTGTTTCGCAATATGTCGCTTAGATTTTTTTCATATTGTATCATATAGTTTATGCGCTTTTAAATTTCACCCTGCTAAGCCGAACCATTTTCTTTGTAAGAGTTATCTCCCTATTCACTGTTTGTCATGTGTGTGCATCTCCTTCGTAACAAAATAAGAAAGCGACAAAATTCTTTTTTCAAATTGTTCGTTACATCCTCAGGAATTTTTGGCTAATTTGGATCGAACCGATTCGATGAAATTTTATAGGAGTTATCTACCTTTACGGAATAAATTTGTCGGTATGTTTTTTTTAACTCATAAACCGTTAACCGTATAACCCTGGAATGTTTTTATTTGAGTCCCCTGATTCCTAACTAAGAAAATTAGGTCAAGGTCAAAGGTCAAGGTCATATTTTAGATTTTCATATGTCTTTGATTTCCCTATAATTCTTGAATGGTTATAGATACAGAAAATTTAAGCAGTGAAAAATGTTGAGTACTTCAAGGGGCAACTTTGTTACATTATGACTGTATTGGTTTTACCATTATGTAAGGGACATAACCCTCATTGATGGTTTATAAAAAGCCATTATTAGGCAAAACTCTTAAACAAAAGATCCTTGACCCATAGGGTCTTTTGCAATGACATTGTGAAGCAATGACCTTGACAAAGGTCACAAGGTCAAAGGTCAAGGTCATGTACATATGTGATTTGGGGCACTACTTGAAATTTTTTATGTGTGTTTGCCAACCAACCAACCAACCAACCAATCAATCAATCAATCAATCAATCAATCAATCAATCAATCATGATCAAGCAATCAATCAATCAATCAATCAATCAATCAATCATGTTTCCGTCTCATGTGTTAATTATAGGGTTCAAGATCTTCTTCGTTTCTTTTTCGCTGTTTCAATTGACCCTATCCAACGTGTTTAACCAACCAACCAACCAACTAATCAATCAATCAATCAATCATGATCATGATCAATCAATCATGTTTCCGTCTCATGTGTTTAATATAGGGTCCAAGATCTTCTTTGTTTCTTTTTCCGTGTTTCAATTGACCCTATCCAACGTGTTTAACCAACCAACCAACCAACCAACCAACTAACCAACTAATCAATCAATCAATCAATCAATCAATCAATCTGTATGACTGTTTAATCATGACAGTTTATTGAAAGAACAAACTCTCAATTATTCAAGAAAAATTTAAATTTAATATTGTTCTTACGTCACTTCTGAAAAAAAAATCCACATGTTCTCTGAAACTACAAGTACAATCGACCTCAAAATTTGCAGTCAGCAGGGCATACATGTACTAAAGGTTTATAAAAAAACTTGGTGCAGATATCTCTCAAAGCTTTTCCTAGAGAAAAGAAATGGCAATGCCGTAAAAATCGCTTGCTAGGTCCGTAAATCTCAGTAAAAACCTACAATAAAATGTCCGCTCCGAGTTTGAAATACTAATCTGTGTTACAAACAGGTGCTGAAAAATGTACATTATCAGAAAATAATCAATAAATGTGTTTTAAAGTTACACCGGATCAATTAAATCCAAAACATGCACTACTTGTGAACTGTCATCAAAATGTCAATTTCCTACAATGACAAAAGAAATTACATTGTGTACATTCCATCTCTATAGATGTTGTCTGTTTAACGTCCCCACCTAAAAAGGAATAAAAAGACTATCTTTTCGTTATTATAAACCCGTGTCACGTGATGTGGCGCGCGCGCTGTACCTAAAATAAAAGAAAAACTTTCCAAACTAAACATGAAACTTCTCCGGTAACAATAATATAGACCCCATACAGAAACAAACAAACAAACAAACAAACAGACAAAAAAACAAACAATCCCCCCCAATTCAATTAATTTTAACGGGGGAAAGACCCCCTACAATTGCTTTTTTAAAGCAATTGATTTATATTTATTATTATTTTATTTTTTTTTTTTTTTCTTCCGCCAAATTTTGTTCTTGCGATAAATGTTTGTTTCGCAATATGTCGCTTAGATATTTCTCATATTGTATCGTATAGTTTATGCGCTTTTAAATTTCACCCTGCTAAGACGATCCATTTTCTATGTAAGAGTTATCTCCCTTTTCACTGTTTACCCTCTGTGTGCATCTCCTTCATAACAAAAAAAGATAGCGACAAAATTCTTTTTACAAATTGTTCGTTACATCCTCAGGAATTTTTGGCTAATTTTGATCGAAGCGATTCGATGAAATTTTATAGGAGTTATCTACCTTTACAAAATAAATTTGTCGGTATGTTCATTTAACTCATAAACAGTTAACCGTATAACCCTGGAATGTTTTTATTTGAGTCCCCTAGGTCCTAACTTAGAAAATGAGGTCAAGGTCAAGGGTCAAGGTGAAGTTCTCAATTGTGACTTTTGCATGTTTTGGCATTTTCTCTGACACTTTGAAAGATACATATAAAAGAACAAGTGCAAAATGTCTGCTTAATTGTAATGAAGAAATGCTACATTTAGACTTATACCATTTAATGGCATCTTATAGGAGTTGGTGCCCCTGAAATGTCTTTATATGATGTTATTTCATTATAACTTCAACTAAGTTCATTATAAAGGCATTTGACCTTGTACAAAAGGTAAGGTGACAAATGACCTTGAAAAATGACTACCGGAAGTGACCTTGAGAAAACCGGAAATTGCCTTTTTTGCAATTTTCTCATATCAAAATACTCAGAATCCATGTATTTTGTCATATAGATACATCAACTGATTACTGAAGACTAAAAATGACTTCCAACAAACCGGAAGTGGCCAATTATCTACCATTCTACATACAAAAGTATATAGAAACTATATATTTTTGAAATCAGTGTGAAAGAAGCTATCATATGAGACCGGAAGTAGCATATTATCTCCCTTATATCACTCGAAAATATAATTAAACCATTATTTATCGTATCAGCATGAAGAATAACTTATCAAAATTTCTTTGGTGTGGAAAGACTTTCAATTGTTCTCTGAACAATTGGTTTTTAATTAGGTCTTTCCACTTTTCTGTGGAAAGCCTATTGTATTTGTTCTGATTATTAAGTCTTTTCACTTTTTTGTGAAAAGACTTATTGTATTTGTTCTGATTATTATTAGGTCTTTCCACCTTTCTGTGGAAAGACCTATTGTATTTCTTCTGATTATTATTATTTTTTTTATTTTTTTTTTTTTCTTCCGCCTAATTTTGATATTGCGACAAATGTTTGTTTCGCAATATGTCGCTTAGTTATTTCTCATATTGTATCGTACAGTTTATGCGCTTTTACATTTCACCCTGCTAAGCCGAACACTTTTCTTTGTAAGAGTTATCTCCCTATTCACTGTTTATCATCAGAGTGCATCTCCTTCGTAACAAAAAAAGATAGCGACAAAATTCTTTTTACAAATTGTTCGTTACATCCTAAGGAAAATTTGGCTTATTTGGATCGAAGCGATTCGATGAAATTTTATAGGAGTTATCTACCTTTACAAAATTATTTTCTCAATATGTGTTATTAACTAATAAACCGTCAACCATATAACCCTGGAATGTATTTATTTGAGATCCCTAGGCCCTTTATTAGAAAATGGGGTCAAGGTCAAAGGTCAAGGTCAAGTTCTAAATTCGGAATTTTCCATGTTTTTGCATTTTCTCCAACCCTTGAAAAGGTATATATTAAAGAACAAGTGCAAAATGATTGCTATATAGTTATGAAGATATTTTACATTTGGTCTGATACAATTAAATAGCATCTAATAGGAGTTAGTGCCCCTGAAATGTCTTGATATGAGGTTATTTGATTATAACTTCAACTAAGTCCATTTTAATGGCATTTGACCTTGTGCAAAAGTTTTGATGACAAATGACCTTGAAAAATGACTACCGGAAGTGACCTTGAGAAAACCGGAAGTAACCTTCTTTGCAATTTTTTCGTATAAAAGTACTCAAAATCCATATATTTTGTCATATAGATACATAAACTGATTACTGAAGACTAAAAATGACTTCCAACAAACCGGAAGTGACCATGTATCTCCCATTCTAAATACAAAAGTATATAGAAACTATATATTTTTGGAATCAGTGTGAAAGAAGCTGTCATATTAGACCGGAAGTGACATTCATTTCACCGGAAGTAGCATATTATCTCCTTTATATCACTTAAAAATATGATTAAACCATTATTTATCGTATCAGTATGAACAACTATCTTCTTATCAAAATTTCTTTGATATGGAAAGACCTTCAATTGTTCTCTGAACAATTGGTTTTTAATTATTATTATTATTATTATTATTATTTTTTTTTTTTTTTTCTTCCGCCAAATTTTGTTCTTGCGCAAAATGTTTGTTTCGCAATATGTCGCTTAGATATTTCCCATATGGTATCGTATAGTTTATGCGCTTTTAAATTTCACCCTGCTAAGCCGATCCATTTTCTATGTAAGAGTTATCTCCCTTTTCACTGTTTACCCTCTGTGTGCATCTTCTTCGTAACAAAAAAAGAAAGCGACAAAATTCTTTTTACAAACTGTTCGATACATCCTCAGGAATTTTTGGCTAATTTGGATCGAAGCGATTCGATGAAATTTTATAGGAGTTATCTACCTTTACAAAATAAATTTGTCGGTATGTTCATTTAACTCATAAACAGTTAACCGTATAACCCTGGAATGATTTTATTTGAGTCCCCTGGGTCCTAACTTAGAAAATGAGGTCAAGGTCAAAGGTCAAGGTCAAGTTCTCAATTGTGACTTTTGCTTGTTTTTGCATTTTCTCCGACACTTTGAAAGATACATACTAAAGAGCAAGTGCAAAATGTCAGCTTTATTGTAATGAAGATTTGCTACATTTAGTCTTATACAATTTAATGGCATCTTATAGGAGTTATTGCCCCTCAAATGTCTTGATATGAGGTTATTTGATTATGACTTCAACTAAGTTCATTATAAAGGCATTTGACCTTGTACAAAAGATTAGGTGACAAATGACCTTGAAAAATGACTACCGGAAGTGACCTTGAGAAAACCGGAAGTAGCCTTTTTTGCAATTTTTTCATCTCAAAGTTCCCAGAATCAATATATGTTGTCATATAGATACATACACTGATTACTGGAGACGAAACATGACTTCCAACAAACCGGAAGTGGCCAATTATTTCCCCTTCTACATACAATAGTATATAGAAACTATATATTTTTGGAATCAGTGTGAAATAAGCTATCATATGAGACCGGAAGTGACATTTATTTCACCGGAAGTAGCATTTTATCTCCCTTTATCACTCAAAAACATAATTAAATCATTATTTATCTCATCAGTATGAAGAAACTATCTTCTTATCAAAATTTCTTCGGTGTGGAAAGACTTTCAATTGTTCTCTGAACAATTGGTTTTTAATTATTATTATTTTTTTTTATTTTTTTTCTTCCGCCAAATTTTGTTCTTGCGATAAATGTTTGTTTCGCAATATGTCGCTTAGATTTTTTTCATATTGTATCGTATAGTTTATGCGCTTTTAAATTTCACCCTGCTAAGCCGAACCATTTTCTTTGTAAGAGTTATCTCCCTATTCACTGTTTGTCATGTGTGTGCATCTCCTTCGTAACAAATTAAGAAAGCGACAAAATTCTTTTTACAAATTGTTCGTTACATCCTCAGGAATTTTTGGCTAATTTGGATCGAAGCGATTCGATGAAATTTTATAGGAGTTATGTACCTTTACGGAATAAATTTGTCGGTATGTTTTTTTAACTCATAAACGGTTAACCGTATAACCCTGGAATGTTTTTATTTGAGTCCCCTGGGTCCTAACTTAAAAAATTAGGTCAAGGTCAAAGGTCCAGGTCATATTTTAGATTTTCATATGTCTTTGATTTCCCTATAATTCTTGAATGGTTATAGATACAGAAAATTTAAGCAGTGAAAAATGTTGAGTACTTCAAGGGGCAACTTTGTTACATTATGACTGTATTGGTTTTACCATTATGTAAGGGACATAACCCCCATTGATGGTTTATAAAAAGCCATTATTAGGCATAACTCTTAAACAAAAGGTCCTTGACCCATAGGGTCTTTTGCAATGACATTGTGAAGCAATGACCTTGACAAAGGTCACAAGGTCAAAGGTCAAGGTCATGTACATATGTGATTTGGGGCACGACTTGAAGAATTTTATGTGTGTTTGCCAACCAACCAACCAACCAATCACGATCAATCAACCAATCATGATCATGATCAATCAACCAATCATGATCATGATTAATAAATCAATCAATCATGTTTCCGTCTCATGTGTTTTATATAGGGTTCAAGATCTCCTTTGTTTCTTTTTCGCTGTTTCAATTGACCCTATCCAACGTGTTTAACCAACCAACCAACCAACCAATCAATCAATCAATCAATCAATCAATCAATCAATCAATCATGTTTCCGTCTCGTGTGTTTAATATAGGGTCCAAGATCTTCTTTGTTTCTTTTTCGCTGTTTCAATTGGCCCTATCCAACGTGTTTAACCAACCAACCAACCAACCAACCAACTAATCAATCAATCAATCAATCATGATCATGATCAATCAATCAATCATGATCATGATCAATCAATCATGTTTCATAAAAAATTGAAATTTAATATTGTTCTTGCGTCACTTCTGAAAAAAAAATCCACATGTACTCTGAAACTACAAGTACAATCGACCTCAAAATTTGCAGTCAGCAGGGCATACATGTACTAAAGGTTTATAAAAAAAACTTGGTGCAGATATCTCTCAAAGCTTTTCCTAGAGAAAAGAAATGGCAATGCCGTAAAAATCGCTTGCTAGGTCCGTAAATCTCAGTAAAAACCTACAATAAAATGTCCGCTCCGAGATTGAAATACTAATCTGTGTTACAAACAGGTGCTGAAAAATGTACATTATCAGAAAATAATCAATAAATGTGTTTTAAAGTTACACCGGATCAATTAAATCCAAAACATGCACTGCTTGTGAACTGTCATCAAAATGTCAATTTCCTACAATGACAAAAGAAATTACATTGTGTGCATTCCGTCTCTATACATGTTGTCTGTTCAAAGTCCCCACCTAAAAAGGAATAAAAAGACTATCTTTTCGTTATTATAAACCCATGTCACGTGATGTGGCGCGCGCGCTGTACCTAAAATGAAAGAAAAACTTTCCAAACTAAACATGAAACTTCTCCGGTAACAATAATATAGACCCCATACAGAAACAAACAAACAAACAAACAAACACCCCCCCCCCCCCCAAATTCAATTAATTTTAAAGGGGGAAAGACCCCCTACAATTGCTTTAAAAAAGCAATTGATTTATATTTATTATTATTATTTTTTTTTTTTTTTTTTTTTCTTCCGCCTAATTTTGATATTGCGACAAATGTTTGTTTCGCAATATGTCGCTTAGATATTTCTCATATTGTATCGTACAGTTTATGCGCTTTTACATTTAACCCTGCTAAGCCGAACACTTTTCTTTGTAAGAGATATCTCCCTATTCACTGTTTATCATCAGAGTGCATCTCCTTTGTAACAAAAAAAGATAGCGACAAAATTCTTTTTACAAATTGTTCGTTACATCCTAAGGAAAATTTGGCTTATTTGGAGCGAAGCGATTCGATGAAATTTTATAGGAGTTATCTACCTTTACAAAATTATTTTCTCAATATGTGTTATTAACTAATAAACCGTCAACCGTATAACCCTGGAATGTATTTATTTGAGATCCCTAGGCCCTTTATTAGAAAATGGGGTCAAGGTCAAAGGTCAAGGTCAAGTTCTAAATTCGGAATTTTCCATGTTTTTGCATTTTCTCCAACCCTTGAAAAGGTACATATTAAAGAACAAGTGCAAAATGATTGCTATATAGTTATGAAGATATGTTACATTTGGTCTGATACAATTAAATAGCATCTAATAGGAGTTAGTGCCCCTGAAATGTCTTGATATGAGGTTATTTGATTATAACTTCAACTAAGTGCATTTTAATGGCATTTGACCTTGTGCAAAAGGTTGGATGACAAATGACCTTGAAAAATGACTACCGGAAGTGACCTTGAGAAAACCGGAAGTAACCTTTTTTTGCAATTTTTTCGTATAAAAGTACTCAGAATCCATATATTTTGTCATATAGATACATAAACTGATTACTGAAGACTAAAAATGACTTCCAACAAACCGGAAGTGACCATGTATCTCCCATTCTAAATACAAAAGTATATAGAAACTATATATTTTTGGAATCAGTGTGAAAGAAGCTATCATATTAGACCGGAAGTGACATTCATTTCACCGGATGTAGCATATTATCTCCTTTATATCACTTAAAAATATGATTAAACCATTATTTATCGTATCAGTATGAACAACTATCTTCTTATCAAAATTTCTTTGATATGGAAAGACCTTCAATTGTTCTCTGAACAATTGGTTTTTAATTATTATTATTATTATTTTTTTTTTTTTTTCTTCCGCCAAATTTTGTTCTTGCGCAAAATGTTTGTTTCGCATTATGTCGCTTAAATATTTCCCATATGGTATCGTATAGTTTATGCGCTTTTAAATTTCACCCTGCTAAGCCGATCCATTTTCTATGTAAGAGTTATCTCCCTTTTCACTGTTTACCCTCTGTGTGCATCTCCTTCGTAACAAAAAAAGATAGCGACAAAATTCTTTTCACAAATTGTTCGTTACATCCTCAGTAATTTTTGGCGTATTTGGATCGAGCGATTCGATGAAATTTTATAGGAGTTATCTACCTTTACGGAATAAATTTGTCGGTATGTTTTTTTAACTCATAAACCGTTAACCGTATAACCTTGGAATGTTTTTAATTGAGTCCCCTAGGTCCAAACTTAGAAAATGAGGTCAAGGTCAAAGGTCAAGGTCAAGTTCTCAATTAAGACTTTTGCTTGTTTTTGCATTTTCTCCGACACTTTGAAAGATACATATTAAAGAACAAGTGCAAAATGTCAGCTTTAATGTAATGAAGATATGCTACATTTAGTCTTATTCTATTATATGGCATCTTAGAGGAGTTGTTGCCCCTGAAATGTCTTGATATGAGGTTATTTGATTATAGCTTTAAATAAGTTCATTATAAAGGCATTTGACCTTGTACAAAAGGTTAGGTGACAAATGACCTTGAAAAATGGCTACCAGAAGTGACCTTGAGAAAACCGGAAGTAGCTATTTTTGCAATTGTTTCATCTAAAAGTACTCAGAATCCATATATTTTGTTATATAGATACATAAACTGATTACTGAAGACTAAACATGACTTCCAACAAACCGGAAGTGGCCAATTATTTCCACTTCTACATACAAAAGTATATAAAAACTATATATTTTTGGAATCAGTGTGAAAGAAGCTATCATATGAGACCGGAAATGATATTCTTTTCACCGGAAGTAGCATATTATATCCCTTATATCACTCAAAAATATAATTAAACTTTTATTTATCGCATCAGTATGAAGAAACTATCTTCTTATCAAAATATCTTTGGTGTGGAAAGACTTTCAATTGTTCTCTGAACAATCGGTTTTTAATTAAGTCTTTCCCCTTTTCTGTGGAAAGACTTATTGTTTTTCTTCTGATTATTATTATTATTTTTTTTTTTCCGCCAAATTTTGTTCTTGCGATAAATGTTTGTTTCGCAATATGTCGCTTAGAAATTTCTCATATAGTATCGTATAGTTTATGCTCTTTTAAATTTTACCCTGCTAAGGCGAACCATTTTCTTTGTAAGAGTAATCTCCCTATTCACTGTTTACCATCTGTGTGCATCTCCTTCGTAACAAAAAAAGATAGCGACAAAATTCTTTTTACAAATTGTCCGGTACATTATCAAGAATTTTTGGCTAATTTGGATCAAAGCTATTCGATGAAATTTTATGTGAGTTATCTACCCTTACACTATAAATTTATCGGTATGTGTTTTCAACTCATCAACCGTTAACCGTATAAGCCTGGGATATATTTATTTGAGGCCCCTGGGTTCTAACTTAGAAAATGGGGTCAAGGTCAAAGGTCAAGGTCAAGTTCTCAATTGTGACTTTTGCTTGTTTTTGCATTTTCTCCGACAATTTGAAAGATACATGTAAAAGAACAAGTGCAAAATGTCTGCTTTATTGTAATGAAGATATGTTACATTTAGTCTGATACAATTTAATGGCATCTTATAGGAGTTAGTGCCTCTGAAATGTCTTGATATGAGGTTATTTGAATATAACTTCAACTAACTTCATTATAAAGCCATTTGGAATAGTACAAAGGTTAGGTAACATATTACCTTGAAAACTGACTATCGGAAGTGACCTTGAGAAAACCGGAAGTAGCCTTTTTTGCAATTTTTTTCATATAAAAGTACTCAGAATCCATATATTTTGTCATATAGATACATAAACTGATTACTGAAGACTAAAAATGACTTTCAACAAACCGGAAGTGGCCAATTATCTCCCATTCTACATACAAAAGTATATATAAACTATATATTTTTGGAATCAGTGTGAAAGAAGCTATCATATGAGCCTGGAAGTGACATTCGTTTCACCGGAAGTAGCATATTATCTTCCTTATTTAGTTCAAAATTATAATTACACCTTTATTTATAGCATCAGTATGAAGAAACTATCTTATCAAAATTTCTTTGATGTGGAAAGACTTTCAATTGTTCTCTGAACAATTGGTTTTTAATTAAGTCTTTCCACTTTTCTGTGGAAAGACTTATTGTTTTTGTTCTGATTATTAAGTCTTTCCACTTTTCTGTGGAAAGACTTATTGTTTTTGTTCTGATTATTATTATTTTTTTTATTTTTTTCTTCCGCCAAATTTTGTTCTTGCGCAAAATGTTTGTTTCGCAATATGTCGCTTAGATATTTCTCATATAGTATCGTATAGTTTATGCGCTTTTAAATTTCACCCTGCTAAGCGGAACCATTATCTATGTAAGAGTTATCTCCCTTTTTACTGTTTGCCCTCTGTGTGCATCTCCTTCGTAACAAAACAAGATAGCGACAAATTTCTTTTTACAAATTGTTCGTTTCATCCTCAGTAATTTTTGGCGTATTTGGATCGAAGCGATTTGATGAAATTTTATAGGAGTTATCTATCTTTACGGAATAAATTTGTCGGTATGTTTTTTAAACTCCTAAACCGTTAACCGATTAACCCTGGAATGTTTTTATTTGAGTCCCCAGGGTCCTAACTTAGAAAATTAGGTCAAGGTCAAAGGTCAAGGTCATATTTTAGATTTTTATAAGTTTTTCATTTCCCTATTATTCTTGAACGGTTATAGAAACAAAAAAATTAAGCAGTGAAAAATGCTTGGTACTTTAAGGGGCAACTTTTTTACATTATAACTATATTGATTTTACCATCATATAAGGGACATAACTCCCATCGATGGTTTTTAAAAAGCCATTTTTAGGCAAAACTCTTAAACAAAAGGTCCTTGACCCATAGGGTCTTTTGCAATGACCTTTTGGAGCAATGACCTTGACGAAGGTCACAAGGTCAAAGGTCAAGGTCATCAAATTATGTGGTTTTGGCACTATTTAAACAGTTTTATGAGTGTTTGAATTTCAACCAACCAACCAACCAACCAACCAACCAACCAACCAACCAACCAACCAACCAATCAATCAATCAATCAATCAATCAATCAATCAATGTTTCCGTTTCATGTGTTTGATACGGGATTCAAGGTCTCTTTTTTTCCGCTTGTTTTAATTGAGCCTATCAAACGTGTTTAACCAACATGTTTAACCAACGTGTTTAACCAACCAACCAACCAACCAACCAACCAACCAACCAAACAACCAACCAATCAATCAATCAATGCATGTTTCCGTTTCATGTGTTAAATACGGGATCCAAGATGTTTTTTTTTTCGCTCGTTTAAATTGAGCCTATCTAACGTGTTTAACCAGCCAACGTGTATAACCAACGTGTTTAACCAACATGTTTAACCAACGTGTTTAACCAACCAATCAACCAATCAATCAATGCATGTTTCCGTTTCATGTGTTAAATACGGGATCCAAGATGTTTTTTTTCGCTTGTTTAAATTGAGCCTATCAAACGTGTTTAACCAGCCAACGTGTTTAACCAACGTGTTTAACCAACGTGTTTAACCAACCAACCAACCAACCAACCAACCAATCAACCAATCAATGCATGTTTCCGTTTCATTTGTTAAATACGGGATCCAAGATGTTTTTTTTTCGCTTGTTTAAATTGAGCCTTTCCAACGTGTTTAACCAGCCAACGTGTTTAACCAACGTGTTCAACCAACATGTTTAACTAACGTGTTTAACCAACCAACCAACCAATCAATCACTTAATGTATGTTTCCGTGTCATGCGTTTAATACGGGATGCAAGGTCTCTTGAGGTTTTTTTCCCTTGTTCTAAGTGACCCTATCAAACGTGTTTAATCAACCAACCAACCAACAAACCAACCAACCAACCAATCAATCAACCAACTTATCAATCAATCAATATGTATGACTGTTTATTTATGACAGTATATTGAAGAAACAAACTCTCAATTATTCAAGAAAATTTTTATTTTATTATTGTTCTTACGTCTCTTCTGAAAAAAAAATCCACATATTCTCTGAAACTACAAGTCCAATCGACCTGAAAATTTGCAGTCAGCAGGGCATACATGTATTGAAGGTTCATAAAAAAACTGTTTGCAGATATCTCTCAAGACTTTTCCTAGAAAAAAGAAATGGCAATGCTGTAAAAATCGCTTGCTGGGTCCGTAAATCTCAGTAAAAACCTACAATAAAATGTCCGCTCCGAGATTGAAATACTAATCTGTGTTACAAACAGGTGCTGAAAAATGGACTTTATCAAAAAATAATCTTTTAATGTGTTTTAAAGTTACACCGGATCGATTAAATCCAAAACATGCACTGCTGGTGAACTGTGATCAAAATGTCAATTTCCTACAATGACAAAAGAAATTACATTGTGTACATTCCATCTTTAGACATGTTGTCTGTTCAAGGTCCCGACCTAAAAAGAAATTAAAAGACTAAGTTTTTCTTAATATAAACCCGCGTCACGTGATGTCTCCTCAATCTTGCGCGCGCGCTGTATCTAAAATAAAAAAAAAAACTTTCCAAACTAAACATGAAACTTCTCCGGTAACATTATAATATAGACCCTTTACAAAAACAAACAAACAAACAAATACCCCACCCCCCCCCCCTTTTTTCCAAATCAATCAATAAAAAAAAAACAATTATCCATTCATCAGAGGGGAAAGACTGCCTAACAATTGTTTTCAAAACAATTGCTTTATATTTATTATTATTATTATTATTTTTTTTTTCCGCCAAATTTTGTTCTTGCGATAAATGTTTGTTTCGCAATATGTCGCTTAGATATTTCTCATATTGTATCGTATAGTTTATGCGCTTTTAAATTTCACCCTGCTAAGCGGAACCTTTATCTTTGTAAGAGTTATCTCCCTATTTACTGTTTATCATCTGTGTGCATCTCCTTCGTAACAAAAAAAGATATCGACAAATTTCTTTTTCTAACTTGTTCGTTACATCCGCAGGAATATTTGGCTAATTTGGATCGAAGCGATGCGATGAAATTTTATAGGAGTTATCTACCTTTACAAAATAAATTTGTCGTTATGTTTATATAACTCATAAACAGTTAACCGTATAACCCTGGAATGTTTTTCTTTGAGTCCCCTAGGTCCCAACTTAGAAAATGAGGTCAAGGTCAAAGGTCAAGGTCAAGTTCTCAATTGTGACTTTTGCTTGTTTTTGCATTTTCTCCCTCACTTTGAGAGATACATATGAAAGAACAAGTGCTAAATGTCTGCTTAATTGTAATGAAGATATGCTACATTTAGTCTTATACAATTAAATGGCATCTTATAGGAGTTGGTGCCCCTGAAATGTCTTGATATGAGGTTATTTGATTATAACTTCAAGTAAGTTCATTATAAAGACATTTGACCTCATACAAAAGGATAAGTGACAACTGACCTTGAAAAATGGCTACCGGAAGTGACCTTGAGAAAACCGGAAGTAGCTTTTTTTGCAGTTTTTTCACATCCAAGTACTCAGATTCAATATATTTTGTCATATAGATACATGAACAGATTACTCAAGACTAAAAATGACTTCCAACAAACCGGAAGTGGCCAATTATCTCCCATTCCACATACAAAAGTATATAGAAACTATATATTTTTGGAATCAGTGTGAAAGAAGCTATCATATGAGACCGGATGTGACATTCTTTTCACCGGAAGTAGCATATTATCTCCCTTATATCACTCAAAAAGATAATTAAACCATCATTTATCGCATCAGTATGAAGAAACTACCTTCTTATCCAAATTTCTTTGGTGTGGAAAGACTTTCAATTGTTCTCTGAACAATTGGTTTTTAATTATTATTATTTTTTTTTTTTTTCTTCCGCCAACTTTTGTTCTTGCGCAAAATGTTTGTTTCGCAATATGTCGCTTAGATATTTCCCATATGGTATCGTATAGTTTATGCGCTTTTAAATTTCACCCTGCTAAGCCGATCCATTTTCTATGTAAGAGTTATCTCCCTTTTCACTGTTTACCCTCTGTGTGCATCTTCTTCGTAACAAAAAAAGATAGCGACAAAATTCTTTTTACAAACTGTTCGTTACATCCTCAGGAATTTTTGGCTAATTTGGATCGAAGCGATTCGATTAAATTTTATAGGAGTTATCTACCTTTACAAAATAAATTTGTTGGTATGTTCATTTAACTCATAAACAGTTAACCGTATAACCCTGGAATGTTTTTATTTGAGTCCCCTGGGTCCTAACTTAGAAAATGAGGTCAAGGTCAAAGGTCAAGGTCAAGTTCTCAATTGTGACTTTTGCTTGTTTTTGCATTTTCTCCGACACTTTGAAAGATACATACTAAAGAACAAGTGCAAAATGTCAGCTTTATTGTAATGAAGATATGCTACATTTAGTCTTATACAATTTAATGGCATCTTATAGGAGTTATTGCCCCTCAAATGTCTTGATATGAGGTTATTTGATTATGACTTCAACTAAGTTCATTATAAAGGCATTTGACCTTGTACAAAATATTAGGTGACAAATGACCTTGAAAAATGACTACCGGAAGGGCCCTTGAGAAAACAGGAAGTAGCCTTTTTTGCAATTTTTTCATCTCAAAGTACCCAGAATCAATATATTTTGTCATATAGATACATACACTGATTACTGGAGACGAAACATGACATCCAACAAACCGGAAGTGGCCAATTATTTCCCCTTCTACATACAATAGTATATAGAAACTATATATTTTTGGAATCAGTGTGAAATAAGCTATCATATGAGATCGGAAGTGACATTTATTTCACCGGAAGTAGCATATTATCTCTCTTTTATCACTCAAAAACATAATTAAACCATTATTTATCTCATCAGAATGAAGAAACTATCTTCTTATCAAAATTTCTTTGGTGTGGAAAGACTTTCAATTGTTCTCTGAACAATTGGTTTTTAATTAAGTCTTTTCACTTTTTTGTGAAAAGACTTATTGTATTTGTTCTGATTATTATTATTATTAAGTCTTTCCACTTTTCTGTGGAAAGACTTATTGTTTTTGTTCTGATTATTATTAGGTCTTTCCACTTTTCTGTGGAAAGACCTATTGTTTTTCTTCTGATTATTAGGTCTTTCCACTTTTCTGTGGAAAGACCTATTGTTTTTCTTCTGATTATTTTTTTTTTTTCTTCCGCCTAATTTTGTTCTTGCGATAAACATTTGTTTCGCAATATGTCGCTTAGATATTTGGTATATGATATCGAACAGTTTATGCGCTTTTGAAATTTACCCTGCGTAAACGAATACTTTTCTTTGTAGGAGTTATCTCCCCAAACACTGTTTTCCTTGTTAGCGCATCTCCTTCGCAACCGTAAATGATTATGACAAATTTATTTTACAAAATTGCTCGTTATATCCTTCGCATGATTTGTCCTATTTTGACCGAAGCGATATGACCGCTCCATATGAGAGTTATTTCCCCTTATGCATCTGATGTAAGTGATATGAATTTCTATCTTATAAATCATAAGTGATAGAGACCTAGGATCTTTTGATTTGAGGTCCTTGGTCCCAAAAAATGAAAATTAGGTCAAGGTCAAAGGTCAAGGTCATATTCTAATATTTGAATTTGGCTTATTTTCACTTATATCCAAAGACTGTATAAGATATCAACAAATTATTTTTACTAAATTGTTAGTTGCGACATGTCGTAAGATGTAAATTTTGATTGCAAGCGTACGTTGAATGTAAAAGGGAGTTTTCTCCCCTCTTGTATTTAAAAATACGAGTTTGGTGATATAACTCATTAACTAAATATAATAAAGACCTATGGTCTTTTGATTTGAGGTCCTTGGTTTATGACCTTGAAATTGATCTCAAGGTCATAGCTTAATTTGACGTTCTAGATTTTGACCTTTGCTTTTATTCTATATGTATATATGATAAAGATATACAACTTTTAGAAAAAGGTATCAAACCATTTAACCTTGTAAAAAACAACCGGAAGTGGGCTTTTGTAAACCGGAAATAGCTATTTTTTTGTACTTTATTAATATAAAAGTATATAGAACCAGATATTTTTGGAATCAGTGTCAAGTAAATATTCAAATATAATCGGAAGTAACATTTTTCAAACCGGAAGTAACAAATTATCTCCCTTATTTAAAAAAAATGTATGGAAACAATATATTTTTGGAATCAGCTTACTAGGAGCTATCATTTGACGATTGAAATGACATTTTAAACTTAGTTTCACAACTTTTCATATCAAAATACATTGTTTTGATGGAAAGACCTTCAATTGTTCTCTGAACAATTGGTTTTTAATTTTTTTTTTTTTTCTTCCGCCTAATTTTGTTCTTGCGATAAACATTTGTTTCGCAATATGTCGCTTAGATGTTTTGTATATGATATAGAACAGTTTATGCGCTTTTGAAATTTACCCTGCGTAAACGAATACTTTTCTTTGTAGGAGTTATCTCCCCAAACACTGTTTTCCTTGTTAGCGCATCTCCTTCGCAACCGTAAAAGATTATGACAAATTTATTTTACAAAATTGCTCGTTATATCCTTCGCATGATTTGTCCTATTTTGACCGAAGCGATATGACCGCTTCATATGAGAGTTATTTCCCCTTATGCGTCTGATATCAGTGATATGAATTTCTATCTTATAAATCATAAGTGATAGAGACCTAGGATCTTTTGATTTGAGGTCCTTGGTCCCAAAAAATGAAAATTAGGTCAAGGTCAAAGGTCAAGGTCATATTCTGATATTTGAATTTGGCTTATTTTCACTTATATCCAAAGACTGTATAAGATATCAACAAATTATTTTTACTAAATTGTTAGTTGCGACATGTCGTAAGATGTAAATTTTGATTGCAAGCGTACGTTGAATGTAAAAGGGAGTTTTCTCCCCTCTTGTATGTAAAAATACGCGTTTGGTGATATAACTCATTAACTAAATATAATTAAGACCTATGGTCTTTTGATTTGAGGTCCTTGGTTTATGACCTTGAAATTGATCTCAAGGTCATAGCTTAATTGGACGTTCTAGATTTTGACGTTTGATTTTATTCTATATGTATACATGTTAAATATATACAACTTTTAGAAAAAGGTATCAAACCATTTAACCTTGAAAAAAAACAACCGGAAGTGACCTTTTGTAAACCGGAAGTAGCTATTTTTTTGTACTTTATTAATATAAAAGTATATAGAACCAGATATTTTTGGAATCAGTGTCAAGTAAATATTCAAATATAATCGGAAGTAACATTTTTCAAACCGGAAGTAACAAATTATCTCCCTTATTTAAAAAAAAATGTATGGAAACAATATATTTTTGGAATCAGTTTACTAGGAGATATCATTTGACGATTGAAATGACATTTTAAACTTAGTTTCACAACTTTTCATATCAAAATACATTGTTTTGATGGAAAGACCTTCAATTGTTCTCTGAACAATTGGTTTTTAATTATTATTTATTATTAATTTTTTTTTTCTTTTTCCGCCAACTTTTGTTCTTGCGATAAATGTTTGTTTCGCAATATGTCGCTTAGATATTTCTCATATTGTATCGTATAGTTTATGCGCTTTTAAATTTCACCCTGCTAAACCGAACCATTTTCTTTGTAAGAGTTATCTCCCTATTCACTGTTTATCATCAAAGCGTATCTCCTTCGTAACAAAAAAAGATAGCGAAAAAATTCTTTTTACAAATTGTTCGTTACATCCTCAGTAATTTTTGGTGTATTTGGATCGAAGCGATTCGATGAAATTTTATAGGAGTTATCTACCTTTACAAAATAAATTTGTCGGTATGTTTATTTAACTCATTAACAGATAACCATATAACCCTGGGATGTTTTTATTTGAGTCCCCTAGGTCCTAACTTAGAAAATGAGGTCAAGGTCAAAGGTCAAGGTCAAGTTCTCAATTGTGACTTTTGCTTGTTTTTGCATTTTCTCACTCACTTTGAGAGATACATATAAAATAACAAGTGCAAAATGTCTGTTTAATTGTAATGAATATATGCTACATTTAGTCTTATACAATTAGATGGCATCATATAGGAGTTGTCGCCCCTGATATGTCTTGATATGAGGTTATTTGATTATAACTTCAAGTAAGTTCATTATAAAGACATTTGACCTGATACAAAAGGTTAAGTGACAAATGACCTTGAAAAATGGCTACCGGAAGTGACCTTGAAAAAACCGGAAGTAGCTTTTTTTGCAATTTTTTCACATAAAAGTACTCAGAATCCATATATTTTTTCATATAGATACATGAACAATTTACTGAAGACTAAAAATGACTTTCAACAAACCGGAAGTGGCCAATTATCTCCCATTCTATATACAAAAGTATATAGAAACTATATATTTTTGCAATCAGTGTGAAAGAAGCTATCATATGAGACCAGATGTGACATTCATTTCACCGGAAGTAGCATATTATCTCCCTTATATCACTCAAAAAGATAATTAAACCATTTTTATCGCAACAGTATGAAGAAACTACCTTCTTATCCAAATTTCTGTGGTGTGGAAAGACTTTCAATTGTTCTCTGAACAATTGGTTTTTAATTTTTTTTTTTTTTTTTCTTCCGCCAAATTTTGTTCTTCCGCAAAATGTTTGTTTCGCAATATGTCGCTTAGATATTTCCCATATGGTATCGTATAGTTAATGCGCTTTTAAATTTCACCCTGCTAAGCCGATCCATTTTTTTTTTAAGAGTTATCTCCCTTTTCACTGTTTACCCTCTGTGTGCATCTTCTTCGTAACAAAAAAAGATAGCGACAAAATTCTTTTTACAAACTGTTCGTTTCATCCTCAGGAATTTTTGGCTAATTTGGATCGAAGCGATTCGATGAAATTTTATAGGAGTTATCTACCTTTACAAAATAAATTTGTCGGTATGTTCATTTAACTCATAAACAGTTAACCATATAACCCTGGAATGTTTTTATTTGAGTCCCCTGGGTCCTAACTTAGAAAATGAGGTCAAGGTCAAAGGTCAAGGTCAAGTTCTCAATTGTGACTTTTGCTTGTTTTTGCATTTTCTCCGACACTTTGAAAGATACATACTAAAGAACAAGTGCAAAATGTCAGCTTTATTGTAATGAAGATATGCTACATTTAGTCTTATACAATTTAATGGCATCTTATAGGAGTTGTTGCCCCTCAAATGTCTTGATATGAGGTTATTTGATTATGACTTCAACTAAGTTCATTATAAAGGCATTTGACCATGTACAAAAGATTAGGTGACAAATGACCTTGAAAAATGACTACCGGAAGTGACCTTGAGAAAACCGGAAGTAGCCTTTTTTGCAATTTTTTCATCTCAAAGTACCCAGAATCAATATATTTTGTCATATAGATACATACACTGATTACTGGAGACGAAACATGACTTCCAACAAACCGGAAGTGGCCAATTATTTCCCCTTCTACATACAATAGTATATAGAAACTATATATTTTTGGAATCAGCGTGAAATAAGCTATCATATGAGACCGGAAGTGACATTTATTTCACCGGAAGTAGCATATCATCTCCCTTTTATTACTCAAAAACATAATTAAACCATTATTAATCTCATCAGTATGAAGAAACTATCTTCTTATCAAAATTTCTTTGGTGTGGAAAGACTTTCAATTGTTCTCTGAACAATTGGTTTTTAATTATTAAGTCTTTCCACTTTTCTGTGGAAAGACTTATTGTTTTCTTCTTCTGATTATTATTAGGTCTTTCCACTTTTCTGTGGAAAGCCTATTGTATTTGTTCTGATTATTATTATTATTATTTTTTTCTTCCGCCAAATTTTGTTCTTGCGCAAAATGTTTGTTTCGCAATGTGTCGCTTAGATATTTCTCATATTGTATCGTATAGTTTATGCGCTTTTAAATTTCACCCTGCTAAGACGAACAATTTTCTCTGTAAGAGTTATCTCCCTATTCACTGTTTATCATGTGTGTGCATCTCCTTCGTAACAAAAAAAGATAGCGACAAAATTCTTTTTACAAATTGTTCGTTACATCCTCAGAAAATTTTGGCTAATTTGGATCGAAGCGATTCGATGAAATTTTATAGGAGTTATCTATCTTTACGGAATAAATTTGTCGGTATGTTTTTTTTAACTCATAAACCGTTAACCGTATAACCCTGGAATGTTTTTATTTGAGTCCCCGGATTCCTAACTTAGAAAATTAGGTCAAGGTCAAAGGTCAAGGTCATATTTTAGATTTTCATATGTCTTTGATTTCCCTATAATTCTTGAATAGTTATAGATACAGAAAATTTAAGCAGTGAAAAATGTTAAGTACTTCAAGGGGCAACTTTTTTACATTATGACTATATTGATTTTACCATCATGTAAGGGACATAACTCCCATCGATGGTTTTTAAAAAGCCATATTTAGGCAAAACTCTTAAACAAAGGTCCTTGACCCATAGGGTCTTTTGCAATGACCTTGTGGAGCAATGACCTTGACGAAGGTCACAAGGTCAAAGGTCAAGGTCATCAAATTATGTGGTTTTGGCACTATTTAAACAGTTTTATGTGTGTTTGAATTTCAACCAACCAACCAACCAACCAACCAACCAACCAACCAACCAACCAATCAATCAACTAACCAACCAACCAACCAACCAACCAATCAATCAATCAATCAATCAATCAATCAATCAATGTTTCCGTTTCATGTGTTTGATACGGGATTCAAGGTCTCTTTTTTTTTCGCTTGTTTTAATTGAGCCTATCAAACGTGTTTAACCAACATGTTTAACAAATATGTTTAACTAACGTGTTTAACCAACCAACCGACCAATCAATCAATCAATGCATGTTTCCGTTTCATGTGTTAAATACGGGATCCAAGATGTTTTTTTTTTTCGCTCGTTTAAATTGAGCCTATCTAACGTGTATAACCAGCCAACGTGTTTAACCAACATGTTTAACCAACCAACCAACCAACCAACCAATCAATCAATCAATCAATGCATGTTTCCGTTTCATGTGTTAAATACGGGATCCAAGATGGTTTTTTTCGCTCGTTTAAATTGAGCCTATCTAACGTGTTAACCAGCCAACGTGTTTAACCAACGTGTTTAACCAACATGTTTAACCAACGTGTTTAACCAACTTACCAACCAACCAATCAATCAATCAATGCATGTTTGCGTTTCATGTGTTAAACACGGGATCCGAGATGGTTTTTTTCGCTTGTTTAAATTGAGCCTATCTAACGTGTTTAACCAGCCAACGTGTTTAACCAACGTGTTTAACCAACATGTTTAACCAACCAACCAACCACCCAACCAATCAATCAATCAATCAATCAATCAATCAATCAATGCATGTTTCCGTTTCATGTGTTAAATACGGGATCCAAGATGTTTTTTTTTTTCGCTTGTTTAAATTGAGCCTATCCAACGTGTTTAACCAGCCAACGTGTTAAACCAATATGTTTAACCAAGGTGTTTAACCAACGTGTTTAACCAACATGTTTAACCAACGTGTTTAACCAACCAACCAACCAACCAACCAATCAATCAATCAATCAATGCATGTTTCCGTTTCATGTGTTAAATACGGGATCCAATGTTGAGCCTATCCAATGTGTTTAACCAACGTGTTTAACCAACCAACCAACCAATCAATCAATCAATGCATGTTTCCGTTTCATGTGTTAAATACGGGATCCGAGATGGTTTTTTTTCGTTTGTTAAAATTGAGCCTATCAAACGTGTTTAACCAGCCAACGTGTTTAAACTACGTGTTTAACCGACATGTTTAACCAACGTGTTTAACCAACCAACCAACCAACCAACCAACCAACCAATAAATAAATCAATGCATGTTTCCGTTTCATGTGTTAAATACGGGATCCAAGATGGTTTTTTTTCGCTTGTTAAAATTGAGCCTATCAAACGTGTTTAACCAGCCAACGTGTTTAACCAACGTGTTTAACCAACCAACCAATCAATCACTTAATGTATGTTTCCGTGTCATGCGTTTAATACGGGATGCAAGGTCTCTTGAGGTCTTTTCCCCCTTGTTCTAAGTGACCCTATCAAACGTGTTTAATCAACCAACCAACAAACCAACCAACCAACCAATCAATCAACAAACTAATCAATCAATCAATATGTATGACTGTTTATTTATGACAGTTTATTGAAGGAACAAACTCTCAATTATTCAAGAAAATTTTGATTTTATTATTGTTCTTACGTCTCTTCTGAAAAAAAATCCACATATTCTCTGAAACTACAAGTCCAATCGACCTGAAAATTTGCAGTCAGCAGGGCATACATGTACTGAAGGTTCATAAAAAACTTTTTGCAGATATCTCTCAAGACTTTTCCTAGAAAAAAGAAATGGCAATGCAGTAAAAATCGCTTGCTAGGTCCGTCAATCTCAGTAAAAACCTACAATAAAATGTCCGCTCCGAGATTGAAATACTAATCTGTGTTACAAACAGGTGCTGAAAAATGGACATTATCAAAAAATAATCATTAAATGTGTTTTAAAGTTACACCGGATCGATTAAATCCAAAACATGCACTGCTGGTGAACTGTGATCAAAATGTCAATTTCCTACAATGACAAAAGAAATTACATTGTGTGCATTCCGTCTCTATACATGTTGCCTGTTCAAAGTCCCCACCTAAAAAGAATTAAAAAGACTATCTTTTCGTTATTATAAACCCGTGTCACGTGATGTACCTAAAATAAAAGAAAAACTTTCCAAACTAAACATGAAACTTCTCCGGTAACAATAATATAGACCCCATACAGAAACAAACAAACAAACACCCCCCCCCCCCAATTCAATTAATTTTAAAGGGGAAAGACCCCCTACAATTGCTTTTTTAAAGCAATTGATTTATATTTATTATTATTATTATTATTTTTTTTTCTTCCGCCAAATTTTGTTCTTGCGCAAAATGTTTGTTTCGCAATATGTCGCTTAGATATTTCCCATAAGGTATCGTATAGTTTATGCACTTTTAAATTTCACCCTGCTAAGCCGATCCATTTTCTATGTAAGAGTTATCTCCGTTTTCACTGTTTAACCTCTGTGTGCATCTCCTTCGTAACAAAAAAAGATAGCGACAAAATTCTTTTTACAAATTGTTCGTTACATCCTCAGGAACTTTTGTCTCATTTGGATTGAAGCGATTCGAAGACATTTTATAGGAGTTATCTACCTTTACAAAATAAATTTGTCGGTATGTTCATTTAACTCATAAACAGTTAATCGCATAACCCTGGAATGTTTTATTTGAGTCCCCTAAGTCCTAACTTAGAAAATGAGGTCAAGGTCAAAGGTCAAGGTCAAGTTCTCATTTGTGACTTTTGCTCCTTTTTGTATTTTCTCCGACACTTTGAAAGATACATACTAAAGAACAAGTGCAAAATGTCAGCCTTATTGTAATAAAAATATGCTACATTTAGCCTTATACAATTTAATGGCATCTTATAGGAGTTGTTGCCCCTGAAATGTCTTGATATGAGGTTATTTGATTATGACTTCAACGAAGTTCATTATGAAGGCATTTGACCTTGTACAAAAGATAAGGTGACAAATGACCTTGAAAAATGACTACCGGAAGTGACCTTGAGAAAACCGGAAGTAGCCTTTTTTGCAATTTTTTCATCTTAAAGTACCCAGAATCAATATATTTTGTCATATAGATACAAACACTGATTACTGGAGACGAAACATGACTTCCAACAAACCGGAAGTGGCCAATTATTTCCCCTTCTACATACAATAGTATATAGAAACTATATATTTTTGGAATCAGTGTGAAATAAGCTATCATATGACACCGGAAGTGACATTTATTTCACAGGAAGTAGCATATTATCTCCCTTTTATCACTCAAAAATATAATTAAACCATTATTTATCTCATCAGTATAAAGAAACTATCTTCTTATCAAAATTTCTTTGGTGTGGAAAGACTTTCAATTGTTCTCTGAACAATTGGTTTTTAATTATTATTTTTTTTTTTTCCGCCAAATTTTGTTCTTGCGATAAATGTTTGTTTCGCAATATGTCGCTTAGATATTTCCCATATGGTATCGTATAGTTTATGCGCTTTTAAATTTCACCCTGCTAAGCCGATCCATTTTCTATGTAAGAGTTATCTCCCTTTTCACTGTTTACCCTCTGTGTGCATCTTCTTCGTAACAAAAAAAGATAGCGACAAAATTCTTTTTACAAACTGTTCGTTACATCCTCAGGAATTTTTGGCTAATTTGGATCGAAGCGATTCGATGAAATTTTATAGGAGTTATCTACCTTTACAAAATAAATTTGTCGGTATGTTCATTTAACTCATAAACAGTTAACCGTATAACCCTGGAATGTTTTTATTTGAGTCCCCTGGGTCCTAACTTAGAAAATGAGGTCAAGGTCAAAGGTCAAGGTCAAGTTCTCAATTGTGACTTTTGCTTGTTTTTTGCATTTTCTCCGACACTTTGAAAGATACATACTAAAGAACAAGTGCAAAATGTCAGCTTTATTGTAATGAAGATATGCTACATTTAGTCTTATACAATTTAATGGCATCTTATAGGAGTTATTGCCCCTCCAATGTCTTGATATGAGGTTATTTGATTATGACTTCAACTAAGTTCATTATAAAGGCATTTGACCTTGTACAAAATATTAGGTGACAAATGACCTTGAAAAATGACTACCAGAAGGGCCCTTGAGAAAACCGGAAGTAGCCTTTTTTGCAATTTTTTCATCTCAAAGTACCCAGAATCAATATATTTTGTCATATAGATACATACACTGATTACTGGAGACGAAACATGACTTCCAACAAACCGGAAGTGGCCAATTATTCCCCCTTCTACATACAATAGTATAAAGAAACTATATATTTTTGGAATCAGTGTGAAATAAGCTATCATATGAGATCGGAAGTGACATTTATTTCAACGGAAGTAGCATATTATCTCTCTTTTATCACTCAAAAACATAATTAAACCATTATTTATCTCATCAGTATGAAGAAACTATCTTCTTATCAAAATTTCTTTGGTGTGGAAAGACTTTCAATTGTTCTCTGAACAATTGGTTTTTAATTATTATTATTTTTTTTTTCCGCCAAATTTTGTTCTTGCGATAAATGTTTGTTTCGCAATATGTCGCTTAGATATTTTCTCATATGGTATCGTATAGTTTATGCGCTTTTAAATTTCAACCTGCTAAGGCGAACCATTTTCTTTGTAAGAGTTATCTCCCTATTCACCGTTTTTCATCTGTGTGCATCTGCTTCGTAACAAAAGAAGATAGCGACAAAATTCTTTTACAAATTGTTCGTTACATCCTCAAGAATTTTTGGCTAATTTGGATTGAAGCGATTCGATGACATTTTATAGGAGGTATCTACAGATGGGTGCGGTTCTAACCTTGACAAAAGTTAACTTAGAGTTAACTTGTTGACTGCTTTTTAAGTTAACTTGAGAATTTTTAAGCAGACCAGCAAGTTAACTTCGTCTACGGTGGACCAGACCTACGGTCCGCTTTTTTTATGACTGCTGCAGACCTATCGACGGGTCTGTTCCAGACCAGACCTGTGGACAAGTCTGCTTTTGACCAGTCCTGAGGACAGGTCTGCCCCAGACCAGACCTGTGGACAGGTCTGCTCCTGACCAGACCTGTGGACAGGTCTGCTTCTGACCAGACCTGTGGACAAGTCTGCTTCTGACCAGACCTGTTGACAGGTCTGATTCTGACCAGAGCTGTGAACAAGTCTGCTATTGACCAGACCTGGGGACATGTCTGCTTATGAAATGTTATCGTTTTTGCGACTTTTCATATCAGACTTGAGCTTTATTAAAATATGTATAAACAACATTCGCATTGTTCTTCCCAAGAAGGCCTCTGATAGCAAATTTCTTTACTCGCTATACTCTACTAGACATTATTAATAACAACACAATTCTTTCTTTTTTTATTTTTATATATTCTTATAAACATTAGTCAATTACATAGAGCTATCACATTTTTTAATTGGAAGGCGGATAGAAATTAGGGTTATCCAACGCATCGGAACAACATTCGTATCACTGCATGAAATGATACGTTTACAAAATTTATTCTCATATTAAATTTCTAGTTTTAAATTTAACTTCTGATTTACGAAGAATTATTTAAGTAGTTTATGAAAATTTAATGCTTTTGTTAAATTTCAAATTTTCTTGAGTTTAATTCCGATTTATGGGTTTTTAAATTTGTTAATTATTTGAAAAATAATACAAGTTTAAATTTGTTATTTAAAAGATTTAAATCTAGTTTACCCTCATTAAACTTTTAGTTTACAGATAGGTTTATATTTTAACAAAAGTACTAATATAAGACAATTTAATTGAATTTAAATTGGATTAAGTAACAAGATTATACGAAAAAAAAAATAGAAAGTTTCGTTGCAAATATATCAACAACTTACGTAAGGAAATATTCAAATTTTGATATCCCAAACCTTTTCACAATGACAACCAATGAGGGGTATAGTTAAACCAAGATAAAGGTCGTTCTCGGATTTCCATAGATATTTCTGGTTATTTGTCTCTATAACAGAAAATACAAAACTGACAAAGCAAATGACAAGAGCTTAAATATTTGCTTGATTTCATCGTTTGATTTTATCGTGTTTTTTTTTAGAAATTATTCAGTTCTGATAAGTTTCAACAAATAAATGTATTGAATTATATATGTACAATACAATACACAAATAGATTTTTTTTTTTTGAAAAACATGCAGTTTTGATTATCCCCCTTGTAATAAACTAAATATATTTTGACATTTATGACATTTTAATTACAATTGATAATATTTATAATAATCATATATATACTTTTTTTTCCCGCAACAGTGTACTGTCTCAAGTATTTCGTAAATGTCGTATTACTTTAGTAATATTTATAATGGGATACACTCTAATCTTTTTGTCAACAATATCAGTTTCAGAGGATTTTTTTTTTTAAATTAAGTATCTCCCCTAACATTGCATTGGCAAAGCTTAAAACAATACATATGAAATCTGTCTTCCTCTTCATATTTAATACAAGTTTAAAAATGGTTGGATAATTCTTTATAAATTTAACAAAATTTGCCGCACACTAGTATAAAAGGACACAAAAAAAAAGTGAGAGCTGTTTTAAGCGCAAATTTTTGAATATTCACGAAGTAAACGGGATTTTTCTGTATTCCGGTTGTATTTGCTCCTGACTTTTTCGTAAATCATATTAGAGGTTTCTCAACATCTTACGAACGGACGAAACTCGACGAACGTATCGTTATGGAGCAGTCATTGTGTGGAGTAAACTATTTCCAACGAAATTGTGTATGTTTAAAGACAACAATAAACAATTATATACTCTTTTTGCAACCTTGCATTTTATTGTTGTGGTTCATGATCAAGATAAGTGTTCTGATTGATTTTCTGTTGTTGAATGTTACGTATTCATACGTTGAGTTCGTTTGTTTACATGTCAAATATATGCGTTTGATTTATCTCCCTTACCCATTTAAAAAGAAATTGTTTCTGGTTTCTCGTTTTTTTTTTTATATAGATTAGACCGTTGGTTTTCCCATTTGAATGGTTCTACAGTAACACTTGTAATTTTGGGGCCCTTTATAGCTTGTTGTTCGGTGTGAGCCAAGGCTCCGTGTTGAAGGCCGTAAAATGTCGAAGTGTATGGAAATTTTTTTGTCTATGTAAAATGGTTCTAGTATGATTGATTAATACAAAATCTCTTTGTTTTGTTTTGTTTGTCCGCTTTTTAGATAAAAATAAATAGTAGGATCGTTTGTAAATGATGAATTTGTTTGAATTTATTAGGTATTCAGTTTACACAGATTGAAGCAGTCAAGGTTTGAGTTGTATAAATTGAAAAAAATAGAAGATATGGTATGATTTTCAATGAGACAACTCTCCACAACAGACCAAATGACACAACAATTAACAACTAAAGGTCACTGTACGGCCTTCAAAAATGAGCAAAGTGCATACCGCATAGACTTTTAAAAGACCCCGAACTGGCTATTGTAAAACAATAGAAATAAGAAAATACCGGCTTCATCTATGAACAAAAAATGAACGAAAAAAGTTAACAAACCAACAAACGACAACCACTGAATTAGTCTTCTCACTTGTAACAGGTACAGTTTGAGACACTACAACATGAGAACAAACTACACAAATCAGTTGATGAAGGCTTAACTGATCAGATGGATATAAATAAAAATACTAAATAATCTGACAAAAACACAGATTTATGATGTTAATTTTCAAGAGAGTGGAAGAGTAGCCTGATTCGGTATGAATTTTGGTGTCTTCTCTTTTCTGTAGTTAAATCTAAGGTCTATGTTCTGCTTTATTGAATAATGAAAATGTAAATATACAGGACTGATAATGATTAACCAAACAGAATAATTGATTGCCAAGAAGGTACATTAAGATTTGTTGTGACGTGAAAAAGGTTTTTATTTCAATGTTGAAGGATTTTTAAAATATATTTTATCTTTAAAAGGGATAACAAGATTCTTTCGGAAAGTATGAGACAAAAAATAGATTTTTCAAATTTCGGTTACAATCTTTGTTTCCAAAAATGAAAAACAACACGACCATTGTCACTGAACTAGCCCACTTTTTGGTTTAAATGAAGCACACATTCGGGTGCGAGATTTTCTCGCTGTGTTTAAGACCCATCAGCTGTTTTCTGTTCTTTGATAGGGTTGTTGTCTCCATCTTCATTTTCAATTTTATTCGTGATATTTTATTATAGTTTCTTGTTTTTATGGCTCGCGGCTGACAATTTAATCAATGTGCCAACTATATTCTTTTATTGTAAACGTAATGAGCCCTGTTGGTCACATGCAGATACAGAGTTGATGTTTCCAGTGTAACAGATCTAACGCCAAGTGATGTATATGTAATTTAAAAGTCTCGCGCAGTAGATCTAAGGTCAATCTCTGTAGATCTGACGTCTACCACTGTAGATGTACTCTCCAGCGCTAGAAATGTCCATTACAGTGTATGTAGGAATAGATGAAAAAGGTTTTAACACCGCTATATATATTTATTTGTTTAAAAAGGATTTTTTTTTTTGGGGGGGGGGGGGGGGGGGTCTCAGTAATTATCACATAAAGTTGCACTGATAAATCGTAAATTTTAAAATAGTTGTGTGTATTCGAATTAAAAATATGAGTGATACAGCACTAACAAAACTAAAAGTAATAATTAAAGTTATTATAAATCATTTACATTTAAAAAAAAATACCTGCCTAAAATACAAAAAAATGTATATATATAGAAACAAGTAGAACATAAAAACAAAAATAAATTTAAAAAACATGTCATAAAAGCTCAACGGAAAAAAATAAATAAAAAACAATAGAAATATATTAATACTAAGTGTATACATACGCCTTTACTTTAATAAAATCATACAAAAAGAGAAATAAGAATGGCCGTGAAATCAAAACAAGACAAAGGCAAAACAATATACATTACTAAACATCATTTGCAAGTCAACTGGCTTTGTTTATTCAAACATTTATTTCAACATTTTCCTATATTAATGTTCTTGCAAATGTAGCTTGAAAATAAATCATTTAAGGCGAAGAAGTGCAAATTTGGATTTAAGAGGTTAACTTTGGGGCAACAAAGTTATCTCGGATGCAAGGATGTTTTTTTCAAATTAAAAACCGGCTTATTCATAGCGGCGTACAGTTAAAGATCTATTTTACCCTTTTTTGCCCTGGAATTTTCACCTTGAATTTGAGCTTAAATAAGTTTCAAAACATTTATTGCCTCTCCCATCCCAACAAAAATACACTCAAGTACAGATCTGAGACTATTTGCAGTCAAAAGAATATTTCTAAAACTCTGAATGGTTTTAAAAAAGACCTGCATGTATGTTTTTGTTTGGTTTTGTTTTGATTATGCGGAAGACATTTCTAACGGAATTTCACAGTCGTTAGTCCAAAATTAATGAATAAATTAATAAGCGCTCCCTCTTTTTTCGTTACGGCAAGTTACTCCAAGTTAGGGCGATTTTCGTTTGTTCGTATGGTCTAGTTATGAGGGTGCATTACCCAGACGGGTTAAAGTACAAACATATTTTACACAAATATGCATACAACTATGACGATGTGGTATGTTACGGATGGATAATTGGGCAATAACGAAGCCGTACATTGTACAGAAACATACATGTATATTGTATATAGATACATTCTTGTTTGTGTTAACTAGATTAATACCCATGTATATTTCCAGACATTTATATACCAAAATGGAGACCTATACCTTTCATAATGATTTAATCACCGTTCTCATTTTCATAATAAAGTATAAGATGCGGCCGTTTGAGACCAACTAATAATTTCCATTACAATTAACAATGAGCAAAACCTTTACTTAATAGTCAGCTATAAAAGACCCCAAAATGACTAATGTAAAACAATTCAAACGAGAAAACTAACGGTCTGATTTATGAACTAAATGTAAAAATTCCTTCATAACATGAATTTTCTTAATTATTAGCCTTGTATAAAACAATCCAATTTAAAAATTATAATCAATGAAAGGCATTTTCTTTTTAAAAAATAATTTGGATCCCAACCAATTTTAATAATTGAAAATGGTAACGGCAGCATAAGAGCACATATTTCTTTTTCAAACTTGATGCACTTTCTATAAAGTTTTTTGTTAAAGATTTCTGAAAATATGCTATTTTTTAACTTTTCCATAAAATCGGGATTGATGTTAAGATTGTGGACTTGCTTTATTACGTTAAAATAATTGATATGAATTATAATGTAAGTATAAGTCACTGTTTAAGAAAAATCAAATAAAATCAAATTCTGGACTAATATATTGAGTTAGAATAATAGTCCCAGTATTAAAGTGCTTATAAAGAAAGATTATGAAAAGAAAAATAGCTGGCGATATACTACCTACATCTTTCACATATCAAGAAGCATTTGAGCATTAACGAAAATTGAGGGAGCGAAATTACCAAATTACAACAAACATATAGATATATATATTTACGTGTAATTGGGGAAAAGAGACAGAAACAAGACACGAAATATTTACATTTTTACTAGCAAAGATAGGAGATGTCCTCTGGCAGAGAGAACACTACGGGGACCTATAGTTGTTAATGTCTGTGTCATTTTGGTATTTTTTTGTGGATAGTTGTCTCATTGGCAATCATACCACATCTTCTTTTTTATATTGCTTAATTTTAAGGTTATAAGCAAAGACAGCCAATGTGATATTTTAACTTGTAAGCACGCTCGTCTTAAGAGTAAAGAGGTAAGCCTCAGATTTGTCCTACATTTCTTTCACTCATAGTATCAAACTAAATTTTAAAGTTTAAAAACATTTCAAAGAAAAAAAAAGCCAAAATATATACAAACAAACTTTTGTTTCATTTTGTAACATAAATTGTACTAGGCATTTAGTTTTTTCGTCTGATTTGTTTTACATTGTCATTTCGGGGCCTTTTATCGCAGAATATGCGGTATGGGCTTTGCTCATTGTTGAAGACCATACAGTGATCTATAGTTGTTTATTTCTGTGTCAATTTGGTCTCTTGTACTCTGTACTTTAAACGGCAATTTGACACGAGTGGAATTTAAGGTCAACGTTTGAAACTTTTCGTGGAACAACGTCAAAAATCCACGTTTTATTAGGAATGTCGTGTAACGCTAAATGGAACGAATCCGTGCGTAACGTCTTTGCTATTGACTTGTACATTTTATAATTAAAAAATTAACAAAAGTTGGGCACATTTACAACGCTCTAGTCTTATTTTCATCAGTTAACTACATAACTTCAAATTAACATGTCATTTAGATTAACCCCATGCAGCTAGGTACATGCACAGCTTCATTCAATGAACATGAGATAAAACTATATGTTAATTCTGAATCAGATCTTTTCTTTACAAAACAAGCTATAAAAGAGAAAAAAGGGGTTGGGTTATAAGATGAAAACTTATCTGTAATTTTAAATAAACCGATGTGTTCAATTTTAAAGGGTGAATGTGAATATAAAACTTATAATATATGTCCAATAAGAATGTGTTCCTAGTACACGGATGCCCAACTCCCACTTTTGTTTTTCTATGTTGATTGGACAATAAAATTGGAGTCAGAACTCAAATTTGGCATTAAAATTAGAAGGAGCATATCATAAGGTACATATGTACTAAGTTTCAAATTGATTGGACTTGAACTTCATCAAGATTTACCTCGATCAAAAACTTTAACCTGAAGCGGGACAGACGGAATAACGAACGAACGAACGAACGCACAGACCAGAAAACATAATGCCCTCTACTATCGTTTTCCAATTATCATCCCGTTCACAAAATATAAAAGTTATATCAAACCGCCCATAAATGATTATCACAAATACATGTCCTATGGCGAACAATAAGGGGATGGGATTGGTTCCAGCAAACTCATACATGTATATACTATGTATTCCGTTAAATTGTGTACGTCCCTGTCTAAAGTCAGTATCTTTTCTATCAGTGGTTGTCGTATGTCACTGTGTATATCACAAACCCTACCCTTTTCGATGAGAACCAGGAGCTTCAAAATTGAAACGACACAACGGAAAAGAAAAGAAAATATGGTGAAAAAGTCCAAGTTTTGCCATGTTAGCATCATGTTTACTATCTTTACACATTTTATAGTTTTTATTTGAGAAATCTTTAACATGCAGACTGTCTAACTAGACATGTGGTATAAATACAGCAACTCTCTCGAAGGGATTTAAAGCTTGCAAACACAGTAAATCCAACCATTCAAAACATCTCTATATCCTATGTCAGCAGTTTATAATTTATTGGCTAGCTTTGAACGCTTTCTGTCATAATAGTTTACCATTTCCTACGTTTCCATAAATCGGAACGCTCACTTTCTCATTGAATTGTTTAACATTTATGATGTATATAATCTCAAGCTGTGCATTTTGCTTATTGTTAAAGGCCATATGGTATATCATATAGTTGTTTACATAATTATAAGTTATTTGAATTTTTTTGGAGGATAGTTGTCTCATTTGCAATCATACCCGTGACCTGCTTCCATTAGACTAGTTTGTATAACAACTACTTTGTTTCTGTTTAATGGATTAAGGAACAAAAATATAAGATAAACTGTTTTCAAACTGACCGCTTTAAGGGGACGATAATTCACTTTTCCTGGATTGGCAATACGCGTTTGTCCTCTCAGCATCCAAGCCAATTGTATTTATATATAATTCATATCAGTTTACTACATTTCATATGAAAAATGTGTAATTTCACATAATTTTTGTGTCGACTATATATTTGTAAATTGAACTCTTTCTTAGAATATGTTTTATTGTATTGCATAGCATTGCATTGTATTTTATCTAATTGAATCATTGTTTGTGTTTATTGCTTGACCCTTATGGGCCATGTGGGTGTAATTTTGCAATAAAGATTAAATTAATGAATTTGCAAAGAGGCAATCAGGTTCACGTGTTGTTTTACTCTTTTTTTTCTTTTTTTTTTAAAAGAAAATAACTTCTTTAATCAGTATAGTTTGAAGATTTGTCTACCGAAGACGTAAATCGTTTGTTTTGTTGTATATTTGTTTTGATTTTGATCCAATGACCTATTACTTTTACTATAAAGAAACCACATATTGTGCACATTATCAACGCTTCAGTGTAAAATATTTGTTAAAATCATAGTAAATTGAGTGTGATAATTGGTAAAGGCAACGATATCCGGTCATCTCTTTGTTAAAATAATAAAATGACCTGATAATCCGAAATGATCAGTTGGAATTGATTTTTTGGAAATACGAGATTTCAGATGGGTCATTTAGGTTTACATTTCCTCGTTAGAATATTATAAAGTCTTTTCATAATACAAAGCACACACAAATATAACACATTTTTTTTAATATATACAACAATTATAATAATATCCAATTTGTATGTTTTATTACAATTGCAATGCTTACTTAATTAGTTAATCTAAATGGCTCAGCATAAAATTGTAGCATGTTCATGGTTCTCATACAAAAAATACAAAATAAAACAGATATAAAGCCAAGGCTCTGTGTTGAAGGCCGTACATTGACCTATTTATAATGGTTTACCTTTATAAAATGTAATTTAGATGGAGATGTGTCTCATTGGCACTCACACCACAGCTTCCTATATCTATAAATAAAATACAGGGAACAAACTTTTAACAAGAGAAAAGTTCATTCTGAAAGTGTAAAAGGAAATTGGGAATGTGTCAAAAAGACAACAACCCGACCAAATAAAAAACAACAGCAAAGGTCACCAACAGGTCTTCAATGTAGCGAGAAATTCCCACACCCGGAGGCGTCCTTTAGCTGGCCCCTAAACAAATTTTTACTAGTCCAGTGATAATGAACGTTCATACTAATTTACAAATTGTACACAAGAAACTAAAATTAAAATAATGCAAGACTAACAAAGGCCAGAGGCTCCAGACTTTGGACAGGCGCAAAAATGCGGCGGAGGTTAAACATGTTTGTGAGATCTCAACCCTCCCCCTATACCTCTAAACAATGTTAGAACCAATAAAAGACTAAAAAAACAACATTGAAAGTAAGTTAACATTAACTGATGAAAAAAATAAAATGTTCTTGAACAGCCGAATCAAAAAAAAATATGTGCTCGAAATGCTATATTAAGTAATCATTTCTTAGAAGTTGAAAGACGTCAAAGAGAAAATAAATGTGTATCCATTGTATATATAAATGTAAGTTTGTTTGTGATTAAGAAAATTTGAGAATTCAATGAAATTATGCATTTGTTAAAATAAGTCTGTATGTCTATTACAAAGATTTTATAAAGACCAAGATTCTTCTGCAATATTTTATATAAAACGATCCAAGTACTATACATTTAAAAGAAAATAGTTTCCAAATGGATAATATGAAGATAAATGATACATGTATATACATGTATTTACATACGCAAGGTATCGAAAGAAGTTTATCTTCCCTTGGAAATACGGCAATTTTGTTGCACTGGAGTTGCCAGACAGACACCCCCTCCCCCCCCCCCCCCCCCAAACCGAAATGAAACTTGCTATTTAAATCTTTTATCTTTGTGAAACAATAAAAACAGAAATATCTGCAATTGAAAACGGGGCTCGAATGCAATAACTTATCATTTGAATTGACCCTTACTACCACAAGTGATTAAAGTAAACTTTATAGTTGGAACGTACGTACTTATTTAAAAAAAAAAATGACGGCCCCAACGACAAAAAAATTCAAGAATCAATATTTCTTTCAACATATTCAAATCAATATCATATAATATGTGCCTTAAATTTTATACATTTTAATAATCAATAGTGAAATAATGTTTATATATTCGTTCCAGTATTTAATGGACAAATAAAGGAAACTTTCCTTCCTGAAAGCTCACCATCCGCTCGTACAAATTTACAATAAATTCGTGCAACAGGTATAAATGCAGATGGCCCAAAAGGTTCAAACATGTCTTGGCTCCACACTTCTACTGGTCTCCCACAGTGATACCTGTATCTAGCTGGTAGAGCACGTAACCACTTTACCCTTGCAAATAAGTGAATGTTGTTATCACCTCTGACCAACAGGTTATGTAAGTAATAAGTCTGGATAATGCCGGGTGTAAGATCCCCAGTGCCGGTCTCAGTAATTATATTCCCCGTCTTTTGTATGCCAATAAGCCATTACAAATGATGAACGCTTGTGTCTTGAGTCCCATGAACCATATACCTCATTGCCTAAACTAACTGCTGTGCATTTTCTACAAGATTCTGGAATTACAGCTTCCGACAAATCTGGATACATGACACTGTAAGTACGAGAAATAATACGGTGTTCGTCATATGTAAGACAGTGTCGTGATGCCTTTGAGTATTGATATGCACCAATGTGTGACCAGTCCTGGTTTAAAATTGGGGCACTTCGTTTTGCTAAGTAGAGAAGATGTCTAACCTCTTCATCAGCTATGTCTGCTACTGCTCCAAGGGTATCCATCTGTTGAAAGTGTTTTATTAGAGTAATTTCGTATTTTTGTGGTAGTTTTACAGATTTTACAAAGGAATCTCGAGTAAAACGTCGCATCATCTGCAATTCAACCGATCGATTGTTTTTCGGCAGTGAACCAAGATGACCATTATATCGTTCGAAGCTAAAAAGCCAAAACGAATAAACTGGCCCATAGTCTCTTATACAATCGCTCAAATGATAGTGCAAATGCATGTTCGGTGTTACTCGATCCTTGCCATACTTAGCTTCAAAGTCTTTGCAAAACTGTAGGATGCTATCCTCATATTGCCTTATATCTGCCTCTGTAACATACTTAGAAGCGATTGTATGACTTGCAAGTACGAATTTCCGCCAAATATCCAAATCTGCATTAGGTAAGACATCCTTTAGTGAAAATATGGAAAAAACATTTGTCCAATTCTTCCATTGCTCTGCAGTAAATCCACCGAAAGAGGAGGATATTTTTCTTGGTATAGCACCGATGTTGCTAGCAGCATTTACAGAGTCTACCCTTTCCTGTACCGTTTTCAATTCTTCTGGTAGCAAAATTTTTAATTCCAACCAAATTTTAATTAATTTCTTCGCTGTTCCCTGGTACAGATTATGCATCGGGTCTATAATTGACATCCGGATTGGATCAAAGTACTCCAGATCCCAAAGAGGAGAATATCTGAGACCGTATTTGCTTTCTAGACTGTCTTTTTCTGTTTGTGTTTTTGCTTGTCTTATGAGATGAACCAACTGTCGCTGATGAATTAAATCCGGGGTATCCAATTTTCAACGTCAAAACCACCAATATATTTTCCTACCGATATCACCAGGAAATGTTTTCATGCATTTCGAGCATCCTAAGGTAGCGCCATGGCCCAAAAATCCACACAATTTCCTTGTTGCAGGAATATCGCAGCCGACGCACATCAATGCTAACTTGAAATTCTGTTTATCCTTTTTACTTTGAAAAGAATTCGACGAAAAACCGTATGTCCATACACTTTTGAGTTCATCTATAAGAGGGTCAAGGAATGTTTGTAGACTTGGTTCTTTTCCCATATCCGGTATTATACCGATGAGAACGACATTTTTTAACTTAAAACGTTCGTTTCTTGGTAAATTTAAAATAACAGCGTACATAACACCTACAGAATACTGAACATGCTCATATGGTTGGAACCAGTCCAAGTTTATCATTAATCCATAATGTCTCTCGCTACACAAAAAGTTGTCTTTCTCTGTACCTTGGAATTCTTTCCAAATTCGTCCATCGTAAACATCTGCAAAAAAACCTTCTTCTTGTCGTCTTGATCTCCATTTTTCACAGTTCTTTTCAAATTCAGGAAGGTGGACAAGACTTGAAACTGAAGATTCCAAAGACTTATAACAAAATGTTTTATAAGGATACAGCTTTCTGTTCTTTTGCAGCTGAACAACTTTCAAAAGAAGTTCTCCACATACTTTTCTCCTTCCGATCTGTGGATGATTTGGGAAGCGAATATTCTGACAGGTTTTTGAGACTTGTTGACCCTCGATAATGTGCATACAGTCTTCGTAATCATATAATTTGTAACACTTCTTGCATATGACATATTTAGTAAAATTATCTTTCTTGAAACCGATATCTCTATATAATTTGTATACAGAAGCAGGAAAAGCAGCGGATATTGTTGCAATTGCAACATTTTCCGCAGACAAAGCATTGAAAAAATCGCTGAAAAATGAGAGCAAACGCTGGATTGCTATATCTGGAATAATGTGACAGGCCTGCCATGTACAAACAAAAATTAATAAGGACATTAAAAGGGAAGGCATATTTGAGCGGCTACTGTCATGATCACCGATTATAGTCTGAAATTGACGTGCATCGTCCCCTGTGTTGAAATCAGAATCAATGTCTGCGATCGTTACATTGTCCCAAATTTCTTCTTCTTCGCTGTCGGATTCATCTGAGTCGTGGTTAAGCGCCTGCAAATTGCTTTTTAATTTTGCCTTTATAATTGAAATTAATGGTCGGTCATTTTCATCAGCTGATGATGCCAAATAGGGGCTTGCTGTTTCTTGGTTGTCATCTATCGAAGTTTCCTGACTTTTCAATGTCTTACTACTACAGTGCCATATACTGTTATTATAATATTTAAGCCGATGATTTTCGAAATGCTGCTTCCCAAATATGTCATTACAACCAGGACATTCTTTCTTTCCTCGTTTCCTCTGAAATTCCAAATGAGCCGTTGACACAGGCTGGTCTCTTTTTGACATTCTCGCTGAAAAAATAAAGACAGCTTTACTTATACTATTTCTCAGTGTAAATATTAAGAAACAGAGTGATGTTATTATAAATGTACATTGGTTCTTTGTAAAATAATAAATAGGGAAATTACACTTTTTATCAAAGCATATTTCAAATGTATAATTGAATTCAGATGAAATCACGCCAAAATATTTTTAAGGAAGAATGGAAAACTATAAGTCTCATATTTTCATTTTATGTTAAATAGGTCTGTGTACCCTTCAATTCGTGAATATAATGTTAGAGTACTTAAAGTTGCTAAAGTACCCGACCGACCAATGGCCAATCCCGTTTTTGTTTTGTCATAGTAAATGTTGAACTAGAGGCCTTGGTAATCCTGTTTGACCCTAAGTAAGATGGAGAAAAAACATCAAAATTTGAGCTTAAACTGATTTTCTTTTATCTCTATCACCATGGATATTAACCTATATACAAGGCCATTTGTGTCAATGTCGAGAGAAGTGGTGAGGCTTGCTAGTGTTATTTGCATGTCGTATGCTTGCTTTTGCTGTTCAAAAGATAACTGATAAGTTGTGTGTTTAATGATACAACAAAGAAAACGAACTTATGTTGATTGTACTGTTACATCATTGTTCCAGGTTGGGGGAGGATTTACCGCTAACATGTTTAACACCGCCACATTCTATATGAATGTGCCTGTCCCAAGTCAGGAGCCTGTAATTCAGTAGTGGTCGTTTGTTGATGTGTTACATATTTGTTTTTCAAATCTTTTTTTGTACAAAAATAAGGTCGTTAGTTTTCTCGTTTGAATTTAGTGCATTTGTAATGTCGGGGCCTTTTATAGCTGATTAAGTGGTATAGGCTTTTCTCATTGTTGAAGGTCGCATGGTGACCCATAGCTCTTAGTTTCTGTCTCATTTGGTCTCTTGCGGAAAGTTTTCTCAATGGCAATTATATCGGATCCGAAATTTTTTTTTGCATGAACCCCTGAGGGGTTCATGCTTATATATTGGCGAGTTTTGGATGTGTCTATGGGCCACTCAATATCTCTCGACCGGAAGTCAGAATAAAATTCTCGGAACGTCTCGAAAGTTTCTGTCGTTTTTACAGGTCTTAACAGGTTGTTATATTAAATTTTTGTTTGTTTGTTTGTTTTAATAGTTTAATCGTATAGCATCTACATATTTGTACTATATATGGCCCGGTTTTGAAAATTGCATTCATTGTGTTGACCAACGATCCTACACCTCTTGATTCATTTACGTTATAGATCACATTTCAAAAGCACACTATCGGTTTGCGTTCTCAAAAATTCCGTATAAAATGTCAATGAATCATGAGTCACAACATTTAATGTAGACCGTTTGACATTCGAATTCAACTATATGTTTAAGATTGTGTTGATGCAAATGCGTATTATTTTCCTGAGTATCAATGAGATGCTTTCTATTTACTATTTCGTGCGCTAAGATACTACTTGCATGCAATACTATTAAATTTACTCGTGAAAGCTTATTTTCGTTTTTGTTATCTAAATTCAGGACATGACAGAAAGAGCTTCACATTTGACTTTCAAGCACGGTCATCATTTCTATTCTGACTTGAGTTGTTTCTTTTTTGTTTCTTTTGTGAGTCCTGTTATTAACTTTGACCTTTTCGAAAAGCTACGGATTGTCTACCCAAGGAATAGATTCCTTAACTTTGTAATGTATTTAGACTTTTAACTTTTTTATTCGAGCGTCACTGCTGCTTTTTTGTATCTACTGAAGTCGTGTCTGGCGTACATCATTTTAATTCTTGTATTTTTTGTATATAAAAAAGAAGATGTGGTATGATTGCCTATGAGACAACTACCCACAAAAGACCAAAATGACACAAACATTAACAACTATAGGTCACCGTACGGCCTTCAACAATGAGCAAAGCCCATACCGCATAGTCAGATATAAAAGACCCCATAAGACAATGTAAAACCATTCATACGAGAAAACTAACGGCCTTATTTAGGTAAAAAATGTCCGAAAAACAAATATGTATAACACATAAACAAACGACGAACCACTGAATTACAGGCTCCTGACTTGGGACAGGCACATAAATAAATAATGTGGCGGGGTTAAACATGTTAGCGGGGTTCCAACCCTCTCACTAACACTGGGTATAACAGTACAACATAAGAACGAACTATAAAAATTAGTTGAAAAAGGCTTAACTCATCAGATAGACAAAAATTACAAGTGGACGTGGCCGGGTACTTATACATCCCGACACAAAAAGACACAATGAACAGATCCGAGAGTACTCGCAGTTACCTGACAGCTATTTCAAAGACACTAACAACTAATAAAAATATCATGCCTCTAAGAATATGTCTATATACCATTTTATATAAATTGGTTATTTTGAAAGTGTGTACAGGTATTCATAAACTTCTGAATTAAGATATTCTTCAGCAAGACTAAGTTTCTCTGTAGAATTTTTGAATTGATTTAAGTAAAATCGGGAATCTCCTTAAAATCTGAGATGTTTTATGAGACCATAAAAGTCTCTTCATAAGGGGTCCCACTCAATTGCATGCCACAGGTTTCACCGCATATAACATCTACCATGAGTAAAGACAGCTTCAAATACGAGTTGAGAATATAAAGGCATGCATGTAGGAAAAAAAATATGAAGATATGATAGATAAAATAAATGCATTCAGAATTCCACATTATAAAGCAAACTGAGTAGGTTTGCACAATTTGCATAAGTCATCCGGTTAGTAGAAATTATGATTTGGGGGGGGGGGGGAAATTTTAATGTCTATATAAAGTAGGGACATGACGAAAAATCAGAAGTATTCCCCTGCTGCCTCCCATCCCCCGAATGGAAGAAAATGACCGTTCCGTTAGATTGTAGATGCGATCATTTTTGCCATACCGTAAATGTAATTATGCGATTGCATAAACATTTGGGATTGCATTTATATTAATGCGATCTCATATATAATTATGTTATTGCATAAATAAAATTGTGCAATTGAAAAATTAATCAGGCGATTGCATAAGACGCCATTTGTGCCATCGCATAATTATGTTTGCCATCGCATAAATATTTATGCAATCGCATAAATGAATTATGCCATCGCATAAATGAATTATGCCATCGCATAAATGAATTATGCCATCGCATAAATAATTTATGCGATTGCATTCACACACGATTTTGATACTAGTCCCCGCTATACAAACTCAACATGGTCCGTAACATATAAATGCATACCTGGAAAGTACAGGAAATAAAATACTTTTTTTATGTTTATCTAAATAATTTGAAGACCCTTTTTCCCATAAAATCATAATGCATATTGATAAAAAAAATATTAAACTTTTGCAAGGGCATTAAAGCCAGTCAAGGTCGTTACAAAACTGTAATAGTCAGCATCTGCATTCCAACTGAATAAAATTAATGGGTGTAATTACTTAATCTGATAAGATTAGATAACAGGCTGTGCATTTAATTAATTAATATGTTTACTTTTGATATCTATATAAAAGAACGAGGTCCAGTTTGTTAGCCGCCCTGAGTAAAAACGACAAATCTTGGAAGTCAACTTTACAGTTATAGGACAAACGCCAGATTTTGAGTTTCTTCAGCAAAATAGCCTAAATTAACAGCTTATTGGCAAACCATTAATTCAAACACTTGTTTATTTGTCATCACAGCTGGAAATCTTCGGATTACCACAACATCTAAGATAAGACCAGAAATAACCACATGTGTATTATGTATTGTAAAAGTACTGTTCTACATAAATAAATTGTTATCAAAATCAGCTAGTGGCAAAATCTTCTGACGTTTGAATTTTATATACACAAGGTCCCCCCTTTAATTTCCTTTTAAAGTTTTTGCAATGCAAAAAAATTAAAAACAAAATATGTGTTTTTAGTATTTTATCTTTATATTTATATATTAAAATTTATATATGAATTTCAATAAGAAATGACTGATTTTTCTAAAAAAAAAATTGTATACTGGAAGTTATCAAATCAAATGTTCTCATACAACATCCACACTTTTTTTGGAAAATATTTTCTCTAAATAATAGTGTCAATGGTTCTGAGACTGAATTTTTTTTCGCGCGAAAGTTTATAATTAGTTATTGTTTTCGATGGTACCAATTCAATATTTTACACTATAATGTATGGGGAAACTTTGGATTCAGAATATTTGTTCATTCTTATCATCTGAATGATCCGATTTTTTTTAATCAAATTGTTGGCAAATTCATCCCCCTTTTTTTAAAGATAAATGGTCGTTCCCTAAACGCTAGAAAAGTTGTTCGAAAATTTGAAATCGGTTCTAAGTAATGAACATCTAAATGACATATAGTTTACAAGTGTGAACAAATATTTTGTACATGTAGCTAAACAAGGTGTATAGATGTGAACAGATTTAATGTGAAACTAGTGTACATGACACGCCATTATTCCGACAGCGCATTAGTCCGACAGCCCATTGGTCCGACAACCCATTAGTCCGACAACCCAATAGTCCGACAACCCATTGATCCGACAGCCCAATACTCCGAGAACCCATAATTTAGACACTTATCAAGTCAAGTATCAGGGTATCATGATTAACTAATTTCTTGCCTGTCTGTTTTATTACGTTTATGTAATAACATATTTTAAGAAATAACTCCGCATATATATTACACTAGACTAAGGTATTTCCGGAATACTTTCTATATATATGTTCCAGGCCGTATGAGTATTTGGACCGTACGCGTACGGTCTGGACCATATGCGTCCTTTTTCAAAATTGGTATAGTATCTTTCTTAAAGAAAATTTATTATCCATGCATACACACAAGACAGATGCATTGTCGGAGTAATGGGTTTTCGGAATAGTGGGCTTTCGGAGTATTAGGCTGTCGGAATAATGGACTGTCGGAATAATAGTTGTCGGACTAATGGGACGTCACCGTGTACATTACATTAAACCAAATGTGAACATGTTTACTGTACATAGCGTTTGATGTGAACACGGTCTTAGTTTACAAGTCATCATCATTACAAATGTGTCTCTAACCAACACAAACAGTTTTAATATTTACTGTACATGCAGTTTTACAATTTGCTATTTGTTGACTGCAACTAAAGTCGCCAAAATCTAGATATAACAATCCTTCTTTGAGGAACGGATTTATATCAATTCTTATTAATTCCAAATCCCTCTGTATTTCTCATGTTTCTTTTGTATGATTGAAACTTAAAATTATAAAATAAAAATTATGTAACAAAACTAATCCTTATCTAGCATGTCTAGTGATGTCATCACCAGTAAGATTCATTTTTGGGGTTATTTTCTCTTTTTCAACGTCAGCATTTCTGTTAAACCTTCATAGAATTTATTTAACTGACAGACATACATGTATCTTCTATACAATACGGCGCAGGATATTTGCGCTTTTTCATAAGAAATTTGAGCTTTTTCAATTAGACATTTTGCGAGTTTTATAAAGGACAAATGTGCTTTTATAATATTTGCATGCTTCTTATGACTTCCCCGTGCTATTTTAATTGGGCTTAGGTCCGGTAACTTTGGCCTTAAAATAATGAAATTTAATTTATCAATTTTCATTATTGCTTATAATTGAATAAAATTGAGATGGAAATGGTTAATGTGTCAAAGAGACAACAACACGACCATAGAGCAGACAATGCAGCGAGAAATTATCGCACCCGGAGGCGATAGTCGTTTCCTATAGCTAAGACATTTGTGTTTAAAAGTTATTTTGTAGCACATCGACATAGTTGTATATAGCTAAACAAAATTAAAAGTATACATTATAAAGACATAAAGACAAGCATAGTTATCAGGGGGCAATTTTTCCTTGTGTCCTTTTATCTTTCTGTCCATCTGTCCCATCTTGGGTATAAGCTGTTCGGGTAAATTATTCTACAGTTTGAATGCTAGGAAGTTATCACTTTGCTGGCTGTGGATATACATATATATTGGAGGTGTCTTTGCGGTCAGGACTTTAAATTTAAAAATATAATATTTCTTATGTGTGGGACACAGTTGACCTTTGTCATTTTTTGTGTTACTGTTAGTGTATAAACTTGCATAAGATTGATTATTGGTTGCTTAACATCCTGTTGCAAATGTTTCATGCATGTTCATAACGAGAACAAGTTAACAATAAATTCTATAGGAAGGTCTTGTAATAAATAAAATTGAGAATAGAAATGGGGAATGTGTCAAAGAGACAACAACCCGACCATGGAACAGACAACAGCAGAAGGTCACCTATAGTTCTTCAATGCAGCGAGAAACTCCCACACAGTGGCGGATCCAGAACTTTTCATAAAGGGGGAGGGGGGCGCTGACTGACCTAAAAGAGAGGGGCTACAGCCATGCTTCGGTGATTTCCTATATCATCACCAAATTTTTCCCATGAAAGGGGGGGCCCGGGCCCCCTGACCCCTCCTCTGGATCCGTCTATGGCGCACCTGAGGCGTCCTTCAACTGTTTATATATAGCTAATATAAGACACTTAAGTTGATTAACCATTCCAGACCCTTTTGCTTTCCCCATAATTAATATTACCAATCATATTGTCATAATATTGTTGTAAAATGATGCCCTTTATAGGTTCTTGTTTAGATTAATAAAATTCTTATCTTATATTATTACCATAATTGATCAGTTCCAGTTCGAAGAGTTCAAACAAGAAAAATTTTGAAAGCAGAGAAAACTGTGCATATTATAATCAGCATGACTTTTTCAGATTACAATACCAATACTAAAAATTCAGGCGAAAATAAGGCTTGCACATAGTTATATACTTTTATTCAGTCACGGACCTGTGATATCGCGGATGTGTTCTAGTGTATACAATAAAATACAAATGAAGTTAACGATCCCTTTAATTTCGTAATGGTAAACATTGTAACACTCGTGTTTAGGGAGCAACCATTTAACTTCAAAGGGAGGGGAGATGGGTTTTTTTGTCTAAATTTTTTTTTGACATCTGCTTGATCAGAATATTTTTTTAGGAAAAAACTCGGTTCCTTAAAAGTTTATTATTTTTTTTAACATCTGTTACAATTTTTATTGACTTCATAATTGTACATAATATAATCAAATGAATAAAGGGAGATGATTACGCACTTTTTAATATGCGACCTTAATTTACTGAAAGATAGAAAAAGGAAAATAATCATCAAATATCAAATGTAGTATATGAATGATAAAAACATGTATCATAATAAATCAGTCTCTTTTTTAACCGTCAAATATCTATACATGATAATATTGAAAGATTTCTTGAACTGGTAATTAAACAATATTGTTCATGCAATGTATACAAATACTTTGATCTGTAAATGAGTAGCACAATGTTAATTTTGAAGCTCCTTTCTGAACCATTATCACAATTGTTGCAAATAATTATTTTCTCCGTCCCATTCACTAACTATTGTATGACTAACTAGAAAGGAGGAGTGCTTTTGTTAATATGTCAAATACGGAAGCTTTGATCCCTTATACACATAGAGATGAAGAACTTTGATGTCATCGAGGATCACTGTAAATTGCATAGGATAAATCTGTTTCTGGTCATGTGGCATGCAGTTGTAACAACTGCAAGTTGGCTATAAAGATCAGAATATATACACATATTCATTTATATAAAAATTTACTCTCTAAACACGAACTCCGAATTCTAAGATTTGCACATACCTCAAAATGTCAACTTTCAACTCTTTGATGTCTTCTGATGAGGATCCGGATATTGGGGACAGCAGCATGCATTTGTTCCTTGAGTCATCACAGACTTCAGAAGTCCCTGAGCAAGGAAGAAGCCCAAGTCCAGCACAGATATGGAGGCCACATTTTGAGAGTCCAGGTATAGCAAATAGCCCAGTCACAGTTTCATCAGGTGCTTGTGGAGGGCCACTAGATACTCCTCGCTCATATACCCGACAAACCAGTACCCCTTTACTGGGTAGAGTGCAACAAGAAAACACTTCACGTATATCCAGCTCGTGTATTAAGGTACTTCACTTTATAACTTATGAACATATGTGTGTAACCAATTGAAGTAATAAATTGACATACTTCCACGATATATAATGACGATTGGGAATTGATAGGCATGAATGAGGCGATATTATAATTTTATCATTTTGTGGCGTGGTCATTTCTATTTTAGATTTGATAAGGATACTTTTATCAGTTTAATGATATTTCATTTTGATTGATGTTACAGCTTTTACGGTTCCTTGAATGAATGCTTTGGTTAAGGTTGTACCTAATACTACAGGGAGATAACTCCGAAATTCAATTAAACGTTTTAATAACTTTTTTTTTAAATAGTAGGCTTCTTAGTCAAACTGCTTTATAACCAATGAAATTTTTCTTATAAAGTGGTTGATTCAAATTTTTGATTTTTTTAAAATTTTGTCAAAGGGTCAAAGTAAACATTTTGTCAAAATTTTAAGAAAATTTAACGAGCCAAATTAATATTTATATTAGTCAAGGTGTTGGGTACGTACAACCTGGAGATTAAAAATGTATTATCTTAAGTGCTAGTATAAACGCCAATATATATATATTAATATACATAAAGGTCTTTCGCTAAAAGGAAACTAAGCTGGAGAAAATCTATTTCTTTTATTTGAAGGCATTACACGTTCAATTTTAAATATAACCCCTTCATATATTATATTTAACAAGGTTATGTCGCACATTTAATTGATAATTTTTTCAAAAAAAATAAGAATTATATATTAACTGCACAGCCACAGTTTGTTTGCCCTGTCTGAAAAAAAGCGAAGTGCATATTGTCATATGAATTATCTCTTCTGGTACGAAATTAAAATTGACAGTATTTCAAACAAACTAAAAAAACGCAATTTATACTTAAGTTTTGTAGGCAATAGGGTTATGTACATGGTTATTTTTAAGATCTCATGCTATTCTTTTTTTCAATAACTTTCAATCATCATATTTATGTTCAAGTCTAATCCACGGTGCAATACTATAAATTGACACATGATTGGTGAATTATTAATAATACCAATAAAAGTTTAAATATATCAACATATTTGTATTTTCAGACACTTGAGAAGTTATTTGACAATCAAAGGACATTTCTCCAAGAACAGTTTGTCAAACAAAATGCTCTTGTTGGAGAATGCCTTTCCATGTTAAAAACTTTGGAAAAAAGACCAGAAAATGGAAAGCAGCTGAATAAAAGTAAAAATGAGATTCACGTGCCTGCATATATAAAGGTATTTCATTTCTTACTGTTGTTTTATTTAATGTCACTTGGAATCAACTAGTAGCCTTAACCAATCAAATATTCAGTTATCAATATACATGTATGCATACAGTCATGATGATACAGTGTAATCAATTAACATACTTGTTTTCATTTTTTTTTATACATTACTCATCATTCGAAATATAATAATGTTTACTTTAAACTTTTTACAGCAATCTGTACGTGACGGATTCAAACATAATAAGAGAGCAAATGGGTTAAAGTGGACCACAAAAACTGCAGCCGGTACAGTACTTAAGTGAGTATAACATGTATCTTAAAACAGCAATCGAATACCTAGTCCGAGATGACTTTGACATCTGAAGACCTTTTAAGAACTTGCTTGGGCAGTGGGACGGAAGAGCACACTCCTTATAGAAAACAGAGAAATTGCTGGCTTAGACTTAACGCGGCATATTTATTAAAAATTAAAGCAATCATATACCATCCGATTCCTCATTCAATGATGTGGATTATGGTCGTTCTATTGCGTCCAAGGAGTCGCTGTACCTATATGTTGCCAAACAAAAGTATAGCAATGTACGGATGGATGTTATTTTTTTTTTTATTTATTTTTTTAAAATATTTTGTTATCAAATCAAAACGTTTCTGCCTTTTATGAACTGTATAGCCCGCCTTTTAATTAAGTGTCCCCTGTATGCAACGTAAATGCACCTACATATATAGTGACAATTCTTTTTTTTTAATATAAAGGACAAGGAAGGCTAGTCCACATTTTTTCCTTCTGTTACAAGTATGTTTAAAGTATCAATAAACGAACTATATGAGTTTAATTTCAAAATAAGGAAATTGATGATGAACATATTCTTATATTCAAAGATGCAATTCTGAAGAAAATAAAGCAATGACAGAGGCGATTTTGATCTATGTGAAGGGTCAGCATCAAACTGTTGAAGAGGGTGTGATCAGGTGTAAGTACATCTATAGCTGCAGCACTTATACTTATAATATTTTGTAACAGTCGTTATAGGCGATCAAAGTTACCTATCCAATGCGTTTTATCACTTGTTTCCTAAAGTTATGATTGTATGGTGGATTGGGAATTACTTTTTTCAAACGACCCCCCCCCAAAAAAAAAATCCAACCAAACACCAAAACAAACAAACAACAAAAACAATATCAAATAAACGCGCTTAGTAAAAAGTGAAAAGAATGATTCGATCATCCCCAAATTCCTCCATGAATATCAAATGGCCGTCAATTTACGACAGTATCCGATTTCTTTCTTTACCCTAAGTTATTAATTGTCATTACTACATCGCTTTTTTTCCGACGTAGTCGGTATAGTTTCGGTTTGTGTCCTTTGAACTTAAGGACGCTTAACTATGGCAACAGAATACACATGCTCTAAAATCCCTCAACTTTTAACTTTTTATATAAAAAAGAAGATGTGGTAATGCAAATGAGACAACTTTCCACTAGAGACCAAAATTACGCAGATATTAACAACTATAGGTTACCGTACGGACTTAAACAATGAGCAAAGCCCATACCGCATAATCAGCTATAAAAGGCCTCGAAATTACAATGTATAACAATTCAAACGAGAAAACTAACAGCCTAATTTACGTACAGAAAATGAACGAAAAACAAAAATGTAACATATACACAAACGAAAACCAATGAATCACTGGCTCCTGAAATATTGGCGGGATCCCAACCCTCCTCAGTTTGTTTATCAATGCGTAACATGTATGGACCTTTAATTCAAACTGTACTGGTGTTCGAGGCGTTATTCTGGTTTTTTTTTTATTATTTCATGTAGGCTTTGGCACTGAAGTATTAATTTTAGGTTTGATATTTTCACATAGTTATTTTTTTCTGCAGGTGGGATTGAAACGTATTTCAATTCTGTTAAACAGAAGGAGATAATGGAGTTAACAGGGAAAAAGGAAGAACATAATAGAAAAATGGTTCTCTATGGCCGAAAACACAGGGTATGTACTAAATAAACACTTGAGACAGTTTTAGTCATCTGGATAAGGAATAAACATCGGCGATAATTATTCTTAAGATAGGAATTTCAATAAAGATTGATTAAAGACACATTGAAACTTATATAACAGTGAGGAGATGTTTGATGCTTTTGATGAGTTCAAATGAATTAAACGTAATCAATTTGTTGTAGGCAGTTTGATTAAGAGATTTGAAGGTTCATGTATCATTTCCGTATATTATGGTTAATTCATGGTTTTCATAGGTAAATATTTTTTTGTAAATGAGAAAATTACCATTTTAACAAATCGCTTACTCAGAGACGGGTCCGGATTTTTCTGAATAAAAGGAGAGCGCCTTGTTTAAAATCTGTAAAAGAGGGGGACCCATTTTACTCTAAAATCACACTGTTTAATTTAATCCGAGTTGAGTGTCCCCGATGATACGCCTATGCTATATACGAAAACAACTAGTGTACAAGGTACCAATACTTAATAACTCGTTATTTATAGCGATTTCAATTTCGTTTGTTGATAGTGATGCAAGGGAAATAATCCAAATTATACATCAAGTGGTATTTACTTAAATTTTCATTTCACCATCTTCTGAGTTTAACATTTAAGGTATACTGTACATATGTATCGTTTTTCAGAAACTTATCAACCGAAGAAGAACCCTAAAAGAAAGAAAAATTGATCCAAAGGAGGAGGAAAGGTTCATGAAAGCATTGGAGATTGAAACCATGTCCTCAGAAGATTCCGATTCTGAGGACGATTCTATCTTCGTTACACGTCCTCTGTCGTGGGTGTCGACAGAGTTTAAACAGCTGATACAGCGTTTGGATAGAAAATACGATCGTATGTTAAATGCTCAGGGGAAGAGATTAAAATCCAAAAGAACAGTCGGGGAGCCTTCAGATAGACCGTGTCCCAAAAAGCCCAAGGGACTGGAGTGGATGTTTGGCTAAGGTGATATGGAGTTTTGACCATCAGTCATTTCAGATACATGTACATGTACTAATAAACATTTTGACATGCATACATGGTCTTGTTTAACTTATTACGACGAATTAATTTGAACTTATGTTGCCGTCTCGTTTCATTTTATTAAATTGTGTTTATATTCAGTTTCAGCTAAACATGAAAAGAACCACGGGTCATTCTCCCTTAACGTAAAACCATTTGATATGCTTGGTGGGAAAGGGAAGCGGCGGATTGACACACACGCGCTGCACACAAACATATTTTCACTTGTGTACACAATTGTTTATTTTTTGTAATTTTTTTTTCGCTTGGATCCATTCTTTCAATAATGTACATGTTTATTTTTAAATGAAATGTAGCATGTTTATGTCATTGATTATGATGTGTTATTCATTTGTTTTGTCTTATCATTTTTGTCCACTAAAACTATTAATCAATTCACAAAATTCATTACATTTATTTTTATGGTTTTTATAAATACGCTGACTTCTCGAAAAAAAGAAATCATAAATTTAATGTAAAAAATGAATATAGAAATATAATGAACACGTTTTCAGTTTGTTTAGATTTATATTTATCAAAATAAGGTTTGATCAGAATGTGATGCCAAATATGTAACACTTCTTCAAACATGTAGCCATTTGAATGTGTATAATAAAGAATATGACCACATAAAATGTATTTACTTTATTATTTATACTTGTAAATAGCTTGTTCCGGGGCTTCTTGTGTAAATAAGAAAAATATAATTTCAGAGTTTTATATTGCAAAATGTACTTCTTGAGTATCGGAACTTTGATATAGGTGTGCTGCTCGATTTTGGTGTTTATCGTTGCAATTTCGTGATTCTAATTGTTTGATGTGAAAATGTTCTCAGTGCAGTCTTTTCTAAGATTCATAGTCCAGAGTCTTCTGATTACTGATTGATCGAATTACCTTTTGCTGAGTCAAAGTGTCGGTGTCTTTTTTTAACGTTTTTTAACGTTTACAACATGTGACGCAAAATGCAACTCTTTTTTTTCTTTTTTACCTCATTCCTGAACAAAAAACGATAAATGACATAAAGGCGTTTAGCAAGTCAAGATACACCTGAAGCTTGAAACTTTTACAGCCATATAGTACAGCAAATTTGTGCAAGAGGTTATGGCCTAAGTCTCACTTAACCATCTTTATAAAAATACAAACACTCTTGTTAATTGTGAATCTTGTAGATTTGTAAATCATCAAACTATCAACATATTTGCACACACCCCTTCCCCTTTTAAACGCTTATAACAATCGTAAAAAAAAACCAAACGAACAAACAAACAAACAAACAAAAAAGGAAGAAATAAGTTACTTAGAACATTTGAAACAGTTTATTGCGGGTAATAAATTGATATTAAATATTAAATTTACTGGCAATTACATATGAATAATTTTCAAATTTACGAAAATTTAACAATATTTAATTTAGTATATAATAAGTTTATTCTCATTATTGCATTTGTAAACTTGAAATTTAATTTACAGTAAATGGTTTAAATCAGAAAAATAAAGACATTTGTTCTGCTTTAAATTTCTAATTTTATTAAATTTACTTAAATTTTCCCTAATTTAAATTTCTCATTTAAATAGGTTTACTGCAATTTAAAAGAAAATAAATTTTAGATTTATACAACTTTAAAAATATATGTAAATTGGGTTTATTCTTAAAAGTTTATTGGTTATATTAAACTTAAAGTAAATACGGTGTAAATAAGATATTTTCAAATGGATTATACTAATGATATATTTTGAAATTTTAAATATATATTAGCTTTTATATGGATATAATTTTCTAATAAATGCATCATTTCATGCAGTGTATATCATGGGATATCAACAACTTTGTCGACGTTACTTCGTTCCCCGTGTTTTACCTGTCCCTTCATAATTTTTACTTTACGCAGTTATACATGCATGGATATTTCATTGTTATTCTACTTATTTGGATTGGATTTACTATTCTTTTTTCCGCAGAATATTCTAACGAAAATTGTACAGTTGTACAGTGTCCGGATATGTACGATGTGGTAAAACTACCAACAATCTCGTCAAATTCGTCAGATTTGTCGAGAGATTTGTGCACATGAATGAAATAGTTGTCACTTGACGTTTAACTACAAACAAAATCAATCAACCGACATAATAGATTAACAGTATACTAATACCAGAAGAGAACCTCAAATACATTTTTTATTAAAAATCACAAATTAATTCAGACATGTCAGTGTGTGTACATGTACTTGGATGATGCAGCCTAATAGTTTCGTTTTACACACCCTAGTGACTGTTCAATATTATGAATACAGAGATGAAACGCTGACATTCTCAATGTATGCGGAAAAGAAATTGCATTAATTGTTTTCCTTATTGCTTACATTTGCCGTCCTACTAACATGTTCACAGGAGTGCCAGGAGAAGACATAATTAGGCGCCATCCCAACAGCGGTCATTTATTTTAGGCACTGGCTACGGTTACATGGAAATGTAACAATAATAAAAAATATTATTGTTACATTGGAGACTTAATGCCGAAATGCATGGTTGGGTAAGGACCTGTTTAATTACGAATGTAACAATAATTATTGAGGCTACGGTTACATCGCGTTTTTGTTACATAAAAAACAGAAATGTACGATCGGACTAGTAATATGTTCTAAATAATAAAAGTTGAAGACATTTATTTTATATTTACAATAAATACATTTATTACTTACAATTTCTTTACTGTATTTTTTTTTTATTTACAATGACAGTTTCTACAAATCCAGTACGTGGTTTTTAAAGCATGATTAAGTCCGGCCCACACATTTTTGATGAACGTCCTTCATGGATACATGTACATACAGAAGTTCCCAGTAGTTACAGTTAGCAAACTTTGCTTTTGATGTGTCAATTTGTTTTAGAACTGCAGGTTTGTATAGCTGTATGAAATTTGTGTCTTGATATTGTTTCAGTTTCGTTTAAAACGTATCCCAAGTTTTAAAATTTTCACCCTAAACAAAATTGGTTATAGGAATATCTTCATCCATTGTTCAAAATATAATAACAGTAATAAGAGTAGGTGTGCAGTTAAATACTTAAAAGTGAAACCATTGTACTATATTTTTTCCGCGCCTTTGACACTCCTAATCTGGAGTAGTATCTTTAAGAACATCAAAACCATTAATACACAAAACTTTTTAAACAACATTTGTTGAATAATATTTATTATTTATCATTATTACAAGTATTATTTAATACATATGATAGAATTAAGCAATAAAACTATAGAAGATTTAAGTTTTATAAATCTAGCGTACATTGCTGTTTTTCATGTAACAATAACGTAATGTAACCGTAGCCTCAATAATTATTGTTACATTCGTAATTAATCGGTTCCTTACCCAACTTTGCATTCGGGCAATTAGTCTCCAATGTAACAATAATATTTTTATTATTGTTACATTTCCATGTAACCGTAGCCAGTGCCTTTATTTTATACATTGAATCCAGACATAAAAAGTATGGCTGATTTACTATGCGGATATATATAGATTTTTAAATTAAAGTGCACATATATACAAGATATATGCAGGTCAGTTTTTGGTCGATGCAGTCAAATAATTTTGTTGTATAAGTCAACATGAGGCATTAAATCTACTGAAATTTTGTTACGTATCAATATTTTGAATAAAAGGAGGACATGCTGACATCCAAAATTAATGCGAACAAAAATTTGTTGTTATTATATTGCAATATTACTGTCCATTGTATTATCATAATTATACATTGAATCCTGGCATAAAATATATGGCTTATTTACTATGCGGGTATACATGGTATATAGATTTACAAATTAAAGTGCACATATGGTCAGTTTTGGTCAATGCGGTCAAATCATTTTGTTGTACAAGTCAGCATGAGGTATCAAAACTACTGAAATTTTGTTACGTATCAATATTTTGAATAAAAGGAGGACATGTATGCTGGCACCCTAAATTTATGCGAACAAAAATTTGTTTTCATGTTGTTATTGTATTGCAATATAGCTGTCTGTTGTATTATACATTGAATCGTGACATAAAAAAATATGGCTGATTTACTATGCTGGCATATAGATTTATAAATTAGAGTGCACATATGGTCAGTGTTGGTCTTGGTCAATGCGGTGAAATTATTTCTTTGTACAAGTCAGCATGAGGTATTAAAACTATTGAAATTTTGTTAGTATCAATATTTTGAATATAAGGAGGACATGCTGGCACCCTAAATTTATGCGAAACAAAAATTTGTTGTTATCAGCTGGTTATTGTATTGCAATATTGCAATCCATTGTATTATACATTGAATCCTGACATAAAAAATATGGCTGAATTACTATGCGGGTATATGTGGTATATATATTTACAAATTTAAGTGCACATATGGTCAGTTTTAGTGGAAGCGCTCAAAATATTTTGTTGTACAAGTCAGCATGAGGTATCAAAACACTGTAATTTTGATATGTATCAATATTTTGAATAAAAGGAGGACATTCTAGCACCCTAAATGTATGCGAACACAAATTCGTTTGTTATTGTATTGCAATATTGCTGTCCATTGTATTGTACATTGAATCCTAACACAAACAATATGGCTGATTTACTATACAGGTATATAACTTTACAAATTAAAGTGTACATATGGTCAGTTTTAGTTGATGCGGTCAAATAATTTTGTTGTACAAGTCAGCATGAGGTATCAAAACTACTGAAATTTTGTTACGTATCAATATTTTGAATTAAAGGAGGACATGCACATGATGCAGGCACCCTAAATTTATCACAATTCATGTTTATGCGAACACAAATTTTTTTGTTATTGTATTGCAATATGGCTGTCCATTGTATTATACATTGAATCCTGACATAAAAAATATGGCTGATTTACTATGCGGGTATATAAATTTACAAATTAAAGTTCACATATGGTCAGTTTAAGTTGATGCGGTCAAATAATTTTGCCGGACAAGTCAGCATGAGGTATCAAAACTACTGTAATTGTGTTACGTACGAATATTTTGAATAAAAGGATGACATGCTGTCATCCTTAATTTATGCGACAAAAATTTGTTGTTATTGTATTACAATATTGCCCATTGTATTTATACATTGAATCCTGACATAAAAAATATGGCTGAATAACTATGCTGGTATAAAGATTTAGAAATTAAAGTGTACAAATTGTCAGTTTTAGTTGATGCAGTCAAATAATTTTGTTGTACAAGTCAGCATGAGGTATCAAAACTACTGAAATTTTGTTACGTATCAAAATTTTGAATAAAAGGAGGACATGAAGGCACCCTAAATTTATGCAAACAAAAATTTGAAAAAATTTGCTGATTTAGTATGCTGGTATATAAAGATTTATGAATAAAAGTGCTCACATGGTCAGTTTTGGTGAACACGGTCAAATAATTTTGTTGCACAAGTCAGCAACAGGTATCAAAACTACTGAAATTTTGTTACGTATCAATATTTTGAATAAAAGGACAAATGCTGACACCCTAAATTTATGCAAACATAAAATTGTTTGATATTGTTCAACAATATTGTTGTCCATTGTAATATACAATATACATTGAATCCTGACATAACAAATATGGCTGATTTACTATGCTGGTATATAGATTTACAAATTAAAGTGCACATATGGTCAGTTTTAGTTGATGCAGTCAAATGATTTTGTTGTACAAGTCAATATGAGGTATCAAAACTACTGAAATTTTGTTACGTATCAAAATTTTAAATAAAAGGAGGACATGCTGGCACCCTATTTTTATGCGAACAAAAATTTGAAAAAAATATGGCTGATTTACTATGCGGGTATATAGATTTTAAAAAAAGTGCACACATGGTCAGTTTTGGTCAACACGGTCAAATAATTTGGTTGCACAAGTCAGCAAGAGGTATCAAAACCTACTAAAATTTTGTTACGTATCAATATTTTGAATAAAAGGAGGACATATGCTGGCACCCTAAATTTATGCAAACAAAAAATTGTTGTTATTGTATAGCAATATTGCTGTCCATTGTAATTATACATTGAATCCTGACATAACAAATATGGCTGATTTACTATGCTGGTATATAGATTTACAAATTAAAGTGCACATATGGTCAGTTTTAGTTGATGCAGTCAAATAATTTTGTTGTACAAGTCAGTATGAGGTATCAAAACTACTGAAATTTTGTTACGTATCAAAATTTTGAAGAAAAGGAGGACATGCTGGTACCCTAAATTTATGCAAACAAAAATTTGAAAAAAAATGGCTGAATTACTATGCGGGTATATGTGGTATATAGATTTACAAATTTAAGTGCACATATGGTCAGTTTTGGTGGAAGCCCTCAAAATATTTTGTTGTACAAGTCAGCAAGAGGTATCAAAACTACTGAAATTTTGTTACGTATCAATATTTTGAATAAAAGGAGGACATTTGCTGGCACCCTAAATTTATGCAAACAAAAAATTGTTGTTATTGTATAGCAATATTACTGTCCATTGTAATATACATTGAATCCTGACATAACAAATGTGTCTGATTTACTATGCTGGTATATAGATTTACAAATTAAAGTGCACATATGGTCAGTTTTAGTTGATGCAGTCAAAAAATTTTGTTGTACAAGTCAGTATGAGGTATCAAAACTACTGAAATTTTGTTACGTATCAATATTTTGTATAAAAGGAGGACATATGCTGGCACCCTAAATTTATGCAAACAAAAATTTGAAAAAATTTGGCTGATTTACTATGCGGGTATATAGATTTATAAAAAAAAGTGCAGACATGGTCAGTTTTGGTCAACACGGTCAAATAATTTTGTTGCACAAGTAAGCAAGAGGCATCAAAACTACTGAAATTTTGTTACGTATCAATATTTTGAATAAAAGGAGGACATATGCTGGAACCCTAAATTTATGCAAACAAAAAATTGTTGTTATTGTATAGCAATATTGCTGTCCATTGTAATATACATTGAATCCTGACATAACAAATATGGCTGATTTTATATGCTGGTGTATAGATTTACAAATTAAAGTGCACATATGGTCAGTTTTAGTTGATGCAGTAATAATTTTGTTGTACAAGTCAGTATGAGGTATCAAAACTACTGAAATTTTGTTACGTATCAAAATTTTGAATAAAAGGAGAACATGCTGGTACCCTAAATTTATGCGAACAAAAATTTGAAAAAATATGGCTGATTTACTATGCAGGTATATAGATTTATAAATAAAAGTGCACAGATGGTCAGTTTTGGTCAAGACGGTCAAATATTAAATTGTGTTGCATGTACAAGTCAGCATGAGGTATCAAAACGTAACTAAATTTTTGTATGCATCAATATTTTGAATAAAAGGAGGACATGCTGGCACCCTAAATTTATGCGAACAAAAATTTGTAGTCATGTGTTAAAATGATGCTTTCCTCTAAAATACGTCCTTTCATAGATATACATATAAATACAGTTCAAATATGGTTGAATTTGATAGGTATTGGAATAGATATTCAGTGCCCGTTATCATTGTAACCAAGGTGGTTTTTTAATTTATAGATTGGCAGATCACAGATAAATTTGTGTTTTTTTGTGTTTTAAGCAACGTTTTATGCGAACTTTATTTTCAAATATTTGTATTAAATCCTATTTATATAACGGAAGTATTAGTTTTACTTTATTTTCGATGTTTTATACTACGAAACAAATATTTTTAAAAAATCGATGTAGAGCGGTCCTGGTTACAAGTTAACTTAGTGTTGAGCAGACCAGTCAAAAGTTAACTTGGGAACAGGTCTGGTTTCGATAGTATTTGTCAAAGCAAAAGTTAACTTTGTGGCAGGACTGGTCTCGAAGTAAACTTATGTTAACTTTATGGCAGGACTGGTTTCGAAGTTAACTTATGTTAACTTTACGGCAGGGCTGGTTCGAAGTTAACTTATATCAATAGCGGACCTGTTTCGAAGTTAACTTTTTGGCAGACATAAAAACAGTCCTAGGACCAAGTCCGCTTTTCAAGTTAACTAGATTTTGGTCCTAGGACTGGTCAGAGCAGTCCTAAATTTGGTCACAGGTTAACTTTGACCAGTCCAAATGACTGGTTATCAAGTTAACTTGCTGTACAGGTTAGGACTGCACCCATCTGTACCTTTACAAAATAAATTTGTCGGTATGTTTTTTTAACTCATAAACAGTTAACCGTATAACCCTGGAATGTTTTTATTTGAGGCCCCTAGGTCCTAACTTAGAAAATGAGGTCAAGGTCAAAGGTCAAGGTCAAGTTCTCAATTGTGACTTTTGCTTGTTTTTGCATTTTCTCCGACACTTTGAAAGATACATATAAAAGAACAAGTGCAAAATGTCTGCTTTATTGTAATGAAGATATGCTACATTTAGTCTTATACAACTTAATGGCATCTTATAGGAGTTGGTGCCCCTGAAATGTCTTGATATGAGGTTATTTGATTATAACTTTAACTAAGTTCATTATAAAGGCATTTGACCTTGTACAAAATGTTACGTGACAAATGACTTTAAAAAATTACTACCGGAAGTGACCTTGAAAAAACCGGAAGTAGCCTTTTTTGCAATTTTTTCATATAAAAGTAATCGGATTCAATACATTTTGTCATATAGATACATAAACCGATTACTGAAGACTAAAAACGACTTCCAACAAACCGGAAGTGGCCAATTATCTCCCATTCTACATACAAAAGTATATAGAAACTATATATTTTTGGAATCAGTTTGAAAGAAGCTATCATATGAGAACGGAAGTGACATTAATTTCACCGGAAGCATTATATTATCTCCCTTATATCACTCAAAAATATAATTTAACCATTATTTATCGCATCAGTATGAAGAAACTATCTTCTTATGAAAGTTTCTTTCATGTGGAAAGACTTTCAATTGTTCTCTGAACAATTGGTTTTTAATTATTAAGTCTTTCCACTTTTCTGTGGAAAGACTTATTGTTTTTCTTCTGATTATTATTATTATTAAGTCTTTCCACTTTTCTGTGGAAAGACTTATTGTTTTTCTTCTGATTATTATTATTTTTTTTTTCCGCCAAATTTTGTTCTTGCGATAAATGTTTGTTTCGCAATGTGTCGCTTAGATATTTCTCATATGGTATCGTATAATTTATGCGCTTTTAAATTTCACCCTGCTAAGCCGAACCATTTTCTTTGTAAGAGTTATCTCCCTATTCACTGTTTATCATCTGTGTGCATCTCCTTCGTAACAAAAAAAGATAGCGACAAAATTGTTTTTACAAAATGTTCGTTACATCCTCAGGAATTTTTGGCTCATTTGGATCGAAGCGATTCGATGAAATTTTATAGGAGTTATCTACCTTTACAAAATAAATTTGTCGGTATGTTTTTTTAACTCATAAACAGTTAACCGTATAACCCTGGAATGTTTTTATTTGAGGCCCCTAGGTCCTAACTAAGAAAATGAGGTCAAGGTCAAAGGTCAAGGTCAAGTTCTCAATTGTGACTTTTGCTTGTTTTTGCATTTTCTCCAACACTGTGAGAGATACATATAAAAGAACAAGTGCAAAATGTCTGCTTTATTGTAATGAAGATATGCTACTTTTAGTCTTATACAATTGAATGGCATCTTAAAGGAGTTGGTGCCCCTGAAATGTCTTGATATGAGGTTATTTGATTATAACTTCAATTAAGTTCATTATAAAGACATTTGACCTTATACAAAAGGTTAAGTGACAAATGACCTTGAAAAATGGCTACCGGAAGTGACCTTGAGAAAACCGGAAGTAGTTTTTTTTTGCACTTTTTTCACATAAAAGAACTCAGAATCCATATATTTTGTCATATGGATACAGAAACTGATTACTGAAGACTAAACATGACTTCCAACAAACCGGAAATGGTCAATTATCTCCCATTCTACATACAAAAGTATATAGAAACTATATATTTTTGGAATCAGTGTGAAAGAAGCTATCATATGAGACCGGAAGTGACATTCATTTCATCGGAAGTAGCATATTATGTCCCTTATATCACTCATTAATATAATTAAACCATTACACATCGCATCAGTATGAAGAAAATACCTTCTTATCCAAATTTCTTTGCTGTGGAAAGACTTTCAATTGTTCTCTGAACAATTGGTTTTAATTAAGTCTTTTCACTTTTTTGTGAAAAGACTTATTGTATTTCTTCTGATTATTAAGTCTTTCCACTTTTCTGTGGAAAGACTTATTGTATTTGTTCTGATTATTATTATTATTATTATTATTATTATTATTATTTTTTTTTTTCCGCCAACTTTTGTTCTTGCGATAAATGTTTGTTTCGCAATATGTCGCTTTGATATTTCTCAGATTGTATCGTATAGTTTATGCGCTTTTAAATTTCACCCTGCTAAGCCGAACCAATTTCTTTGTAAGAGTTATCTCCCTATTTACTGTTTATCATCAGAGTGTATCTCCTTCGTACCAAAAAGAGATAGCGGCAAAATTCTTTTTACAAATTGTTCGTTACATCCTCACTAATTTTTGGCTCATTTGGATCGAAGCGATTTGATTAAATTTTATAGGAGTTATCTACCTTTACGGAATAAATTTGTCGGTATGTTTTTTTAACTCATAAACCGTTGACCGTATAACCCTGGAATGTTTTTATTTGAGTCCCCTGGATCCTAACTTAGAAAATTAGGTCAAGGTCAAAAGTCAAGGTCATATTTTAGATTTTTATAAGTTTTTCATTTCCCTATAATTCTTGAACGGTTATAGATACAAAAATATTAAGCAGTGAAAAATGCTTGGTACTTCAAGGGGCAACTTTTTGACATTATGACTATATTGATTTTACCATCATGTAAGGGACATAACTCCCATCGATGGTTTTTAAAAAGCCATTTTTAGGCAAAACTCTTTAACAAAAGGTCATTGACCCAGAGGGTCTTTTGCAATGACCTTGTGGAGCAATGACCTTGACGAAAGTCACAAGGTCAAAGGTCAAGGTCATCAAATTATGTGGTTTTGGCACTATTTAAGCAGTTTTATGTGTGTTTGAATTTCAACCAACCAACCAACCAACCAACCAATCAATCAATCAATCAATCAATCAATCAATCAATCAATCAATCAATCAATCAATCAATCAATCAATGTGTCCGTTTCATGTGTTTGATACGGTTTTCAAGGTCTCTTTTTTTTCGCTTGTTTTAATTGAGCCTATCAAACGTGTTTAACCGACATATTTAACCAATATGTTTAACCAACGTGTTTAACCAACATGTTCAACCAACGTGTTTAACAAACCAACCAACCAATCAATGCATGTTTCCGTTTCATGTGTTAAATACGGGATCCAAGATGTGGGTTTTTTTTTCGCTTGTTTAAATTGAGCCTATCCAACGTGTTTAACCAGCCAACGTGTTTGACCAATATGTTTAACCAACATGTTTAACCAACCAACCAATCAATGCATGTTTCCGTTTCATGTGTTAAATACAGAATCCAAGATGTTTTTTTTCCGCTTGTTTAAATTGAGCCTATCCAACGTGTTTAACCAATATGTTTAACCAACGTGTTAAACCAATATGTTTGACCAACGTGTTTAACCAACATGTTTAACCAACGTGTTTAACCAACCAACCAATCAATGCATGTTTCCGTTTTATGTGTTAAATACGGGATCCAAGATGTGTTTTTTTTCGCTTGTATAAATTGAGCCTATCCAACGTGTTTAACCAGCCAACGTGTTTAACCAATATGTTTAACCAACGTGTTTAACCAACCAACCAATCAACCAATCAATGCATGTTTCCGTTTCATGTGTTAAATACGGGATCCAAGATGTTTTTTTCCGCTTGTTTAAATTGAGCCTATCCAACGTGTTTAACCAGCCAACGTGTTTAACCAATATGTTTAACCAACGTGTTTAACCAACATGTTTAACCAACGTGTTTAACCAACCAACCAACCAACCAACCAATCAATCAATCAATGCATGTTTCCGTTTCATGCGTTAAATACGGGATCCAATTTTGAGCCTATCCAATGTGTTTAACCAACGTGTTTAAGCAACATGTTTAAGCAACGTGTTTAACCAACCAACCAACCATCCAACCTACTAATCAACCAATCAATCAATAGATCAATCAATCAATCAATCAATTAATCATGATCATGATCAATAAATCATGTTTCATGAAATATCGAAATTCAATATTGTTCTTGCGTCACTTCTGAAAAAAAATTCCACATGTACTCTGAAACTACAAGTACAATCGACCTCAAAATTTGCAGTCAGCAGGGCATACATGTACTGAAAGTTTATAAAAAAACTTGGTGCAGATATCTCTCAAAGCTTTTCCTAGACAAAAGAAATGGCAATGCCGGAAAAATCGCTTGCTAGATCGGTAAATCTCAGTAAAAACCTACAATAAAATGTCCGCTCCGAGATTGAAATACTAATCTGTGTTACAAACAGGTGCTGAAAAATGTACAATATCAGAAAATAATCAATAAATGTGTTTTAAAGTAACACCGGATCAATTAAATCCAAAACATGCACTGCTTGTGAACTGTCATCAAAATGTCAATTTCCTACAATGACAAAAGAAATTACATTGTGTGCATTCCGTCTCTATACATGTTGTCTGTTCAAAGTCCCCACCTAAAAAGGAATAAAAAGACTATCTTTTCGTTATTATAAACCCGTGTCACGTGATGTGGCGCGCGCGCTGTACCTAAAATAAAAGAAAAACTTTCCAAACTAAACACGAAACTTCTCCGGTAACATAATAATATAGACCCCATACCAAAGCAAACAAACAAACAAATAAACAAATACCCCCCCCCCCCCTTTTTTCCAAATCAATCAATAAAAAAAAATCAATTATCCATTCATCAAGGGGAAAGACTGCCTAACAATTGTTTTCAAAACAATTGCTTTATATTTATTATTATTTTTTTTTTTCCGCCAAATTTTGTTCTTGCGATAAATGTTTGTTTCGCAATATGTCGCTTAGATATTTCTCATATGGTATCATATAGTTTATGCGCTTTTAAATTTCACCCTGCTAAGACAAACCATTTTCTTTGTAAGAGTTATCTCCCTATTCACTGTTTATCATCAGAGTGTATCTCCTTCGTAACAAAAAAAGATAGCGACAAAATTCTTTTTACAAATTGTTCGTTACATCCTCAGTAATTTTTGGCGTATTTGGATCGAAGCGATTCGATGAAATTTTATAAGAGTTATCTACCTTTACGGAATAAATTTGTTCATATGTTTTTTTAACTCATAAACCGTTAACCGTATAACCCTGGAATGTTTTTATTTGAGTCCCCTGGGTCCTTACTTAGAAAATGAGGTCAAGGTCAAAGGTCAAGGTCAAGTTCTCAATAGTGACTTTTGCTTGTTTTTGCATTCTCTCCGACACTTTGAGAGATACATATAAAAGAACAAGTGCAAAATGTCTGCTTTATTGTAATGAAGATATGCTACATTTAGTCTTATACAATTAAATGGCATCTTATAGGAGTTGGTGCCCCTGGAATGTCTTGATATGAGGTTATTTGATTATAACTTCAATTAAGTTCATTATAAAGACATTTGACCTTATACAAAAGGTTAAGTGACTAATGACCTTGAAAAATGGCTACCGGAAGTGACCTTTAGAAAACCGGAAAAAGCTTTTTTTGCAATTTTTTCACATAAAAGTACCCAGAATCTATATATTTGTCATATAGATACATGAACAGATTACTGAAGACTAAAAATGACTTCCAACAAACCGGAAGTGGCCAATTATCTCCTATTCTACATACAAAAGTATATAGAAACTATATATTTTTGGAATTAGTGTGAAAGAGGCTATCATATGAGACCGAATGTAACATTCATTTGACCGGAAGTAGCATATTATCTCCCTTATATCACTCAAAAAGATAATTAAACCATCATTTATCGCATCAGTATGAAGAAACTACCTTCTTATCCAAATTTCTTTGGTGTGGAAAAACTTTCAATTGTTCTCTGAACAATTGGTTTTTAATTTTTTTTTTTTTTTTTCTTCCGCCAAATTTTGTTCTTGCGATAAACATTTGTTTCTCAATATGTCGCTTAGATATTTCGCATATTGTATCGTATAGTTTATGCGCTTTTAAATTTCACACTGCTAAGCCGAACCTTTTTCTTTGTAAGAGTTATCTCCCTATTCACTGTTTATAATCAGAGTGTATCTCCTCCGTAACAAAAAAAGATATAGACAAAATTTCTTTTACACATTGCACGTTACATCCTCAGGAATTTTTGGCGTATTTGGATCGAAGCGATTCGATGAAATTTTATAGGAGTTATCTACCTTTACAAAATAAATTTGTCGGTATGTTTATTTAACTCATAAACAGTTAACCGTATAACCCTGGAATGTTTTTATTTGAGTCCCCTAGGTCCTAACTTAGAACATGAGGTCAAGGTCAAAGGTCAAGGTCAAGTTCTCAATTGTGACTTTTGCTTGTTTTTGCATTCTCTCCAACACTTTGAAATATACATGTTAAAGAACAAGTGCAAAATGTTTGCTTAACTGTAATGAAGATATGCTACATTTAGTCTTATACTATTATATGGCATCTTAGAGGAGTTATTGCCCCTGAAATGTCTTGATATGAGGTTATTTGATTATAACTTCAATTAAGTTCATTATTAAGACATTTGACCTGATACAAAAGGTCAAGTGACAAGTGACCTTGAAAAATGGCTACCGGAAGTGACCTTGAGAAAACCGGAAGTAGCTTTTTTTGCAGTTTTTTCACATACAAGTACTCAGAATCCGTATATTTTGTCATATATATACATAAACTGATGACTGAAGACAAAAATGACTTCCAACAAACCGGAAGTGACCAATTATCTCCCATTCTACATACAAAAGTATATAGAAACTATATATTTTTGGAATCAGTGTGAACGAAGCTATCAAATGAGACCGGAAGTAGCATATTATCTCCCTTACATCACTCAAAAAAATAAATTAAACCATTATTTATCTCATCAGTATGAAGAAACTACCTTCTTATCCAAATTTCTTTGCTGTGGAAAGACATTCAATTGTTCTCTGAACAATTGGTTTTTAATTAAGTCTTTCCCCTTTTCTGTGGAAAGACTTATTGTTTTTCTTCTGATTATTATTATTATTTTTTTTTTTCCGCCAAATTTTGTTCTTGCGATAAATGTTTGTTTCGCAATATGTCGCTTAGATATTTCTCATATAGTATCGTATAGTTTATGCTCTTTTAAATTTTACCCTGCTAAGGCGAACCATTTTCTTTGTAAGAGTAATCTCCCTATTCACTGTTTACCATCTGTGTGCATCTCCTTCGTAACAAAAAAAGATAGCGACAAAATTCTTTTTACAAATTGTCCGGTACATTATCAAGAATTTTTGGCTAATTTGGATCAAAGCTATTCGATGAAATTTTATGTGAGTTATCTACCCTTACACTATAAATTTATCGGTATGTGTTTTCAACTCATCAACCGTTAACCGTATAAGCCTGGGATATATTTATTTGAGGCCCCTGGGTTCTAACTTAGAAAATGGGGTCAAGGTCAAAGGTCAAGGTCAAGTTCTCAATTGTGACTTTTGCTTGTTTTTGCATTTTCTCCGACAATTTGAAAGATACATGTAAAAGAACAAGTGCAAAATGTCTGCTTTATTGTAATGAAGATATGTTACATTTAGTCTGATACAATTTAATGGCATCTTATAGGAGTTAGTGCCTCTGAAATGTCTTGATATGAGGTTATTTTAATATAACTTCAACTAACTTCATTATAAAGCCATTTGGAATAGTACAAAGGTTAGGTAACATATTACCTTGAAAACTGACTATCGGAAGTGACCTTGAGAAAACCGGAAGTAGCCTTTTTTGCAATTTTTTTCATATAAAAGTACTCAGAATCCATATATTTTGTCATATAGATACATAAACTGATTACTGAAGACTAAAAATGACTTTCAACAAACCGGAAGTGGCCAATTATCTCCCATTCTACATACAAAAGTATATAGAAACTATATATTTTTGGAATCAGTGTGAAAGAAGCTATCATATGAGCCTGGAAGTGACATTCGTTTCACCGGAAGTAGCATATTATCTTCCTTATTTAGTTCAAAATTATAATTACACCTTTATTTATAGCATCAGTATGAAGAAACTATCTTATCAAAATTTCTTTGATGTGGAAAGACTTTCAATTGTTCTCTGAACAATTGGTTTTTAATTAAGTCTTTCCACTTTTCTGTGGAAAGACTTATTGTTTTTGTTCTGATTATTAAGTCTTTCCACTTTTCTGTGGAAAGACTTATTGTTTTTGTTCTGATTATTAAGTCTTTCCACTTTTCTGTGGAAAGACTTATTGTTTTTCTTCTGATTATTATTATTTTTTTCTTCCGCCAAATTTTGTTCTTGCGCAAAATGTTTGTTTCGCAATATGTCGCTTAGATATTTCTTATATGGTATCGTATAGTTTATGCGCTTTTAAATTTCACCCTGCTAAGGCGAACCATTTTCTACGTAAGAGTTATCTCCCTTTTCACTGTTTATCCTCTGTGTGCATCTCCTTCGTAACAAAACAAGATAGCGACAAAATTTTTTTTACAAATTGTTCGTTACATCCTCAGTAATTTTTGGCGTATTTGGATCGAAGCGATTCGATGAAATTTTATAGGAGTTATCTACCTTTACGGAATAAATTTGTCGGTTTGTTTTTTTAACACATAAACCGTTAACCGTATAACCCTGGAATGTTTTTATTTGAGTCCCCTGGGTCCTAACTTAGAAAATTAGGTCAAGGTCAAAGGTCAAGGTCAAGTTCTCAATTGTGACATTTGCTTGTTTTTGCATTTTTTCTGACACTAGGAGAGATACATTTAAAAGAACAAATGCAAAATGTCTGCTTAATTGTAATGAAGATATGGTACATTTAGTCTTATACAAATAAATGGCATCTTATAGGAGTTGGTGCCCCTGAAATGTCTTGATATGAGGTTATTTGATTATGACTTCAAGTATGTTCATTATAAAGACATTTGACCTTAAACAAAAGGTTAAGTGACAGCTGACCTTGAAAAATGGCTACCGGAAGTGACCTTGAAAAAACCGGAAGTAGCTTTTTTTGCAGTTTTTTCACATACAAGTACTCAAAAACCATATAATTTGTCATATAGATACATAAACTGATTACTGAAGACTAAAAATGACTTCAAACAAACCGGAAGTGACCAATTATCTCCCATTCTACATACAAAAGTATAAAGAAACTATTTATTTTTGGAATCAGTGTGAAAGAAGCTATCATATGAGACCGAAAGTAGCACATTATCTCCTTTACATCACTCAAAAAGATAATTAAACCATTATTTATCTCATCAGTATGAAAAAACTACCTTCTTATCCAATTTTTTTTTTTGTGGAAAGACTTTCAATTGTTCTCTGAACAATTGGTTTTTAATTATTATTTTTTTTATTTTTTTCTTCCGCCAAATTTTGTTCCTGCGCAAAATGTTTGTTTCGCAATATGTCGCTTAGATATTTCTCATATAGTATCGTATAGTTTATGCGCTTTTAAATTTCACCCTGCTAAGCGGAACCATTATCTATGTAAGAGTTATCTCCCTTTTTACTGTTTGCCCTCTGTGTGCATCTCCTTCGTAACAAAACAAGATAGCGACAAATTTCTTTTTACAAATTGTTCGTTTCATCCTCAGTAATTTTTGGCGTATTTGGATCGAAGCGATTCGATGAAATTTTATAGGAGTTATCTACCTTTACAAAATAAATTTGTCGGTATGTTTGTTTAACTCATAAACAGTTAACCGTATAACCCTGGAATGTTTTTATTTCAGTCCTCTAGGTCCCAACTTAGAAAATGAGGTCAAGGTCAAAGGTCAAGGTCAAGTTCTGAATTGTGATTTTTGCTTTGTTTTTGCATTTTCTCCGACATTTTGAGAGGTACAGAGAAAAAACAAGTGGAAAATGTCAGTTTTTTTTGTAATGAAGATATGCTACATTTAGTCTTATACAATTAAATGGCATCTTATAGAAGTTATTGCCCCTGAAATGTCTTGATATAAAGTTATTTGATTACAACTTCAATTAAGTTCATTATAAAGACATTTGACCTTATACAAAAGGTTAAGTGACAAATGACCTTGAAAAATGGCTACCGGAAGTGACCTTTAGAAAACCGGAAGTAGCTTTTTTTGCAATTTTTTTCACATAAAAGTACTCAAAATCCATATAATTTGTCATATAGATACATAAACAGATTACTGAAGACTAAAAATGACTTCCAACAAACCGGAATTGGCCAATTATCTCCCATTCTACATGCAAAAGTATATAGAAACTATATATTTTTGGAATCAGTGTGAAAGAAGCTATCATATGAGACCGAAAGTGACATTCATTTCACCGGAAGTAGCATATTATCTCCCTTATATCACTCAAAAAGATAATTAAACCATCATTTATCGCATCAGTATAAACAAATTACCTTCTTATCCAAATTTCTCTGGTGTGGAAAGACTTTCAATTGTTCTCTGAACAATTGGTTTTTAATTATTATTAAGTCTTTCCACTTTTCTGTGGAAAGACTTATTGTTTTTGTTCTGATTATTATTATTATTATTAAGTCTTTCCACTTTTCTGTGGAAAGACTTATTGTTTTTCTTCTGATTATTATTATTTTTTTTTTTTTTCCGCCAAATTTTGTTCTTGCGATAAATGTTTGTTTCGCAATATGTCGCTTAGATATTTCTCATATGGTATCGTATAGTTTATGCGCTTTAAAATTTCACCCTGCTAAGGCGAACCATTTTCTTTGTAAGAGTTATCTCCCTATTCACTGTTTATCATCTGTGTGCATCTTCTTCGTAACAAAAAAAGATATCGACAAAATTCTTTTTACAAATTGTTCGTTACATCCTCAGGAATTTTTGGCTCATTTGGGTCGAAGCGATTCGCTGAAATTTTATAGGAGTTATCTACCTTTACAAAATAACTTTGTCGTTATGTTTTTTAACTCAATAACAGTTAACCGTATAACACTGGAATGTTTTTATTTGAGTCCCCTATGTCCTAACTTAGAAAATGAGGTCAAGGTCAAAGGTCAAGGTCAAGTTCTAATTTTGTGACTTTTGCTTGTTTTTGCATTTTCTCTGATGCTTTGAAAGATACATAAAGAAAAACAATTGCAAAATGTCTGCTTTATTGTTATGAAGATATGATACATTAAGTTTGATACAATTTAATGGCATCTTATAGGAGTTGGTGCCCCTAATATGTCTTGATATGAAGTTATTTGATTATAACTTCAACTAAGTTCATTATAAAGGCATTTGACCTTGTACAAAAGGTAAGGTGACAAATGACCTTGAAAAATGACTACCGGAAGTGACCTTGAGAAAACCGGAAGTAGCCTTTTTTGCAATTTTTTCATATAAAAGTACTCAGAATCCATATATTTTGTCATATAGATACATAAACTGATTACTGAAGACTAAAAATGACTTCCAACAAACCGGAAGTGGCCAATTATCTGCCATTCTACATATAAAAGTATATAGAAACTATATATTTTTGGAATCAGTGTCAAAGAAGCTATCATATGAGACCGGAAGTGATATTCATTTCACCGGAGGTAGCTTATTATCTCCCTTACATCACTCATTAATATAATTAAACCATTATTTATCGCATCAGTATGAAGAAACTATCTTATCAAAATTTCTTTGGTGTGGAAAGACTTTCAATTGTTCTCTGAACAATTGGTTTTTAATTATTATTATTTTTTTTTTTTTTTCTTCCGCCAAATTTTGTTCTTGCGCAAAATGTTTGTTTCGCAATATGTCGATTAGATATTTCTCATATGATATCGTATAGTTTATGCGCTTTTAAATTTCACCCTGCTAAGGCGAACCATTTTCTATGTAAGAGTTATCTCCCTTTTCACTGTTTATCCTCTGTGTGCATCTCCTTCGTAACAAAATAAGAAAGCGACAAAATTCTTTTTACAAACTGTTCGTTACATCCTCAGTAATTTTTGGCGTATTTGGATCGAAGCGATTTGATGAAATTTTATAGGAGTTATCTACCTTTACGGAATAAATTTGTCGGTATGTTTTTTAAACTCCTAAACCGTTAACCGTATAACCCTGGAATGTTTTTATTTGAGTCCCCAGGGTCCTAACTTAGAAAATTAGGTCAAGGTCAAAGGTCAAGGTCATATTTTAGATTTTTATAAGTTTTTCATTTCCCTATTATTCTTGAACGGTTATAGATACAAAAAAATTAAGCAGTGAAAAATGCTTGGTACTTTAAGGGGCAACTTTTTTACATTATAACTATATTGATTTTACCATCATATAAGGGACATAACTCCCATCGATGGTTTTTAAAAAGCCATTTTTAGGCAAAACTCTTAAACAAAAGGTCCTTGACCCATAGGGTCTTTTGCAATGACCTTTTGGAGCAATGACCTTGACGAAGGTCACAAGGTCAAAGTTCAAGGTCATCAAATTATGTGGTTTTGGCACTATTTAAACAGTTTTATGAGTGTTTGAATTTCAACCAACCAACCAACCAACCAACCAACCAACCAATCAATCAATCAATCAATCAATCAATCAATCAATGTTTCCGTTTCATGTGTTTGATACGGGATTCAAGGTCTCTTTTTTTCCGCTTGTTTTAATTGAGCCTATCAAACGTGTTTAACCAACATGTTTAACCAACGTGTTTAACCAACCAACCAACCAACCAACCAACCAACCAACCAAACAACCAACCAATCAATCAATCAATGCATGTTTCCGTTTCATGTGTTAAATACGGGATCCAAGATGTTTTTTTTTTCGCTCGTTTAAATTGAGCCTATCTAACGTGTTTAACCAGCCAACGTGTATAACCAACGTGTTTAACCAACATGTTTAACCAACGTGTTTAACCAACCAATCAACCAATCAATCAATGCATGTTTCCGTTTCATGTGTTAAATACGGGAGTCAAGATGTTTTTTTTCGCTTGTTTAAATTGAGTCTATCTAACGTGTTTAACCAGCCAACGTGTTTAACCAACGTGTTTAACCAACGTGTTTAACCAACTTGTTTAACCAACCAACCAACCAACCAACCAACCAACCAATCAACCAATCAATGCATGTTTCCGTTTCATGTGTTAAATACGGGATCCAAGATGGTTTTTTATCGCTTGTTAAAATTGAGCGTATCAAACGTGTTTAAACTACGTGTTTAACCAGCATGTTTAACCAACGTGTTTAACCAGCATGTTTAACCAACGTGTTTAATCAACCAACCAACCAACCAACCAATAAATCAATGCATGTTTCCGTTTCATGTGTTAAATACGGGATCCAAGATGGTTTTTTTTCGCTTGTTTAAATTGAGCCTATCAAACGTGTTTAACCAGCCAACGTGTTTAACCAACGTGTTTAACCAACGTGTTTAACCAACGTGTTTAACCAACCAACCAACCAACCAACCAACCAATCAACCAATCAATGCATGTTTCCGTTTCATTTGTTAAATACGGGATCCAAGATGTTTTTTTTCGCTTGTTTAAATTGAGCCTTTCCAACGTGTTTAACCAGCCAACGTGTTTAACCAACGTGTTCAACCAACATGTTTAACTAACGTGTTTAACCAACCAACCAACCAATCAATCACTTAATGTATGTTTCCGTGTCATGCGTTTAATACGGGATGCAAGGTCTCTTGAGGTTTTTTTCCCTTGTTCTAAGTGACCCTATCAAACGTGTTTAATCAACCAACCAACCAACAAACCAACCAACCAACCAATCAATCAACCAACTAATCAATCAATCAATATGTATGACTGTTTATTTATGACAGTATATTGAAGAAACAAACTCTCAATTATTCAAGAAAATTTTTATTTTATTATTGTTCTTACGTCTCTTCTGAAAAAAAAATCCACATATTCTCTGAAACTACAAGTCCAATCGACCTGAAAATTTGCAGTCAGCAGGGCATACATGTATTGAAGGTTCATAAAAAAAACTGTTTGCAGATATCTCTCAAGACTTTTCCTAGAAAAAAGAAATGGCAATGCTGTAAAAATCGCTTGCTGGGTCCGTAAATCTCAGTAAAAACCTACAATAAAATGTCCGCTCCGAGATTGAAATACTAATCTGTGTTACAAACAGGTGCTGAAAAATGGACTTTATCAAAAAATAATCTTTTAATGTGTTTTAAAGTTACACCGGATCGATTAAATCCAAAACATGCACTGCTGGTGAACTGTGATCAAAATGTCAATTTCCTACAATGACAAAAGAAATTACATTGTGTACATTCCATCTTTAGACATGTTGTCTGTTCAAGGTCCCGACCTAAAAAGAAATTAAAAGACTAAGTTTTTCTTAATATAAACCCGCGTCACGTGATGTCTCCTCAATCTTGCGCGCGCGCTGTATCTAAAATAAAAAAAAAAACTTTCCAAACTAAACATGAAACTTCTCCGGTAACATTATAATATAAACCCTTTACAAAAACAAACAAACAAACAAATACCCCACCCCCCCCCCCTTTTTTTCCAAATCAATCAATAAAAAAAAAACAATTATCCATTCATCAGAGGGGAAAGACTGCCTAACAATTGTTTTCAAAACAATTGCTTTATATTTATTATTATATATTATATTTTTTTTTTCCGCCAAATTTTGTTCTTGCGATAAATGTTTGTTTCGCAATATGTCGCTTAGATATTTCTCATATTGTATCGTATAGTTTATGCGCTTTTAAATTTCACCCTGCTAAGCGGAACCTTTATCTTTGTAAGAGTTATCTCCCTATTTACTGTTTATCATCTGTGTGCATCTCCTTCGTAACAAAAAAAGATATCGACAAATTTCTTTTTCTAACTTGTTCGTTACATCCGCAGGAATATTTGGCTAATTTGGATCGAAGCGATGCGATGAAATTTTATAGGAGTTATCTACCTTTACAAAATAAATTTGTCGTTATGTTTATATAACTCATAAACAGTTAACCGTATAACCCTGGAATGTTTTTCTTTGAGTCCCCTAGGTCCCAACTTAGAAAATGAGGTCAAGGTCAAAGGTCAAGGTCAAGTTCTCAATTGTGACTTTTGCTTGTTTTTGCATTTTCTCCCTCACTTTGAGAGATACATATGAAAGAACAAGTGCTAAATGTCTGCTTAATTGTAATGAAGATATGCTACATTTAGTCTTATACAATTAAATGGCATCTTATAGGAGTTGGTGCCCCTGAAATGTCTTGATATGAGGTTATTTGATTATAACTTCAAGTAAGTTCATTATAAAGACATTTGACCTCATACAAAAGGATAAGTGACAACTGACCTTGAAAAATGGCTACCGGAAGTGACCTTGAGAAAACCGGAAGTAGCTTTTTTTGCAGTTTTTTCACATCCAAGTACTCAGATTCAATATATTTTGTCATATAGATACATGAACAGATTACTCAAGACTAAAAATGACTTCCAACAAACCGGAAGTGGCCAATTATCTCCCATTCCACATACAAAAGTATATAGAAACTATATATTTTTGGAATCAGTGTGAAAGAAGCTATCATATGAGACCGGATGTGACATTCTTTTCACCGGAAGTAGCATATTATCTCCCTTATATCACTCAAAAAGATAATTAAACCATCATTTATCGCATCAGTATGAAGAAACTACCTTCTTATCCAAATTTCTTTGGTGTGGAAAGACTTTCAATTGTTCTCTGAACAATTGGTTTTTAATTATTATTATTTTTTTTTTTTTTTCTTCCGCCAACTTTTGTTCTTGCGCAAAATGTTTGTTTCGCAATATGTCGCTTAGATATTTCCCATATGGTATCGTATAGTTTATGCGCTTTTAAATTTCACCCTGCTAAGCCGATCCATTTTCTATGTAAGAGTTATCTCCCTTTTCACTGTTTACCCTCTGTGTTCATCTTCTTCGTAACAAAAAAAGATAGCGACAAAATTCTTTTTACAAACTGTTCGTTACATCCTCAGGAATTTTTGGCTAATTTGGATCGAAGCGATTCGATTAAATTTTATAGGAGTTATCTACCTTTACAAAATAAATTTGTTGGTATGTTCATTTAACTCATAAACAGTTAACCGTATAACCCTGGAATGTTTTTATTTGAGTCCCCTGGGTCCTAACTTAGAAAATGAGGTCAAGGTCAAAGGTCAAGGTCAAGTTCTCAATTGTGACTTTTGCTTGTTTTTGCATTTTCTCCGACACTTTGAAAGATACATACTAAAGAACAAGTGCAAAATGTCAGCTTTATTGTAATGAAGATATGCTACATTTAGTCTTATACAATTTAATGGCATCTTATAGGAGTTATTGCCCCTCAAATGTCTTGATATGAGGTTATTTGATTATGACTTCAACTAAGTTCATTATAAAGGCATTTGACCTTGTACAAAATATTAGGTGACAAATGACCTTGAAAAATGACTACCGGAAGGGCCCTTGAGAAAACCGGAAGTTGCCTTTTTTGCAATTTTTTCATCTCAAAGTACCCAGAATCAATATATTTTGTCATATAGATACATACACTGATTACTGGAGACGAAACATGACATCCAACAAACCGGAAGTGGCCAATTATTTCCCCTTCTACATACAATAGTATATAGAAACTATATATTTTTGGAATCAGTGTGAAATAAGCTATCATATGAGATCGGAAGTGACATTTATTTCACCGGAAGTAGCATATTATCTCTCTTTTATCACTCAAAAACATAATTAAACCATTATTTATCTCATCAGAATGAAGAAACTATCTTCTTATCAAAATTTCTTTGGTGTGGAAAGACTTTCAATTGTTCTCTGAACAATTGGTTTTTAATTAAGTCTTTTCACTTTTTTGTGAAAAGACTTATTGTATTTGTTCTGATTATTATTATTATTAAGTCTTTCCACTTTTCTGTGGAAAGACTTATTGTTTTTGTTCTGATTATTATTAGGTCTTTCCACTTTTCTGTGGAAAGACCTATTGTTTTTCTTCTGATTATTAGGTCTTTCCACTTTTCTGTGGAAAGACCTATTGTTTTTCTTCTGATTATTTTATTTTTTTTCTTCCGCCTAATTTTGTTCTTGCGATAAACATTTGTTTCGCAATATGTCGCTTAGATATTGGGTATATGATATCGAACAGTTTATGCGCTTTTGAAATTTACCCTGCGTAAACGAATACGTTTCTTTGTAGGAGTTATCTCCCCAAACACTGTTTTCCTTGTTAGCGCATCTCCTTCGCAACCGTAAATGATTATGAAAAATTTATTTTACAAAATTGCTCGTTATATCCTTCGCATGATTTGTCCTATTTTGACCGAAGCGATATGACCGCTCCATATGAGAGTTATTTCCCCTTATGCATCTGATGTAAGTGATATGAATTTCTATCTTATAAATCATAAGTGATAGAGACCTAGGATCTTTTGATTTGAGGTCCTTGGTCCCAAAAAATGAAAATTAGGTCAAGGTCAAAGGTCAAGGTCATATTCTAATATTTGAATTTGGCTTATTTTCACTTATATCCAAAGACTGTATAAGATATCAACAAATTATTTTTACTAAATTGTTAGTTGCGACTTGTCGTAAGATGTAAATTTTGATTGCAAGCGTACGTTGAATGTAAAAGGGAGTTTTCTCCCCTCTTGTATTTAAAAATACGCGTTTGGTGATATAACTCATTAACTAAATATAATAAAGACCTATGGTCTTTTGATTTGAGGTCCTTGGTTTATGACCTTGAAATTGATCTCAAGGTCATAGCTTAATTTGACGTTCTAGATTTTGACCTTTGCTTTTATTCTATATGTATATATGATAAAGATATACAACTTTTAGAAAAAGGTATCAAACCATTTAACCTTGTAAAAAACAACCGGAAGTGGCCTTTTGTAAACCGGAAATAGCTATTTTTTTGTACTTTATTAATATAAAAGTATATAGAACCAGATATTTTTGGAATCAGTGTCAAGTAAATATTCAAATATAATCGGAAGTAACATTTTTCAAACCGGAAGTAACAAATTATCTCCCTTATTTAAAAAAAATGTATGGAAACAATATATTTTTGGAATCAGCTTACTAGGAGCTATCATTTGACGATTGAAATGACATTTTAAACTTAGTTTCACAACTTTTCATATCAAAATACATTGTTTTGATGGAAAGACCTTCAATTGTTCTCTGAACAATTGGTTTTTAATTATTATTATTATTTTTTTTTTTCCGCCAAATTTTGTTCTTGCGATAAATGTTTGTTTCGCAATATGTCGCTTAGATATTTTTCATATTGTATCGTATAGTTTATGCGCTATTAAATTTCACCCTGCTAAGACAAACCATTTTTTTTGTAAGAGTTATCTCCCTATTCACTGTTTATCATCAGAGTGTATCTCCTTCGTAACAAAAAAAGATAGCGACAAAATTCTTTTTACAAATTGTTCGTTACATCCTCAGTAATTCTTGGCTAATTTGGATCGAAGCGATTCGATGAAATTTTATAGGAGTTATCTACCTTTACGGAATAAATTTGTTCATATGTTTTTTTAACTCATAAACCGTTAACCGTATAACCCTGGAATGTTTTTATTTGAGTCCCCTGGGTCCTTACTTAGAAAATGAGGTCAAGGTCAAAGGTCAAGGTCAAGTTCTCAATAGTGACTTTTGCTTGTTTTTGCATTTTCTCCGACACTTTGAGAGATACATATAAAAGAACAAGTGCAAAATGTCTGCTTTATTGTAATGAAGATATGCTACATTTAGTCTTATACAATTAAATGGCATCTTATAGGAGTTGGTGCCCCTGGAATGTCTTGATATGAGGTTATTTGATTATAACTTCAATTAAGTTCATTATAAAGACATTTGACCTTATACAAAAGGTTAAGTGACAAATGACCTTGAAAAATGGCTACCGGAAGTGACCTTTAGAAAACCGGAAAAAGCTTTTTTTGCAATTTTTTCACATAAAAGTACCCAGAATCCATATATTTTGTCATATAGATACATGAACAGATTACTGAAGACTAAAAATGACTTCCAACAAACCGGAAGTGGCCAATTATCTCCTATTCTACATACAAAAGTATATAGAAACTATATATTTTTGGAATCAGTGTGAAAGAGGCTATCATATGAGACCGAATGTGACATTCATTTGACCGGAAGTAGCATATTATCTCCCTTATATCACTCAAAAAGATAATTAAACCATCATTTATCGCATCAGTATGAAGAAACTACCTTCTTATCCAAATTTCTTTGGTGTGGAAAGACTTTCAATTGTTCTCTGAACAATTGGTTTTTAATTATTATTAAGTCTTTCCACTTTTCTGTGGAAAGACTTATTGTTTTTGTTCTGATTATTAAGTCTTTCCACTTTTCTGTGGAAAGACTTATTGTTTTTCTTCTGATTATTATTATTATTATTATTTTTTTTTTTCCGCCAAATTTTGTTCTTGCGATAAATGTTTGTTTCGCAATATGTCGCTTAGATATTTCTCATATGGTATCGTATAGTTTATGCGCTTTTAAATTTTACCCTGCTAAGCCGAACCATTTTCTTTGTAAGAGTTATCTCCCTATTCACTGTTTATCATCTGTGTGCATCTCCTTCGTAACAAAAAAGATAGCGACAAAATTCTTTTTACAAATTGTTCGTTACATCCTCAGTAATTTTTGGCGCATTTGGATCGAAGCGATTCGATGAAATTTTATAGGAGTTATCTACCTTTACAAAATAAATTTGTCGGTATGTTTAGTTAACTCATAAACCGTTAACCGTATAACCCTGGAATGTTTTTATTTGAGTCCAATGGGTCCCAACTTAGAAAATGAGGTCAAGGTCAAAGGTCAAGGTCAAGTTCTAAATTGTGACTTTTGCTTGTTTTTGCATTTTCTCCGACACTTTGAGAGATACACATAAAAGAACAAGTGCAAAATGTCAGCTTTATTGTAATGAAGATATGTTACATTTAGTCTTATACAATTAAATGGCATCTTATAGGAGTTGGTGCCCCTGAAATGTCTTGATATGAAGTTATTTGATTATAACTTCAATTAAGTTCATTATAAAGACATTTGACCTCATACAAAAGGTTAAGTGACTAATGACCTTGAAAAATGGCTCCCGGAAGTGACCTTTAGAAAACCGGAAGTAGCTATTTTTGCAATTTCTTTCACCTAAAAGTACCCAGAATCCATATATTTTGTCATATAGATACATGAACAGATTACTGAAGACTAAAAATGACTTCCAACAAACCGGAAGTGGCCAACTATCTCCCATTCTACATACAAAAGTATATAGAAACTATATATTTTTGGAATCAGTGTGAAAGAAGCTATCATATGAGACCGGATGTGACATTAATTTCACCGGAAGTAGCATATTATCTCCCTTATATCACTCAAAAATATAATTAAACCATCATTTATCGCATCAGTATAAAGAAACTACCTTCTTATCCAAATTACTTTAGTTTGGAAAGACTTTCAATTGTTCTCTGAACAAATGGTTTTTAATTATTATTATTATTATTATTATTATTATTTTTTTTTTTCCGCCAAAATTTGTTCTTGCGATAAATGTTTGTTTCGCAATATGTCGCTTAGATATTTCTCATATGGTATCGTATAGTTTATGCGCTTTTAAATTTCACCCTGCTTAGGCGAACCATTTTCTTTGTAAGAGTTATCTCCCTATTCACTGTTTATCATCTGTGTGCATCTCCTTCGTAACAAAAAAAGATAGCGACAAAATTCCTTTTACAAATTGTTCGTTACATCCTCAGGAATGTTTGGCTAATTCGGATCGAAGCGATTCGATGAAATTTTATAGGAGTTATCTACCTTTACAAAATAAATTTGTCGGTATGTTTTTTTAACTCATAAACAGTCAACCGTATAACCCTGGAATGTTTTTATTTGAGGCCCCTAGGTCCTAACTTACAAAATGAGGTCAAGGTCAAAGGTCAAGGTCAAGTTCTCAATTGTGACTTTTGCTTGTTTTTGCATTTACTCAGACATTTTGAAAGATACATATAAAAGAACAAGTGCAAAATGTCTGCTTTATTGTAATAAAGCTATGCTACGTTTAGTCTAATACAATTTAATGGCATCTTATAGGAGTTGGTGCCCCTGAAATGTCTTGATATGAGGTTATTTGATTATAACTTTAACTAAGTTCATTATAAAGGCATTTGACCTTGTACAAAAGGTAAGGTGACAAATGACCTTGAAAAATGACTACCGGAAGTGACCTTGAGAAAACCGGAAGTAGCCTTTTTTGCAATTTTTTCATATAAAATTACTCAGAATCCATATATTTTGTCATATAGATACATAAACTGATTACTGAAGACTCAAAATGACTTCCAACAAACCGTAAGTGGCCAATTATCTCCCATTCTACATGCAAAAGTATATAGAAACTATATATTTTTGGAATCAGTGTGAAAGAAGCTATCATATGAGACCGGAAGTGACATTCATTTCACCGGAAGTAGCATATTATCTCCCTTACATCACTCAAAAGTATAATTAAACCATTATATATTGCATTAGTATGAAGAAACTATTTTCTTATAAAAATTTCTTTGTTGTGGAAAGACTTTCAATTGTTCTCTGAACAATTGGTTTTTAATTATTTTTATGTTGTTTTTTTTTCCGCCAAATTTTGTTCTTGCGATAAATGTTTGTTTCGCAATATGTCGCTTAGATATTTCTCATATGGTATTTTATAGTTTATGCGCTTTTAAATTTCACCCTGCTAAGGCGAACCATTTTCTTTGTAAGAGTGATCTCCCTATTCACTGTTTATCATCTGTGTGCATCTCTTTCGTAACAAAAAGAGATAGCGACAAAATTCCTTTTACAAATTGTTCGTTACATCCTCAGGAATTTTTGGCTAATTTGGATTGAAGCGATTCGATGACTTTTTATAGGAGTTATCTACCTTTAAATAATAAATTTGTCGGTATGTTTTTTTAACTCATAAACCGTTAACCGTATAACCCTAGAATGGTTTTATTTGAGTCTCCTGGGTATTAACTTAGAAAATGAGTTCAAGGTCAAAGGTCAAGGTCAAGTTCTCAATTTTGACTTTTGCTTGTTTTTGCATTTTCTCCAACACTTTGAGAGATACATATAAAAGAACAAGTGCAAAATGTCTGCTTCATTGTTATGAAGATATGCTACATTTAGTCTTATACAATTAAATGGCATCTTATAGGAGTTGGTGCCCCTGAAATGTCTTGATATGAGGTTATTTGATTATAACTTCAATTAAATTCATTATAAAGACATTTGACCTTATACAAAAGGTTAAGTGACAAATGACCTTGAAAAATGGCTACCGGAAGTGACCTTGAGAAAACCAGAAGTAGTTTTTTTTTGCAATTTTTTCACATATAAGTACTCAGAATCCATATATTTTGTCATATTGATACATAAACTGATAACTGAAGACTAAAATTTGACTTCCAACAAACCGGAAGTGGCCAATTATCTCCCATTCTACTTACAAAAGTATATAGAAAATATATATTTTGGAATCAGTGTGAAAGAAGCTGTCATATGAGATCGGAAGTAGAATATTATCTCCCTTATATCACTCAAAAATATAATTAAACCATTATTTATTGCATCAGTATGAAGAAACTAGCTACGTATCCAAATTTCTTTGATGTGGAAAGACTTTCAATTGTTCTTTGAACAATTGGTTTTTAATTATTATTATTAAGTCTTTTCACTTTTTTGTGAAAAGACTTATTGTATTTCTTCTGATTATTATTATTATTTTTTTCTTCCGCCAAATTTTGTTCTTGCGATAAATGTTTCTTTCGTAATATGTCGCTTAGATATTTCTCATATGGTATCGTATAGTTTATGCGCTTTTAAATTTCACCCTGCTAAGGCGAACCATTTTCTTTGTAAGAGTTATCTCCCTATTCACTGTTTATCATCAGAGTGCATCTCCTTCGTAACAAAAGAAGATATCGACAAAATTCTTTTTACAAATTATTCGTTACATCCTCAGGAATATTTGGCTAATTTGGATCGAAGCGATTCGATGAAATTTTATAGGAGTTATCTACCTTTACGGAATAAATTTGTCGGTATGTTTTTTTAACTCATAAACCGTTAACCGTATAACCCTGGAATGTTTTTATTTGAGTCCCCTGGGTCCTAACTTAGAAAATAAGGTCAAGGTCAAAGGTCAAGGTCAAGTTCTCAATTGTGACTTTTGCATGTTTTTGCATTTTCTCCAACACCTTAAAAGATACATATAAAAGAACAAGTGCAAAATGTCTGCTTTATTGTAATGAAGATATGCTACATTTAGTATTATACAATTTAATGGCATCTTATAGGAGTTGGTGCCCCTGAAATGTCTTGATATAAGGTTATTTGATTATAACTTCAACTAAGTTCATTATTAAGCCATATGACCTTGTACAAAAGGTTAGGTGACAAATGACCTTGAAAAATGACTACCGGAAGTGACCTTGAGAAAATCGGAAGTAGCCTTTTTTTCAATTTTTTCATATAAAAGTACTCAGAATCCATATATTTTGTCATATAGATACATAAACTGATTACTGAAGACTAAAAATGACTTCCAACAAACCGGAAGTGGCCAATAATCTCCCATTCTACATATAAAAGTATATAGAAACTATATATTTTTGGAATCAGTGTCAAAGAAGCTATCAATATGAGACCAGAAGTGACATTCATTTCACCGGAAGTAGTATATTATCTCTCTTATATCACTTATTAATATAATTAAACCATTATTTATCGCATCAGTATCAAGAAACTATCTTATCAAAATTTCTTTGGTGTGGAAAGACTTTCAATTGTTCTCTGAACAATTGGTTTTTAATTAGGTCTTTCCACTTTTCTGTGGAAAGACCTATTGGTTTTCTTCTGATTATTTTTTTTTTTTTTTCCGCCTAATTTTGTTCTTGCGATAAACATTTGTTTCGCAATATGTCGCTTAGATATTTGGTATATGATATCGAACAGTTTATGCGCTTTTGAAATTTACCCTGCGTAAACGAATACTTTTCTTTGTAGGAGTTATCTCCCCAAACACTGTTTTCCTTGTTAGCGCAACTCCTTCGCAACCGTAAAATATTATGACAAATTTATTTTACAAAATTGCTCGTTATATCCTTTGCATGATTTGTCCTATTTTGACCGAAGTGATATGAATGCTCCATATGAGAGTTATTTCCCCTTATGCATTTGATATAAGTGATATGCATTTCTATCTTGTAAACCACGAGTGCTAGAGACCAAGGATCTTTTGATTTGAGGTCCTTGGTCCAAAAAAATAAAAATTAGGTCAAGGTCAAAGGTCAAGGTCATATGCTAATTTTTGAATTTGACTTATTTCCACTAATTTCCAGAAACCGTATCAGATATCGACAAATTATTTTTTCTAAATTGTTAGTTGCGTCATTTTGTAACACGTAAATTTTGATTGCAAGGGTACGTTGAACGTAAAAGTGAGTTTTTCTCCCCTCTTGTATTTTAAAATACGCGTATGGTGATATAACTGATTAACCAAATATAATTAAGACCTATGGTCTTTTGATTTGAGGTCCTTGGTTTATGACCTTGAAATTGATCTCAAGGTCATGGATTAATTTGACGTTCTAGTTTTTGACCTTTGCTTTCAGCTCATATGTATACATGATATAGCCATGAGACTTTTGGCGAAAGGTATCAAACCATTTAACCTTGAAAAAAACAACTGGAAGTGACCTTGTGTAAACCGGAAGTAGCTATTTTTTGTACTTTATTAACAAAAAAGTATATAGAACCAGATCTTTTTGGAATCAGTGTCAATTTAATATTCAAATATTATCGGAAGTAACATTTTTCAAACCGGAAGTAACAAATTATCTCCCTTATTTAAAACATATTGTATAGAAACCATATATTTCTGGAATCAGCGTACAATAACCTATCAGTTGACGATTGAAATGACATTTTAAACTTAATTTTACAACTTTTGTAGTCGCACTATCTGGGCGTAAATAATAGTTGACTATGTATAGGGTTCTGGATAGTTTTATTAATCAATGAAGCATCAAAAGAAACCCTGTAATATAATATTACATTTAATAACAATGTATATAAATCAATTCTTTTAAAACATGTATTATATCAATCTGATAAATTTACGTAATATGTACATGTGTACTCAAAATAATTAACCAATTTACTGTAAAATACGTCACAGTTCATGAAATTACCAAAATGTGCAATTAACCTTATCTAATCAAAATATAACTTTCTGTGACATCCGAAACAGAATTTAACTTGTCAGAAAAGCAAAATAGAAACATAGTTTCTCATTTAACAAAACATTATAATATACGAATTAGCCGTTAAAACTATAAACAAACAGTCTTAGCAAAATCAGCATTAATTAAGCCAATACCAAAAAGCAGTTAACTAATAAAGCTAAGCTAAGCTAAACAAAGCAAAATAACTAAGCTAATAAAATAATAAGCAACTACAAATGAACACTCATTCTTACCTCGTATGAGGTACAAAGGTTATGCCTCTACGTATATCTACATCATATGCAGAACTCTGTCAAATACCTGTATAACAAATACTAAATTATAGTTACTATGCACAGACTTATAAAGTACTTAAAATCTATCTATCGGAGACAAAAATATTATAAAGACTCTGAAAAGTATTTATCAAGTTAACATTTTACTCATTTACTCTCGGACTCATTCTGCTCAAATATTCGGCATTCAATACGTTTATATTTACTCTATTTATTTCCAGGCTTAAATTATGTAGCTCAAATGTAAATCAATCATGTGCCTGTTATAAAAGTTACGTTAACCTTTTAAATAGTTTACAACATTCATTCACCAATCACACGATACACATTCTTACTACGAATTCATGCTAAAATTGAAAGTTACTCATGCGTGAAATACTGATTAATCCGGTAATAAAATTACAATGAAAGTAAGATAAAGACAGAATATCTAAAGAGATAAGTAAGCAAACTGACCTGAAATAATCGTGGAATTCCTCCAATACAAATAGTACAAAATATGAAACAGCAAATAAAGTATAAGAAACGTCTGTTCGGTTTGAACATCAATCCACAATTAAATATAGACTGAATAGAAATAAACCGCCAAAAGATATATAACCAATGAAATAGCAGAAAGTGTGCGGTCAAATCAAGCGTAAAACACTGACCATCAGAATAGTAGAAGTGAGTAACAATCAAGGCCGAACTAGTCAATCGTCAAAGGCCGTGAATATAAAATACGAATAGCACCACTCATAATTAATTACAATCCGTAATTAATCTATTTGAAAACGAAAACACAAATATGAATTAGGAATTAAATCATCTTTATTAAAAGCAAATTCAAATCGGAAATAAAATATACATTACAAAATCATAACGGTATTTATTCAATCGTGAATAAATACACGCTAGCACACTTTCATATTAAAATACATTGTTTTCAGTGGAAAGACCTTCAATTGTTCTCTGAACAATTGGTTTTTAATTTTTTTTTTCTTCCGCCTAATTTTGTTCTTGCGATAAACATTTGTTTCGCAATATGTCGCTTAGATATTTTGTATATGATATCGAACAGTTTATGCGCTTTTGAAATTTACCCTGCGTAAACAAATACTTTTCTTTGTAGGAGTTATCTCCCCAAACACTGTTTTCCTTGTTAGCGCATCTCCTTCGCAACCGTAAAAGATTATGACAAATTTATTTTACAAAATTGCTCGTTATATCCTTCGCATGATTTGTCCTATTTTGACCGAAGCGATATGACCGCTCCATATGAGAGTTATTTCCCCTTATGCATCTGATATAAGTGATATGAATTTCTATCTTATAAACCATAAGTGATAGAGACATAGGATCTTTTGATTTGAGGTCCTTGGTCCCAAAAAATGAAAATTAGGTCAAGGTCAAAGGTCAAGGTCATATTTTAATATTTGAATTTGGCTTATTTTCACTTATATCCAAAGACTGTATAAGATATCAACAAATTATTTTTACTAAATTGTTAGTTGCGACATGTCGTAAGATGTAAATTTTGATTGCAAGCGTACGTTGAATGTGAAAGGGAGTTTTCTCCCCTCTTGTATTAAAAAATACGCGTTTGGTGATATAACTCATTAACTAAATATAATTAAGACCTATGGTCTTTTGATTTGAGGTCCTTGGTTTATGACCTTGAAATTGATCTCAAGGTCATAGCTTAATTTGACGTTCTATATTTTGACCTTTGCTTTTATTCTATATGTATACATGATAAAGATATACAACTTTTAGAAAAAGGTATCAAGCCATTTAACCTTGAAAAAAACCAACCGGAAGTGACCTTTTGTAAACCGGAAGTAGCTATTTTTTGTACTTTATTAAGATAAAAGTATATAGAACCAGATATTTTTGGAATCGGTTTCAAGTAAATATTTAAATATAATCGGAAGTAACATTTTTCAAACCGGAAGTAACAAATTATCTCCCTTATTTAAAAAAAAAATGTATGGAAACAATATATTTTTGGAATCAGCTTACTAGAAGCTATCATTTGACAATTGAAATGACATTTTAAACTTAGTTTCACAACTTTTCATATCAAAAAGGATGGAAAGACCTTCAATTGTTCTCTGAATTTTTTTTTTTTTTCTTCCGCCTAATTTTGTTCTTGCGATAAACATTTGTTTTGCAATATGTTGCTTAGATATTTGGTATATGATATCGAACAATTGATGCGCTTTTGAAATTTACCCTGCGTAACCGAAAACTTTTCTTTGTAGGAGTAATCTCCCCAAACACTGTTTTCCTTGTGAGCGCAACTCCTTCGCAAACGTAAAATATTATGACAAATTTATTTTACAAAATTGCTCGTTATATCCTTTGCATGATTTGTCCTATTTTGACCGAAGTGATATGAATGCTCCATACGAGAGTTATTTCCCCTTATTCATTTGATATAAGTGAATTGCATTTCTAACTGGTAAACCATAATTGATAGAGACCTAGGATCTTTTGATTTGAGGTCCTTGGTCCAAAAAAATGAAAATTAGGTCAAGGTCAAAGGTCAAGGTCATATTCTAATTTTTGAATATGGCTCATTTCCACTCATATCCAAAAAACGTTTAAGATATCGACAAATTATTTTTTCTAAATCGTTTGTTGTGACATGTCGTAACACGTAAATTTTGATTGCAAGGGTACGTTGAATGTGAAAGGGAGTTTTCTCCCCTTTGGTATTTAAAAATACGCGTATGGTGATATAACTCATTAACTAAACATAATTAAGACCTATGGTCTTTTGATTTGAGGTTCTTGGTTAATGACCTTGAAATTGATCACAAGGTCATAGCTTAATTTGACGTTCTAGATTTTGACCTTTGCTTTTACCCCATCTGTATACATAATAAAGTCATGAGACTTTTTGACAAACGGTATCAAACCATTTAAACTTAAAAAAACAACCGGAAGTGACCTTGTGTAAACCGGAAGTAGCTATTTATTGTACTTTATTACATAAAAGTATAAAAAACAAGATATTTTTGGAATCAGTGTCAAGTAAATAGTCAAATATTATCGGAAATAGAGTTTTTCAAACCGGAAGTAAGAAATTATCTCCCTTATCTAAAAAAATATTGTTTAGAAACCATATATTTTTGGAATCAGCGTACAATAAGCTATCATTTGACGATTGAAATGACATTTTAAACCTATTTTTACACCTTTCATATTAAAATACATTGTTTTGGTGGAAAGACCTTCAATTGTTCTCTGAACAATTGGTTTTTAATTATTATTATTATTATTTTTTTTTCTTCCGCCAAATTTTGTTCTTGCGCAAAATGTTTGTTTCGCAATATGTCGCTTAGATATTTCCCATATGGTATCGTATAGTTTATGCGCTTTTAAATTTCACCCTGCTAAGCAGATCCATTTTCTTTGTAAGAGTTATCTCCCTTTTCACTGTTTATCATCAGAGTGCATCTCCTTCGTAACAAAAAAAGATAGCAACACAATTCTTTTTACAAATTGTTCGTTACATCCTCAGGCATTTTTGGCTAATTTGGATCGAAGCGATTCGATGAAATTTTATAGGAGTTATCTACCTTTACACAATAAATTTGTCGGTATGTTCATTTAACTCATAAACAGTTAACAGTATAACCCTGGAATGTTTTTATTTGAGTCTCCTAAGTCCTAACTTAGAAAATAAGGTCAAGGTCAAAGGTCAAGGTCAAAGATCAAGGTCAAGTTCTCAATTGTGACTTTTGCTTCTTTTTGTATTTTCTCCGACTCTTTGAAAGATACATACTAAAGAACAAGTGCAAAATGTCAGCTTTATTGTAATGAAGATATGCTACATTTAGTCTTATACAATTTAATGGCATCTTATAGGAGTTGTTGCCCCTCAAATGTCTTGATATGAGGTCATTTGATTATGACTTCAACTAAGTTCATTATAAAGGCATTTGACCTTGTACAAAGATTAGGTGACAAATGAGGTCAAGGTCAAAAGTCAAGGTCAAGTTCTCAATTGTGACTTTTGCTTATATTTGTACTTTTTCCGACACCTTGAAAGATACATATAAAAGAACAAGTGCAAAATGTCTGCTTTATTGTAATGAAGATATGCTACATTTAGTCTGATACAATTAAATGGCATCTTATAGGAGTTGGTGCCCCTGAAATATCTTGATATGAGGTTATTTGATTATAACTTCAACTAAGTTGATTATAAAGGCATTTGACCTTTTACAAAAGGTTAGGTGACAAATGACCTTAAAAACTGACTGCCGGAAGTGACCTTGAGAAAACCGGAAGTAGCCTTTTTTGCAATTTTTACATATAAAAGTACTCAGAATCCATATATTTCGTCATATAGATACATAAACTGATAACTGACAACTAAAAATGACTTGCAACAAACCGAAAGTGGCCAATTATCTCCCATTCTACATACAAAAGTATATAGAAACTATATATTTCTGGAGACTTATTGTATTTCTTCTGATTATTATTATTATTAAGTCTTTCCACTTTTCTGTGGAAAGACTTATTGTATTTCTTCTGATTATTATTTTTTTTTTCTTCCGCCACATTCTGAAATTTTTGTTTCGCAATATGTCGTTTAGATATTTTGTATATTGTATCGTATAGTTTATACGGTTTTAAATCTCACCCTGCTAAGGCGATCCATTTTCTTTGTAAGAGTTATCTCCCTATTCACTGTTTATGATCTGTGTGCATCTCCTTTGTAACAAAAAAAGATAGCGACAAAATTCCTTTTACAAATTGTTCTTTACATCCTCAGGATTTTTGTCCGATGACATTTTATAGGAGTTATCTACCTTTACGAAATAAATTTGTCTTTATCTTTTTTTAACTCATAAACAGTTAACCGTATAACCCTGGAATGTTTTTATTTGAGGACCCTAGGTCCTAACTTAGAACATGAGATCAAGGTCAAAGGTCAAGGTCAAATTCTCAATTGTGACTTTAGCTTGTTTTTGAATTTTCTCCGACACTTTGAAAGATACATATAAAAGAACAAGTGCAAGATGTCTGTTTTATTGTAATGAAGATATGCTACATTTAGTCTTATACAATTTAATGACATCTTATAGGAGTTGGTGCCCCTGAAATGTCTTGATATGAGGTTATTTGATTATAACTTCAACTAAGTTCATTATCAAGGCATTTGACCTTGTACAAAAGGTTACGTGACAAATGACCTTGAAAAATGACTGCCGGAAGTGACCTTGAGAAAACCGGAAGTAGCATTTTTTGCAATTTTTTCATATAAAAGTACTCAGAATCCATATATTTTGTCATATAGATACATCAACTGATTACTGAAGACTAAAAATGACTTCCAACAAACCAGAAGTGGCCAATTATCGCCAATTCTACATAAAAAAGTATATAGAAACTATATATTTTTGGAATCAGTGTGAACAAAGCTATCATATGAGACCGGTAGTGACATTCATTTCACCGGAAGTAGCATATTATCTCCCTTATATCACTCAAAAATATAATTCAACCATTATTAATCACATCAGTATGAAGAAACTATCTTCTTATCCAAATTTCGTTGACGTGGAAAGACTTTCAATTGTTCTCTGAACAATTGGTTTTTAATTACTAAGTCTTTCCACTTTTCTGTGGAAAGACTTATTGTTTATTGATTATTATTATTATTATTTTTTTTTTTTCAGCCAAATTTTGTTCTTGCGATAAATCTTTGTTTCGCAATATGTCGCTTAGATATTTCTCATATGGTATCGTATAGTTTATGCGCTTTTAAATTTCACCATGCTAAGGTGAACCATTTTCTTTGTAAGAGTTATCTCCCTATTCACTGTTTATCATCTGTGTGCATCTCCTTCGTAACGAAAAAAAATAGCGACAAAATTCCTTTTACAAATTGTTCGTTACATCCTCAGGAATTCTCGGCTAATTTGGATCGAAGCGATTTGATGACATTTTATAGGAGTTATCTACCTTTACAAAATAAATTTGTCGGTATGTTTTTTTTATCTCATAAACAGTTAACCGTATAACCCTGGAATGTTTTTATTTGAGGCCACTAGGTCCTAACTTAGAAAATGAGGTCAAGGTCAAAGGTGAAGGTGAAGTTCTTAATTGTTACTTTTGCTTGTTTTTGCATTTTCTCCGACACTTTGAAAGATACATATAAAAGAACAAGTGCAAAATGTCTGCTTTATTGTAATAAAGATATGCTACGTTTAGTCTAATACAATTTAATGGCATCTTATAGGAGTTGGTGCCCCTGAAATGTCTTGATATGAGGTTATTTGATTATAACTTTAACTAAGTTCATTATAAAGTCATTTGACCTTGTGCAAAAGGTTAGGTGAAAAATGACCATGAAAAATGACTACCGGAAGTGACCTTGAGAAAACCGGAAGCAGCCTTATTTACATTTTTTCATATAAAAGTACTCAGAATCCATATATTTTGTCATATAGATACATAAACTGATTACTGAAGACTAAAAAATGACTTCCACCAAAACGGAAGTGGCCAATTATCTCCCATTCTACATATAAAAGTATATAGAAACTATATATTTTTGGAATCAGTGTGAAAGAAGCTATCATATGAGACCGGAAGTGACATTAATTTCACCGGAAGTAGCATATTATCTCCCTTATCTCACTCATTAATATAATTAAACCATTATTTATCGCAGTATGAAGAAACTATCTTATCAAAATTTCTTTGGTGTGGAAAGACTTTCAATTGTTCTCTGAACAATTGGTTTTTAATTAGGTCTTTCCTATTTTCTGTGGAAAGACCTATTGTATTTGTTCTGATTATTATTTTTTTTTTTTTTCTTCCGCCAAATTTTGTTCTTGCGATAAATGTTTGTTTCGCAATATGTCGCTTAGATATTTATCATATGGTATCGTATAGTTTATGCGCTTTTAAATTTAACCCTGCTAAGGCGAACTATTTTCTTTGTAAGAGTTATCTCCCCTTTCACTGTTTATCATTAGAGTGCATCTCCTCCGTAACCGTAGAAAAATGCGGCAAATTTATTTTATAAAATTGCTCGTTATATCCTTCGCATGATTTGTCCTATTTTAACCGAAGCGATATGAACACTCCATATGAGAGTTATTCACCCTTTTGCATTTGATACTAGTAATATGCATTTCTAACTGGTAAACCATAGGTAATAGAGACCTAGGGTCTTTTGATTTAAGGTCCTTGGTCCAAAAAAATGAAAATTAGGTCAAGGTCAAAGGTCAAGGTCATATTATAAATTTTGATTTTGGCTTATTTTCACTTTTCTAAAAAAAACGTATAACATATCGACATGTTATTTTTACTAAATTGTTAGTTACGACATGTCGTAACTTATAAATTTTGGTTGAAAGGGTGCGTAAACAATAAATGGGAGTTTTCGCCCATCTTATATTTAGAATTATGCATAAAGTGATATAACTCATTATCCATACATATTATAAGACCTTGTTTCTTTTGATTTGAGGTCCTTGGTTTGTGACCTTGAAAATGAGCTCAAGGTCATTGGTTAATAGGACGTTCTAGATTTTGACCTTTGCTTTAAATTCATATTTATACATCATAAAGCCATAGGAAGTGACATTTTAGACTGATTTTTAATATTTTTATATCAAAGTAGATCTTTACCGGTGGAAAGACCTTCAATTGTTCTCTGAACAATTGGCTTTTAATTATTATTTTTTTTTTTTTTCGCCAAATTTTGTTCTTGCGATAAATGTTTGTTTCGCAATATGTCGCTTAGATATTTCTCATATGGTATCGTTTAGTTTATGCGCTTTTAAATTTCACCCTGCTAAGGCGAACTATTTTCCTTGTAAGAGTTATCACCCTATTCACTGTTTTTCATCTGTGTGCATCTCCTTCGTAACAAAAAAAGATAGCGACAAAATTCCTTTTACAAATTGTTCGTTACATCTTCAAGAATTTTTGGCTAATATGGATCGAAACGATTCGATGACATTTTATAGGAGTTATCTACCTTTACAAAATAAATTTGTCGGTATGTTTTTTTAACTCATAAACAGTTAACCGTATAACCCTGGAATGTTTTTATTTGAGGCCCCTAGGTCCTAACATAGAAAATGAGGTCAAGGTTAAAGGTCAAGGTCAAGTTCTCAATTGTGACTTTTGCTTGTTTTTGCATTTTCTCCGACACTTTGAAAGATACATATAAAAGAACAAGTGCAAAATGTCTGCTTTATTGTAATGAAGATATGCTACATTTAGTCTTATACAACTTAATGGCATCTTATAGGAGTTGGTGCCCCTGAAATGTCTTGATATGAGGTTATTTGATTATAACTTCAACTAAGTTCATTATAAAGGCATTTGACCTTGTACAAAAGGTTACGTGACAAATGACCTTGAAAAATAACTTCCGGAAGTGACCTTGAGAAAACCGGATGTAGCCTTTTTTGCAATTTTTTCATATAAAAGTACTCAGATTCAATATATTTTATCATATAGATACATAAACTGATAACTGAAGACTAAAAATGACTTCCAACAAACCGGAAGTGGCCAATTATCTCTCATTCTACATACAAAAGTATATAGAAACTATATATTTTTGGAATCAGTGTGAAAGAAGCTATCATATGAGACCGGAAGTGACATTCATTTCATCGGAAGTAGCATATTATTTCCCTTATATCACTCATTAATATAATTAAACCATTATACATCGCATCAGAATGAAGAAAGCACCTTATCAAAATTTCTTTGATGTGGAAAGACTTTCAATTGTTCTCTGAACAATTGGTTTTTAATTATTATTATTATTCTTTCCGCCAAACTTTAACGAAATTTCCCAAAAAAATTACGCGACATGTTGAAATGATATTAGGTATCTAGTATCGGTTGACCAAAAGCTATCTTGTGGTGAGGGCACGACCCCGTAACATTTCCTTTACAGGGATTATCTCCCTAACAACGAAAAACTTGTTATCATTCTAACTCCATAACCAAAATAGGTAGAAAAAAAAAACAAAGAGTGGAATTTGTTCAGGAACAGACCTTGGTGCTTCGTTATATTTGATTAGAAAAGATTCAACGACTCATTGGTAGGGTTATGCCCCTTTAAAAATAAACAAATGTCGGATGTTGGTTGGCCACTAAAACTCAAAAACTGTAAGTTGTAGCCACCTAGGATCATCACCAATGATCATCAATTCACATGAAAATGAAAATTGACCTAAGGTCAAAGGTCAAGGTCATGACCTAGATTTTGACCTTAGCTTGTTATCGGATTTACTAAATAACCGTAAAAGATGGCTGATAAAATGTAAAAGAGAAAATATGTGTCTTGTCGAGATCTGCATTTATTATGTTGGGTTGAAAATCATTGTACCAACTGTTAAGGAACTAGGGCACCAAAACTGTTTTTGGGGTCCGAAATGATGATTGTTTGCTTATAACTCAAAAGTGGTTAGAGATAGAAAGAAACTTTGAATTGCAAAAATGATCAGCATAATAAGATCTACAAAGTTTGGTCAAGGTCAGAGGTCAAGTCCCTAGCAACGACATAAACACCATAGCAACCATATATTTTTGAACTTAAAAGGCTATGAATAATATAAATATGACATTTTTATTACTGGAAATGACATTTTTGTCCCTAGCAACGACATACAAGTCCTTAGCAATCACTTATTTTTTTAACTTTAAATTCTATGAATAGTACATATGACATTTTTAATAACTTATTTTGATATATTTATCCTTAGGAATGATTTTTGCCCTAAGCAACCATTTATGAACCTAAAAGTCCTTAGAAACCATATTTTTTTTTAACTAAGAAGGCAATTAATATAAGAAAAAAGGTAAGACCATTCAATTGTTCATGAACAATTGACTTTTTAATTATGATTATGTTTCTTTTTGTCGAGCCTGCGACCTTTGTCGCAAAAGCGAGACACAGCAAACCATTCTGTCGTCAGCATCATCCACAAGTATTCACTATGTGTTTAAAGGTCTTTAAATTTTGATAACTTTCTTAAATTATCCTGGATTTCTACCAAACGTGAACGGAAGCTTGACTATAATTATGAGATAATTTTCAAGAAATAAATTTTGTGAAAATAAAATCAAGTTTTTCCGTATTTTACTTATAAATTGACTTATATGCCAGTTAACATTACATTCACATTGTGGTTATAGTTTTTAAAATTTTGATAACTTTCTCAGAGTACCTTGGATTTCTACCAAACTTGGACAGAAGCTTGTGTATGATGATAAGATAATATCCAGAAGTAAAGTTTGTAAAAAAAAATCACTTTTCGTATATTCCTTATAAATGGACTTGGTTTTCCCCAGTTAACATTACATACACTCTGCGGCTAAAGTGTTTTTAAACATTTATTAGATTTCATAAACCATCCTGGATTTTAACCAAAGGAGTAGGTCCGGTAAGAGCCGATTTCGGCCTCAATTTTCAAGTTTATCTAACGAAAGATTTCCTACACTTTTTAAACCCTTAAGTGTCTATTTCAATTGATTCAATTAGTTTACGTGAAAGATTTCAACTTATTAAGTCATTAAAAACGCTCCTATTCAAGCTTAAATATGAAAAATCTATCAAATATGCCAAAAATCGTCACTTTTCAGATGGTTTTTGTCAAAAATGAAAGTGGCCGCATCCGTGTTCATCCTCAACCTTTATATATATTATGTATTATCATCAAATACAACTTACATTTCAATATTATGAATGAACACGAATGCGGCACTTTCATTTAAGACGGAAACCGTCTAAAATTTAACTAAAGTGCTAAAATTGTGAAGATTTCAGTAATTTGGCATGACTGAAGGATGCTAGTACCCGATATATGTGCATTGTATTGTCAAAAACAGTCCATATTTATGTAGCAGAAGCATTCTACTTTTCAATAAATATCTTAACGATTACATTTTCACAATTTTCTAAAATTGCTATATTTTGGGGCCAAAAAGGGGTCTTACTGAACCTACTCCTTTGGACAGGAGCTTCTTACAGCACTAGTCAAAAGATTTGATATTTTTTCCCTATTTTTGTTGAGCTTGCGACTAACAGCTAAAGTAGGCGAGATACTAGGTTCTGCGAAACCCGTACGATTTTAAATCCGAATACATCGGTAACCTATCTCCAGCTAGGTGTTGAATTGAAGGTCACATGAATACGTATTCAATGAAGTCCAATTATTCCCTTTCAAGTGCAAAAATCATCAACCATGTTTCGCTGCTTATTTTAGTAAAATAGAACCAGATTGACTGCTAAATAGTTATCAAAAGTACCAGGATTATAATTTTATACGCCAGACGCGCGTTTCGTCTACATAAGACTCATCAGTGACGCTCAGATCAAAATAATTCAAAAAGCCAAATAAAGTTGAAGAGCATTGAGGACCCAAAATTCCAAAAAAGTTGTGCCAAATACGGCTAAGGTAATCTACTCCTGGGGTAAGAAAATCCTTAGTTTAAAAATGATTTATAATTTTGCAATATAATTTTCATTAATGATTTAACAAAAAAAAAAAAAATCATATATTGAATTAATTTGTGTTCATTCTGTTAAGTGGACACATCCAGTTGATAAAGGCTCCGTGTTAAATAATGTACTTTGACCTAGAAGGGTTAACTTTCATTAATTGTGACTTGGATTGAGCGTTGTCTCATTTGCACTCATACCATATTTTCCTATATCAACATCCAGTTCCATTTGCCTGAAACACTGATACATATGTGCCAAAACCATACTATTTTGATTCACAAGAAGGTAACACAATTTGGGGTTCAGAGTCATATCTGTTAGGGGGACTATTTGTTGTAAAACATGCTAACTAGCATAATTTCCAAATATTGTACAATATTTGAAATTCCCTCAAATGAAAATGCATTTTTCAGACGTCTATAAAAATTACGATATTTTTCTTGGTATTTGGTATGTATGCTCAAATATTTTAGATGGGAATCTCCAATATCATTGGTAACAGAATTCAATCTCGAAAAACTTATCCGTGGTCAAAAGTATATGCATATGTTGTTCGATTTCGCTCTCCTTGTCTAGAACTGGATTTATCTAGTACGCGTTTTGATTTTTATTCACCCACTAAATACACGTCGTTGCCTTCTTTGTATAGTTCACGCTTAGAGAGTATATGACTTATCATTTAATCCTATTCAAACTGGTTGATACTATAGGATTACACACATTTTTTCTAGAGGTTATTGATGTGTAAACCGGGGCGATGAACTCACAAACTGAATAAAAGTCCGAAGGACTTTTATGTTAAGTTTGTGAGTAAGAGACCCGGTTTACACATCAATAACCTCTAGAAAAAATGTGTTTAATCCTTATAATTCTTCAGCCAAACATACGCCATTATTAATTTACATCATTTGTTTGACGGCTACTTTATTTACCATCAAAAGCACAGTGGCATGTCGTAACTAAGGAGTACGCCGCCATCTTGACTTTCTAAAAACCATAAATATCCGATAAATGCAACAGAATCTAAAATGAAATAGCACTTACCTCAAAATATTCATTTTATTTAGATATTATCCGAATTTGAAGCGTACACGTTACGAAATAATCTTTCCCTTGGAAATGTTCATTCGTGTGACGTCGTCTTTTACCATGACATAAATTCGCCAAATCCTTCATGACGTTTCGCGGAATTTTATGAAAATTTTATTTTCATACATATTCAAAGCTTTAGGGCATTTCTTTTTCTTTTCTTTTTTTGTTATATATGATTTAGAATAGAATAAACTGTTATGCAATGTTTTTATAATCTCAATTTGCTGAAAATACCAGTATCCTTGCAAGAATATGTATCGCACATGAATAGATTACGAAAGAAGTTTCGGAAACATGGTTTATCGAAGTGTAAACCTAGAGAAAAATTCTAATTGACCAATCCAATTCAAGTATTTATAGATATGCAAATGATATAAGAATTATATATAAAAAGACAACCACAATCTCTAATTATTTTGGCCATATTTAAACGTTAACGTTATAAATACATGTTTTATATTTAATTGTAATGTTACATTTGTAAGCATAAGTTGCAGCTGCGTGTGCAATTTCATCCGTTTCAAATATATTTTTTGCAATAAACATAATTATACGCATGAAAAATTTACAAAACAAACTAAAATATATGTTAAACTGAAGTGATTTAATTAAACGAAAAATAAAATTTGAAAACTTTATTAAATAACATTATAAATATTTCTTGAGTGCGAAATCTCAATCTGTTCATGTTCGTCATAAATTTCGACTACGTGTATGTATTACTATAAAAAGTTTCGGCTTGATATCCCTTATTATTTTTGTTTTATTCCAAGTCAACTTGAGTATTTCAATAGTATGCAAAAGTGAAAAAGAGTTTTTTTTAATATCTAAAGTATGACATTTCAGGATTGAAAAAAATATGAAGAACAACAAGATTTTTTTGATGTGATCTAGTAGTATTTTTTTTAGCCTGTGCTGCTCCATTGCCACATATTTAAACTTTAAATATTTAAAAGATTATTTTATTGTATCCAGCATTATCTTTTTTTGAAAATTAACCCAACATTGGATTATTGCTGTTTGTGTCTGTTTATGATTTTACATGGCGTTAAAAAATACCATTGAAAGCTCATTATCGGATTGTTAACTATCAGTGATTTTAGAGCTTTACACAAAGGATGTTACAGTCAGTGACTTCTGATCATTAAATTACAAACATCAATTTAAAAATGGTCTGCTCGTCGCTGAAATATGACATTTTGTACTAGAGGTGCGTCTTTATTTTAACAAAGTTAAAAAAAATGAAAACAAAAGAAATTGAACTGTTACCACTAAATATTATACATATATACAAGTCATGTATTTGACAACATTGTAAATTAACTCATCATAGATACCAGGATTAAAATTATATATTTACGCCAGACGCGCGTTTCGTCTACAAAAGACTCATCAGTGACGCTCGAATCAAAAAATGTTTAAACGACTAAATAAAGTACAAGGTTGAAGAGCATTGAGAACCAACAATTCCTAAAAGTTTTGCCAAATACAGTAAATGTAACAGTGATTTAACAGCTAAAACAATCTCGTGACTGTATGCATCCAAAATTGTTGATCAATTATCATTTTTCGAATAGCTCAAACCTTTCGCATCTTGTATTTTCTACTGATTACTGATGATGTTCTTCTTTTTTTTTAATTTGTTTGATTCTTCGGAAAATAAAGGAACTTGTTTCCGAAAGGAAGCAGAAAACATATATTTTGTTTACTTTTAGAAAATGTAAAACAAAAACTTTAATTAAACTACGTTACATTCTAGCGTTGACTACCGATAACGACGTCAAATGCGATAAGGGTTGTGTTTGCTTGACGGGCGTCATATATAGTTTAGTATAAAATTCATATTAAGATCCATGTTATTACATCTTGTGATCAATTCATATGGCAATCACCAATCGCAGTCAGCAGGGTTTAAGAACATCAGTTGTACGACCTGTTAGACAAATGTGTTTTGTTAAAATATACTTTTTCACTTTTTTGGTCTCTTAGAAAATGTTTTTTGTGCTGTATTAAGACCCTTCTACAACGAAATTATTTTACATGCAGACGTATAAAAATTACGGTTTTTATCCAACGCAATCAAAGGTTTGAACGTAGTTTTCAATTTACACATGTATAACTCGTCTAAACATCAGCCAAACAAAGGTAGATCTGTAAAATTTGCAGTTCTACCCTCGACGGGATTCGAACTCATGCTTCTGAGATATCGTGACTCTGAATCGCCTGCACTGCATCCGGTGCGTTAGACCACTCAACCACCTTGGCTGCACAATAATTAAGCTTTCGGTGGCCGGATGTTACCTTTCCTTGTCAGTTTTAATCTAGCGTCGTAATACAGTTAATGATATACAAGGCATGAAGATGGTATTGTTACAGAACACCTGAATTATCTATATATTTGTCCTATCTTGAGATAAGTAAGACATTAAAATGAAGAAAACAAACAATTCAGTTTTTTACAGTCTCCGAAAAATGAAGTTAAGGGCAATAATAATATGACACGAACTTCGTTACACCATTGATTCATATACAAATTATGAATAATCCAATTCCTGTACTCTTTGAAATAAAGATAAAAGCTATACAAAAATGCGCTGTTGCCGCCTACACCATCAGATTGTTTTTTTTTCTATGCCTTGCATTTTGCGACATGCATCGAATACTAGTTAAAAAAAACTGAAATAAGCTTTCTGACCTAGACCTGGTAGACAACCATATTATACATTTATACATCACATGATTGTAATTTACACTTTATTCTCGTCGATAATAGTTTTTGTCATACGCAAAAGCAACAGGGTTGCACTCCTAACAAAAAATGCTTCAAGATGATTGTGATAAAAAAAAACAGCAACACTTTCATAACGTACTAAACTATGCGATCACTAGCACGATTTGATTGAACGTCACAATGCGTCTGTATTTTATCTTCACAAGCAACAAGTTGCCGCTGTCTGTATATAGACATTTTGATAAAAGTCGGGACAGGTATGACGGAATATTAATACATAACAAGAGACGCATACCTTGTTATTGAACTTGGTCTCGCTTTTTATCCTGTGTTTGCCTAAATTGTTTGACGAAATTGAACATCGGATCTTATGGCGATATGAATTCCTTTTTAAGTGAAATCACCTTTAAATATATTTATACTTCTAGCTGACCAAATGATATATCTGATAATGTAAATGTTTGTCTAATCGCATAGCTTGTATCAGCATTCCCTTTTGCTGTTAGTTTAGCAGAAAAGCATAATACCTTTAAATGTACATCACTTTATTGTTAAATTTTCACGAATGAAATGTTGAAGACAAAGTATGTGATGAAGAGAAAGACAATCTTCTTACCTCAACCTCTATATAACATCCTTCAAATACAAAGATCTAAGTAATACATTTAAAAACATTCCAGTTACACTCTGCTATGAAATTAAAGTCCAACCTACATAATAGAGCTTTGTTGGAAGCTCTCACTGACACCCACTTTTTTTTTATTTAAATAATCTTCGTTTGAATAAAACATAAAATCCTCTATGGTATATTGTGCATGAGGCATTTAAAAGAAGTATATCCCGTACGTTACAGGTGTAAAAAAATTTTTATTTTAAATTGTACATATTGTCAAACTGTTTGTGGTAATGATTTCTATGTTTCCGGTTTCCTAATTGTTTGTTAGCGGATGCAACTTTTTACCAATTGGTTGCTGGGGAGGTAGCCCATGTTAACTTACAACAAACAAGAAGAACAAGGGATGATAACAAAGGATAGTGTATATGATAATTCTTTAAAAAGGTATGTTTCTTTTTCAAATTATTATGCATTTTTAATAAAACAGTGTAAATGTTTTATTTTAATCTGTAAATATATTATAAATATATATATAATTTATATGTAAAATAATTACTCTAATCCTAAAAATAAATTTACTGTTTCAAGTAATAGTATTTCCAGAAATTACTTGCATTAAGTAAAAGAAATAAATATGAAAAGAATTACTAACTTTTATTAATACAAATACTATGTTTATTTAAAAGAATTACTAACTATTAATAATACAAATACTTAATGTGTATTAAAAGAATTACTTACTTTTAGTAATACAAATACTTAATGTGTCTTGAAGAATTACTTACTTTTATTAACAGAATTACTCACTATAATTAAAAGAAATATTTAATGTGTATTAAATGAATTATACCCAGACAACATGAGTATGTTGGCCCAACATTGGCACAACGTATATCATTGCATTGGCCTGTCGTTGTATTTTAACGTTGACCCAACGTATAAGTGCAAAGTGGGCCTACGTTGGCCCAACATGATGGCTCCATGTTGGCCCAGCATTGTACGGTTATATATGCAATACATAGAGCCAACGTTGGCCCATTGTATGAAAAACGAAATCCATGTTGGCACAACGTTGGTCCAACGTAGAAATATCTTTTCTTATGTTGGCACTACGTTGGTCCAACGTAGATATGTCTTATTTCTGTGTTGGCACTATGTTGGTCCAAGGTAGATATTTCTCATTTTTGTGTTGGCAATACGTTGGTCAATTGTATCAACCAAATCATAATGGATGCTGCATGAGGAGCTGGATATGATAAATACTCCCAGAGCACATGATATTTGATTTTTTTTTTGTGTTCCAAACTGCCAAAGCTTAGGGTAGCAATTCTGTATATGTGTATTACCATTGTTGTAATTGTCCCTTTTTCCATGAATTTTGTTTTTAATTTCATATATTGTGCGACACTAAGATATTTCTTTGACAATGTTTAATTGGTCGACCAGATAAACTCTGTGTCATTTGGTCTCTTGTAAAGAGTTGTCTCATTAGCAATCATACCACATCTTCTGTTTTTATATCAATTTTATTCATTTCATTAACAGCACAAATGACGTATGGCTTATGGTAAGTTGCTCATACAAATCATTTTTCATGAGATGTAATTTTAGTTGTATTGGTTCCAGATCCAGATTGAAAATTAAATAATTCATAAGATGAAACTTTATTTATTTTAAATTCGATATCATTGGTCGTCACCACGAGTATGGTCCTCCTCAATTCGAATTTCGACAATGTCATTATCGGTAGTGTTATTTTTTCTTTCCCTTCTCTGTTTCCTCCCACCTTCTCTGTCAAGGCTAAACCGCAGCCAATCTTTAGCTGCATCCTCTATCTTCTTATCTGACGACTCTTTACAGTTACGGTTTTTTCTAACTTACTCTGTAATAAAGTAATAAGTATAAACTTCAACTGTGTATTTGCCTTATGCGTGCGTGCGTAATCTTCCTACTAGATATATAATATGAATTAATGTATATTCTAAATATTTTAAACACTATATTTAATACAAAATAAAATCTTAAATAACCAATTTTTTTTTTTTTAATATTGGTAATTTGTCTAATGGTCAGAAATTCATTAGTATTAGAAGGATTTGTGGGTATAATTTGCCATAAAGAACGAATAAAGTGTAATACTTACTTATTAAAACATCTTTTATTAAGAATCAGACGGGAAAAAGCAGTCTTGTCACCTCTCCCTAGCCAATTCATTTTCATGGCAATACAATTTTCAAGGATTATGCCCATAATCCTTCTTACACTCTGCTTAACTGTATCTCCTCCAGATGTACTCAAGTGTCTGATCTGCAACATAATTATATGATGCTAGATTTAAATAAATAAAAACCATGCATTGCAAACAACAAGTAAGAGATAAGTGTACCTATAGTTAATAATATGACATTTTTACATTGTTCTTGGTATCTTTCAAGCACAACCATTATAAAATATATGAGTTGAGGGAAAATACTGATGCCGATATAGGGCCTTGTAAAGCTTGCTGTATGCAATGTGGGTTTTTCATTGTTGAAGGCCATACGGTTATCAATAGTTGCTAGTGTCATTTTTGTCTCTTTTAGGTAGTAGTCTCATTGTCAATCAAACTAATTTTTTTTCATTTTCATGATTTTTTTTTATTTTCATGAAATTGTATGCATGTTCAGGACTATGACGTCGCGTACGGTGTTGGTGATAATGCGGGTTTTGCTTTCCAGTTCGCCTTTATTGCATTTGTTAGAAGTTTCGGAATTGATAACTATATAAATGTATATATCAAAATGTGCGTAATTAAAAGTAGAAATGGAATGTGCGTTAAAATCAATACTTTTATTCATTTTGTTACTCGAATGATCCCTAATAACACGGATTTTGAGCGTGTAGACAAGTAACACCGCGACATATGATCAGCGTTGCTTTGAAGTTATTCTTGTCATTTTTCAAACTTATTAAAAAAAAGTTGTACTCCTAGCAAGAGTAGTCTTTGGTGTTAATGGTGTATGTTTTATTTATGACGTCATCGTTAACTGGACGCGTCTGACCAGGACGAAAAGTTCAATTTGTTTTGTGGTCAAGCCGAAAATAGAAAAAAAATATGGATAGGAGTGAAGTTAAGAGTGATTTTAAAAGGTAATTCAAATAGATTATTCCGAAAATGATAACTCTTTTTATTCCATGTATATTAAGGAAAACAAATAAAATGTTTTGTTACAACATTTCAAAAGATCGTGGCAGAATTAATGATTTTTTGAAATTTGTGTTTCTGTCACAAAACCCAAATCTCGCATTTGTTTTGGAGCTCTTCAAAATTCAAACGAATGCTGCAGATCCAAACCAGAATTTACATATCCACCCTTCCTATGTCAAAATTATACAATAAATATACAACTTTCTATGTCTTTAATTAGTATGTATTGTTTAAATTATGTCCTAAATTGTTCATTTTATTAAATCCGTTGAAATGTCACACTCGCCGTTTTCTGACGTTTTGGCGTATTTGTTAAGTGTCTTATGAAAAGTAATAGGCAGGTGCAGTCTTTTCTACGAAATGAAATTTTATTCAAACGTGAAAACATTTTTTTTAAGTGTATGACAAAAAATGTGGTCGAAGTTTTAAGAGAAAATATTGAACAAAAAAATAAACGCGATCTTTTTGTTTTTGTCTAGTTAAAATGTCACAAAACGCCGTTTTTTTACATTTTTGTTACAAGTATGATAAGTCATATTATACAGTTTTGGAGGGGGATGATTTGAAATTATAATAGCACAAAAAAATACTATATAACATTAAAATCTACTGTTCAGGGATTTTTTTGAACCCATTTTCGATCACATGTCGGAAGTATTAACGACACAGTCAGCGACTACTTTTGTCTAGTCATAATGTCACACCATGGTTTTTTACTTGTTTTGACGTTACGTTCTGTAAAACTTGACATGAAGTGCCTAACGTCGCAAATTACGGAAGCCTTTACGTGCCATGCTAATTAACTTTTTCCAATTTGATATAACAGATTATGAATTTGATATAACAGATTATGAATTTGATATAACAAATTGTCAATTTGATATAACAGATTATCAATTTGGTCTAACAAATCATGAATTCGAAATAACAGATTATCAATTTGATATAACAAATTATCAATTAGAAATAACAAATTGTCAATTTGATATAACAAATTGTAAATTTCTCTACCAATAGTATGATTTAATTATAATAATGAGATTGATTGAAACCTTGCGTCACCAAAATTGGCGCATTTATTTGTGTATTGATTCATTGTTTATCTGACGTCCAGCGACAAATCTGTCATTGAATGCTTATTCAAAACTTTCATAACAGGTTTAATGTTTCTGAAACCCTCTCCCTCCCCTTTTATCTATTATTTGAGGCAGTTTGGGGACTAGTTTGAACGTTCTCTATTCAGTACATGGGACCTGGTGTCTTAAAACGAACGATTATAATAGAAAAAGGATCAATTTCTATTGCCCATTTTCAAATCAGAAAGAATGGATAGTGTGTTTCTATGGACATAGGAACATGCAAGGATAAAAAATGCTTCCCCTTCCTCAAAATCCTGGCATGCTTCTTTATCAATTTCGATGGGCACATACAAGGATTTATGAAACATCCTTAAGTTCATCCTTGCATTTTTTTTTATATATTTGTTTCAACATTTATTTTGTTTGCACACTTTTTTTATTAAAAACAAAGACTCATGCGCGAAATCTAGAAGAGAAAACCCATGCACAACCAGTGCAAAAGGGATCTGATATATCAAATTTTTAGATTTTTATTTCAAATTATCATAATTTGTTATATCAAATTGATGATAATCTGTTATATTACAATTTATTTGTTATATCAAATTGAAAAAAAGTGCATGGCCCTCAAGGACTTCTATAGCAAATATTTAATCATGCAAAACCATAACTTTTTTTATAATTTTTTTTTTTGATACAATATCTTAACAGATTCTTATCGAATCTAATTAAAATTAATATCTGTATATGTTTCGGCGGAGGACATTTTAACGCATTGGTAGGACATTTTAGAGAAAAAAATCTAACGTTTTAGCGCCAAAGTAAAGCCAATTTTAGCCCAAGAATTTTAACCCATTCGAGCGAAAATTGAAATTATCAATGCCCATTTTAGAGTAATGCTTTAATCCATTTTATGATTAATGATTAATGATCAATAGTTTTTTAAATAGAAGCAAGACAGCACAATATAAAAAATATCATGTCCATTAAAATATAACACTAAAATTTTAAAATCATATTTTAAAAGTCCGTTCTAGCCTTGAACCCCCTGTACAATACTGTTCATAAAGTTGCAGTAGGAACTGATTTTTCTCTTTATCATGTCTAGATTGTAGTGCACATTCGTCTATACATTGTATTTTTATATACGTTGTTGTTTGCAATTTGATGATAGTATCAAGACAAACGTAAATAGCTGAGTGACAACTATAGAACTACTTTTATTTCCATGATGAACCAAAGTGAACACATATATATACATACAACTTTAATATGAAGCCAGCATAAATTAATGCTCGTGGTTTTAATATTATTCAACTAGGAAAGTTTTCGCTAGATTGGCTATCGAAAATACAGCTGAACGGATTAATCCTGCGCTTAAATGGGCTCTAATGTCTGCGCTAAAATGTCCCCTTGTAGTTTTTGTTGATGAAATTGGCAAATTTGATTAAAATAATTTTATTGTGGTTAATTTTGCATTTGCTTTCAACTGTTGATTCTTTTATCATTCAATACATGCGATGAAACAAACGATTCAACTAATAAATTTTATTCGGAAATTATCAAAAGCGGACAAAAGAATAAGCCCTTGACACCACTTGCGAGTATGATGGTCTTGTGAAACAATGATAGTCCGTCGGAAGGGGTCGATAAATGACTGACCCGTGTTAAGAGAGAGTAACACCTCTTGCACGTATAAAAGGCACCCTTTTAGATTTCGAAAAGAGCACAGGCTAAGGCTACAAGGAAGCACTCCCACCCTCAAAGTGGAAACGGTTGTAATAACTTGTTTCCCCAATCCACTATAAATAAATATGTTTAAACTAAAAGAAAAAGCAACAGAAAAGACAGTGGTTTAAACTTTTTTTTTTAAATATCCTGTTTAAATCAAAAGAATGAGAAAATATCTTTGCTCCAAGGGGATACTAATTAAAATGAATATTATTTTTCTGTTTTAATTTAACTGTACTTAAAAAAAATATGTGCCGCTTTTGCATTTCGGTTCTATATACGTAGCAAGTCAAGCAAACCGCTCATATAAATTATGCTGTATGATTGAGCTGCACGAAATGAAAAAAGTACGACGTTATTTATACAATGCATGAAAAATAACGTCAAACTAACGTTACCAAAACTAACACCAACACCGTACGCGACGTCTATAAGTGGTTTGAAATACAGAAAATATCCATTCTAAGCATTAGTATTTGTTACTTTATAAATGATAATCAGTGTTAAATTGAACGTTAATAATTTTGTTTTCAGAACTTAGTTGACAATACTTATTCATGAGCAAAAGAAGAGGCTAAAACTGGTTAACTGTTCAGGTTCAAAAATACCCATAGGAAGTTATATAATATTTTGAATAAAAAATTCTTTCCTGAAAAATAGTTAAACTGTTATTTCCCCTGGAAAACGAAAAGGTGCCTAAGACTCGTCAATGCATAGTCAGGATAGTTTTGGTTCATATGAAGAAGATTATGTGATTAAATATCTAAGATGATGTATGCATGAATTAACAAGAGCTGATGTGGCCTATAAAGCCATGGGAGGCAAAAAAAATCATAACATTTCAAAGTTTATGCATATATGTCGGATATTGAAAAGAGAGTTGCTCACCAAGCGGTTCTTTGTAGTGTCGACCTTCAAGGCATTTTCAACTCCTTCTAGCTGCAACATCGTTTTGATTGGAAGCACTGGGAGTTCATTGTCGTCATTATCCTCTGCATCCACTGTTTGTTGCACATCAACTTTCTTTACTATTTGGAGGAGAAGAGACGTATTGTAGTGAACCTGGGTTTTGATTTGCTCTAAGCCCTTCAGGGTTTTGATTTCCAATTCTGAAAATGAAATAAAAATAAACAAACATGAATTGACATCACTTTGTAATAAAAAGAAATGAAAATATCAAATGCTCATTAAACTAGAAAGCGAGGGAAAAGTAGTCATTTAACTCGGCCAATAGAATGTTCTCCTTTTATAACTTTATTTCTAGAAAATCCATACCTACATGTACGTGGGGACAGGACAAAATGATTTTAGTCCTTTCTCTTTTTGTCCCGAAATCCGTATTTTTTTCTGTTAATTTCAATTATTGATGCGTATTTCTATAGTATATGAACGTGAACATACTAGAAATGACTTGTATTTGTTATTACTATCCACAGCAGTCACTGATAAACGCGTAAATAATTTACACTGACAGAAAATAACAAATTGTAGGAAAAAAGGGGGGCTTAAAAAAACATTCAGTACCATTGTACCTATGATATAATCAATTTGGTTATGTGGTTTTCTCATGTACAGACATACACGCAGATCGATACTTGTTCCCAGCCTACTAAATGGTGTATTTATAAAAAAAGTGATAACCATTATATTTGAGAGGAAAACATAACATATCCGATTAAATTTGATATGAATGATTTTAAGCCAAACTATCTTATTTACCTGAAGTCTTCGCTTGTACATTTGCGACGGTTGAAATCAAATCACGAGATATTGATGGTCTAACCATAATCTGAGGCTGCGATGGACAGGATGATCTTTCAGTCGTCGGTGGTGTTGGTAGTGGTGGTAATTCACACTCATGGAGTTGTTTTTTTTAGATTGTAACTTGCTGGGTGACTTCCATGGTGATCTCCTTGGTAAATGTGACTGAGTGACTGATGATCCTGATTTCTTTGGACATTTTCTAGGCGATCTTCTGGGTTCATCTAAATTTGTCGTTGATTTTCTTGGAGATTCTTGTGAATTGGAACTGGTTTCACCATCACTTTCTTGGTCATCATATTTTGGATTAGGCCTACAAGATAAGAAATAAACTCATCATAGATAACAGGACTAAATTTAGTATATACGCCAGACGCTCGTTTCGTCTACAAAAGTCTCATCAGTGACGCTCGAATCCAAAAAAGTTAAAAAGGCCAAATAAACATATTCATACCGTAAAGTTTTAATGAGTCTGACTAGAATCATTGATTACATTTTTACTCATAGGCAGTACACTATATTAAACTATTCAGAACATTACTAGTAGTCATGAGGAACCATAAATAGTAAAGTAATCAATAGTTCCTAAATTGAAAAAAATATACTCTTTTCTCAAAATGTATAAGCAACTGTACAATTGTTCGTTTGTGTGTACGGTTAATATGAGGTCTAGATTCGAAGGCTCTTATCATTTACATTAAACGTTTTTATCGATTTTTCTTACTATCAATGTTGAACATCGAATCTATAATAGGACTAGCTTGAATGGATGGTCAGTTCCGTCTAACACATATATAGACTACTATGGCTACTGTTTTGTAATGGAGCATTCTCGCTTTCGGAGATTGTAACAGGACAAAAAATATTTTCGGTGCTTCTTACAGTACAGTATTCCAGTAAAATCTGTCAATATGGTAATTATTTGTAATTATCATAAAACAAATAACGGATTGAGACACATTGTGTTTTATAGTGGAGCTTATATTAAAACCATTACTACTACATGTAGCATAAACGAAGTAAAGTAAAAATCTTAACTATACATGTATTACCATTTTGTTCTCTTTTGGGCATGTTGGGAGGATACATCTTCATTTTCCGGTTCTGTATAAAGGTCTGACTGAACCTCTGCTATCTTCAACTTCTTTCTGGCTTTGTCATAATCACCTTGCAGAAGAAAAGATGATGCTTACATTTAAAAGAATAAAAACAGAAAAAAATGTCAATAGTGTTGTTGTCAGTTGAAATGAAATAGGAGACGAATTCCAAAAGTTTTGGCAAATGTCCATACGATAGAACTATTGATATAGAATTGAACATTACATTTAAAAATATATTCTAGAAAAAGATCATTCTAATAAAAAATAAACATGACAAATAATAAAGTAATGATTCAACTTGAGCATATGTTTAACGTGTAACCAAATCCGGACAATTTCAGATCTTTTCATGTGGGATATATAATTCCTTAATTCAATTTATTTACCTTTACTCATTTTGTAAATTATTTAGAAGTTTAATCGTAAAAAAAGCAGATACACGGATTTTTTATACTATTAATAGTATAATTTATTTCCTCTATCATGTCTATAAATAAAAATATTATTTCACTGTATAGTATAAACGTTTTTCAATCATGTTGGATTTAATCATTTTCATAAGGGGGTCCCTTTGGTTGTCTAAGAGGGGACACGCTCCAGTCATGATTCAGTGATTCCCTATATAATTAACCAAATAGTTCCCACAAAAAAAAGGGGGGGGGGTGCGGGCACCCTGGTTCCCCCTAATCTGACTCTGCAAATGGGTACCAGTTGAACATTATATATACATTCTGACACTACTTACTGGTCCTATACATGACTTTCACGTCATACAATTCAAATTCTTTGTTTGGCTCTATGCATTGCCGTACTGCCATGCTATGTTTTGTAGCTGATTTAAACTGTGGCCAATAGCATTCCTCTGAATCACGGGTAAGCCAGGTAACAGGAACTATTTCTACTTCATTTGCAGATTTAAAATCAACCACAGCATATTTAGCCCTAAAAATAAGTATTTCCTCTAATTACTGTCTGTTCATAATGTTAGTCAGCCATGTTTTAAGACTTACAATAAACATATATAATATATATAGATCTATATACATAATGATAATAATTTCGGTCGACACGATACAACTTTACCAAACACTATCGCACAGGGGGAAAGCGACAAAATGGTCTCTGTATGGCAGTAATACACACTTTCCTTCAACGTGCTCCAATGTTGCATAGCGAAACGTATTCCCCAATCTAGAAAGTTTTTTTAATACCCAGGGACTGTGAAGGCAATGGAGTTTCAAAAAAATTGCTTTCGGATCTATATTTATGATAAATAAGATGTATCCCATCTGCAGTTTGCAAAATATTTTGTGCAACACATATTTTGCCTTGTATCTGTACACACGAATCCTTTTCATCAAGACGTATTGTGAAGTTCTTAGTTTTGACTTTTTTGTACTGCTTAGCTCCGACAAATAAAGGCAAAAGTGGGCCTTCCAAGTGCTCCCTATGTAAACTTGTGACAATCTCATTATCTTTTTCTACCGAAGTTGCCTCATGAAGTCTTCTAATAACTTGTTGTAATGCAAATTCTGGTTTTCGGACTAATCTCTTCAATTTTTGGAGAAAATTTTCAAAAGGAAAAGCCGAAATATTTTCTAGACTGTCAAACATTTTAGCATCATCAGCCAGGTGGATTAAACAGTGAACATTATAAACTGCCATTTCGTTCCCATATAAATCATAGAAATGTTTGACAAATGTTTTTAAAAGTTTTTTTGCATACTGGTTGTACCCCATGCAAAGTCTTTCGTTAATCAGAAAGTGGATTGCAACTGAAAACAGCATGAAATTATTGTACATGTTAGTGTGTATGAGGTGTTTAAGCACAACCGGGCCCGTGTAAAGAAGAAATTGTCTGTGTTCGGTTGCCTTCCAGCGGTCAATTTCTGATAGGGATCGTGGCTTACGGGCAAACTCGCAGGGTATCTTTCCCTTCAAAGCTATTAAAGCGTCAGATATAGCGTCAACTACTCTGGGTCCAACCCGGCTGCAAAGCGGTCCCTTAATCCACATCAAAAGAATACGTTTCATTACGCCTAAACACACAAGATGCATGTAGTCAAGCGGGAAATTACTGACCATTCCAATTCTTGCTTCTAAGAATGGGGAATCGCCGGTGTGATGACTGTCATCAGATTTGCGTCTGAATGAATGATCAGTTCGGAGATTTGCATTCATTTCCGGATATGTCATTTTACCCATCCAACTTCCTCGTTGTTCGCATTTATCACATCCGTGGTAACCAGAGTAAGATTTTACGCATTTAACAAAAGCACGTGCAGGTGTATCACAAATAACTGAATGCATTTTGATATTCCAACGTTTAGATTCTAATTCAAACCCGTTAGTGTGTAGCAGATTGTATTCATCAATAAATCTGCCAAGGTATTCACGAACATTAGACGGCTTTTTGACACCCGAATAGAGACCGATTACAAATGGTTCGCAGTTAACGTTTCGTATCATGCCTAAAATTGGCAAAAATTGTTGACTTGTGCTCTTAAATAGCGGTAACCCATCAATGTTCAACTGCAGTTCAAAGCAATAGCCTTCTGGTAAATAAGAACAATAGATTTTTATTTTATTTGTAATTCCATTTAATAAACCGAAATGATAGTATTCCCCACCACATACATGTATAATATTATACTGGGTCGGCGTTTGCATCAGTGTACGCGGATCCTTTGGTAAATTCGGTAAAACAGGAATTAAAATTTTTAATAAATCACGCAAAGCAGTCACAGGTATTTGATAAGTTACAGCCCAGTCATGTAAACTTTGCGTTATGACAGTTTCATCTGCATCATCGTTGTCACTGTCGATGGATTCGTCACCAGACGAAAATTCAGGACGCGCATAACACTGAAAATCTATATCTTCAGTCATATTGTCATCGTTAAAACTTTCTGAATTATCAGACCCACTTCGGTTTTCTGTTTGTTGATTATCTTCAAAGAAACCATGTTCAAAATCTTCGAAGCCATTAGCGTTTTCAGCTTCCGCGCTTTCAATCGGCTGTAAATTATCCATCATGTCCCTATCTGTCGATGGCTCTTCTGTTTGGTGTCTTTCTAAATCTTGTATGTGTCTTCCTAAATTCCGTTGAACTTCTCTGTATTGGGACCAGTAAGATTTTCCACCACGTGACCTGTTTGATTAAATTTCAAATGCTTTGCTATCGTTATACTTTTCGAAAATTTAAAACAACTACCCATATCACTTTGTCCTCTATAAACCCAGCCAAAAAACCGAATATTCATCCAAATCCCATTTCAAAGAAGAAAACGATGAATAAGATGTTGAACTTATTGACCAGAATATGATCAAGTTTTGGCATTATGTTTTTTTTTATTTCTTTGTTTAATTAATTTCTTACTATACCATTTGTACGAAAAATGATGTCAACAGTCATGAAAATATATTTGTATGCCCCATTTATGGGCATTATGTTTTCTGGTCTGTGCGTCCGTCTGTTCGTTCGTCCGTCCGTCCGTCCGGCTTCATTTTCAGGTTAAAGTTTTAGTTAAAGTTTTTGGTTGAGGTAGTTTTTGATGAAGTTGAAGTCCAATCAACTTGAAACTTAGTACACATGTTCCCTATGATATGATCTTTCGAATTTTAATGCCAAATTAGAGATTCCCCCCCCCCCCCCCCATTTTCACTTTCCACTGAACATAGAATATAATAGTGCGGATGGGGCATCCGTGTACTGGGGACACATTCTTGTTTGAACTTTTTTCGTCATACATAATTACTGAGACTACTTTGACCTATTTACAGTTATAATAATCAGAAGGTTTGTACTTGAATGAGCAAATCGGGTGTCACATGTTGTTTTTATTTTTTAGCCCAGTAATCATGGAAACTTTATAAAATATGTCTTTTAACACTCCACTATTTATCTATTATAATTTATTTCTCATTCGTTATTTTCTATTCTATTAAGCCATATATTATTCAATCATCACATATGATTGTGCATTTTCTGTTATTGACCAATATGAATTAAAATGCATGGTTATAATTTAGACCCGTGGCTGGGTTCAGTTGAGCTAGTTCAGATTTACAAATTAAAACGGGATACATGCTAAAGTTGTTGGTGGATAGTTGGTCTCATTGGCAATCATTATACCATATCTCCTTATTTTAATGTTTCTAGCAATTAATTAAAAAAAAGATTTATATTGGTTAATTTTTTTATTTACATGATCATTAAACAAACGCTAATTATAATTATTTCAGAATTCTGGATCATACTAATATCTTCGTAATATAAAGAATAATTTAGATGTGTATTAATGCACAGTTAGAAGTCACCTCTTTTGTTTGTCTTAATATCGTGTATTGAATGAAACATACGGTATAACATGCTTCAAAGCGGAACACAGCAAGAGGTCAAGTTTAGAGTCTGATAATTTGCAATTTCCTATATGGATTCCAGATGTTGGTCAGTTATTGAGATATTTAGAATTAATTCTACCTCAATAATTATACAAGTTGTGTATCGATATATTATTTGTTTATACTGTCTGTGGATTTGGAAAAGATATGAGATGTGTACATGTAAAAGATTCATAGATAATATGTACTACACGTACATCAATTTACAACTTAATTAACGATAACTCCTTTTTTTCGCATTCCTGATGATTTTTATTAGTTTTGAACAATTTGTGTCTTTTCTTGTTTCAGAGAAAAGGTCTGCATTCAGTAAAGCAAAAGATGTTTTAACTTTAGAAATTATATGATAGTCTTACGTTATTTTATTACAAATAAAAAATTCGGAAAGAGAAAAAGCATATATACTCATACACAAATTATATATATATCTATATCATATGTACAATTTGCAAACGTTACAAATTATACATTATCATGATTTCGTAATATTGGTACTTTTAAAATACGTTGCTATGATCAGTTTACAACTGTTTATTTTCAAAATATATATCTCTGTGGGTTTTATTTTAACTTTCATAAAAGTTTTTTTTCTACTTCCGTCATCTTGAAGTATAATTAACCCCGGTGATAACCACGCTCTCATGAAAACTTCATACAAAAAAATGTATGATATTAACTTTACGCATACAACGAAAATATAACCATTTTGTATAAATCATAATTGTTTAGAAATAAGTAGATATTAACAACTCACATGTTTTCTTTTCTTTTTTCTTGAAGACAATTCTCTTTTCTGTATTGTTACTGCTCTGCAAGGCGGGAAATGATCACAATTCTGACCATCCCATTAAACTTATATTACCATAGCAACTATCATTTGACCAGCGTGTTACTTGTATTCAACCTTATCAAAATGTTACAGCTGTATATAAATTGCTTACGTCGCAACTATATACTAATTGATTATTAATTATGTTTAAAGTTATTAAACTTTCGGTGAATAGTAAAAGTAGCAGTGATAATAGTACAGAGTAATAAAAGTAACTGTAACCACACTTTAAATACCAACAAAAACAAATAATAAATAATAATTGTAAACAATATAATTTGACCAAGTCACCACATTGCACAAATTAGCTGTTTTATGGGTAATCAAGATAAGAATACGCAACCGATATCCGAAGTACCACTAAACCATAATTGACAAAATGTACATTTAATTTGGCAGTTTTTATATAATGTGACGTAGAGTGTTACGTGGAACAACCAACGTTAATTTATAATATATTTTCAACATTGGCCCAACATTGGCCCAGCATTGGCCCAACAAACTTTAACAAATGTACAAATATAATTTTTCTGATCATTTTTTCTTATCTTTGATATAGACCAAATTTCCCAGAGAATGGAGCAATAACTTAGACTACAGTAGCCCTAATACGATTCGGAAGGGTATAGCAAAGCTATCGACCTTTTCTGACCTAACATTGGGGCAACGTTGGGCCAACGTTGGCATAGAAAAGTTGCCAACACCGACGGTAGTCTTTTTGATATCATCATACCAACGATGGCCCAATGTTGTATAGCCATCACCAACAAATGTATCATAATTCATCTCAACGGACCGACAATCTGCCAACGTTGGGCCAATTTTGTGCAGCCAACATCAACGTGCGACCAACGGACCGACAATTTGCCAACGTTGGGCCAACGTTGTGCTGCCAACACCTACGGTCGACCAACGGACCGACAATTTGCCAACGTTGGGCCACTGTTAGTCTGTTGACTGGGTACTTACTATAATAAAAAGAATTACTTAGTATATAGGAAAGAAATTACTTAAGTATTCATAAAAAGAATTACTTAAGTATTCATAAAAAGAATTACTTAAGATACATTGAAACATTACTTGAATTTAATTACTAGTTAATTACTTACAATTACTTGGCTTTACTAGCAATTACTCATTTTTTGACAAACATGTTTACTTGTTTTTTTACTTAATTTGAGTAAATTTAATACTTCACTGGGGTAAAGCTGATGACCGTAACTGCATTCACGGTCATCCCAAGATGTCGGATGAAAAATTAGGTCAGTTTCTGTATTGTCTGTTAAAGTGTTTCTATATCATTTTCTTTACAAATCATACATTGAAACGATGTAAATTTATAAAAGAATCACTCGGAAATCACTAATTACTTCTGAGAAATGTGCATGAAACGGGAAATTCGATTTGAAAAAAAACGCCAAGATGACCGTAAATCACAATCGAGAAGACCGTAACAGAATCAGCGATTCATAACAAGGCTGACCGTAACTGCTTTTAAGATGACCGTAATTTGTAAATGATGACCGTAACTTTTAAAGGATGATCCTCAATTCTAAGAAATATCCGTATTTATATAACTATCTTTTTGTATCAAATGATTAATCGTGTTGGTATACACATATTAATATGAAAGTTTTATCCTATAGGTAGAAGAAAATAAGACGTGCTTCAAATGCAAAGATTACCATATGTATCTTTTTTACAGTAGAGGGTTCAATTTTTAAAATGAATTTGCAAAAAGAAATGCGGTGCACAGCCTTCAACTGCTCGACAAAAGATTTGTTTCTGGGATTCCTTTTAATGACATATAATAAATACACATTTTTAAAAATGCCAAAAAATTGCATGTACACCCATTGATATTATATCGTCTTTCATTTTGTCGTGCAAATAAAAAAACAGAAATATTTTGAAAATATCATTCGAATAAACTAGTGAAGGTGATCTCAAGCAAAGTAGATCCTTAAAATAGTATTGTACGAAAAGCGTATCACAAGGCGGAACGTTGTCAATGTGTATATATACAGAAATGTTATTCATACAGTCAGGACTCTACTTCTTCAAAATTATCTCCCCATTACGCCAGTTCATGCTCACAGTCGTAAAATGGAAACCATTGTAGGGATGACGCTCTGCCAACTTTGCTCTTGAAAACTGATAAATTTATCCACATAGCACCATTACGATCGATCGTTATATGTCAGTTATATTTTAAAATACAAATGTATCTACTAGCTAATGAGCATTAGTTAATGATCTTGTCTGCATTGATTCAACTTAAAAATATTGTCTGTTTGGATGTCAGATGGAATTTTTGAAAATTCTTAAGCATTTAAAAAAATTCTAATTAAATATTTCGTGGAAGGGCAGACTAAACATTTTCAGTGGTTGAAGATTATAAACCCTAGTTATCACACACACATTTTCATCATCCAAATTAAAAGACTGTCGTCAATTACTTTTAGAAAAAATAGCTATTCGAACACACCTACTCTGTTTTTGTGATTCATTAGATAGGTATCTCAATTGACCCATATATTTCATCTTTTCGTACTGTCATTTTTTTACGTTATAAAGTCAACCTGTAGCTTTGATATATAATAATGATAGAATCTGAAGCGAGATGCTATATAAAATACTCTTGCTTTGTACGTTTTAAAGACAAAATATACACCCCAAACATGCCCTAACATAAAAAGGTGCACTCGATTTTTCTCTTTTCGATACAATCGTTACCTGTTTTGGGGAATTTTTTCTTGATTCACATAATGGAAGGGCAGACACGAAAATTTCTGAACTAAAAGATTGATATGTTCTCCGTCCGTGATAAAAAAAATCGGAGGTTATGCATTTTCGACATCCAACTTATAGATACTATATATAAAAAAGAAGATGTGGTATTATTGCCAATGAGACAGCTATCCAGAAAAGACCAAAATGACACAAACATTAACAACTATAGGTAACCGTAAGGCCTTCAACAATGAGCAAAGCCCATACCGCATAGTCAGCTATAAAAGGCCCCGATAAGAACCATGTCGTCGACTTGATATCTTATTGTTTTGCATTACTATGTAATAGATACATTGAAAACTTATGCAAATGGTGTTTTTAAAATAAGAAAATTGTCGTTTTATTTGTTTCTATTAACTTTTTAAAATTTTGTTACTATATCAAAAATTACAGTTAACTTGTATTGCTTTCTCGATAAACACAGAGCTTCGATTCTTTTGTTCTATTTCAAAAGTGTTTCCGCCTGCATAAATCAAGACAAATTAAGATTTTAATCTGCTTCCTCTGGACCCATACACATGGGCTCGATTACCAAATATTCGTATGTATTATTTATGTTTTTAATGCTCCATTTATTGGCATTATGTTTTTCTGGTCTGTGCGTACGTTCGTCCGTTCGTCTGTTTGTGTGTTCGTTTGTCCAGCTTCAAGTTAAATAAAATTGAAACTCAGTACACATTTTCCCTATGGAATGATCTTTTTAATTGTGATGCCAAATTACAGTTTTATCCAATTTTCATAGTCCACTAAACATAGAAAATGATAGTGTAGATGAGGCATCCGTGTACTAGGGACACATTAATGTTTCTTCAAATTTTCGTCGTATCGCTGTAAATTTGTGTTAAAATTTTAACGTCGATATCAATAAATATTTCATTGTTTACGAGAAATATGCAATTTACTATCATTGTTATAAATCCTAAATATGGCCAATTATATTATAGTTTAAAAAAAGAAATTTATGAAACATATTTATATCCGCTAACCGAGCCCCTATTGAGATCGACAAACTCAACAAAAAAGCTTTGAATACAATACGGATATTTCTTAGAATTGATCGTCATCCTATAAAAGTTACGGTCGTCCTATATAAATTACAGTCATCCTTTACAAGTTACGGTCATCTTTTTACCAATCACGGTCATCCTTGTTTTATGTTACGGTCATCTTGAAAATATTTTGATTATGATTTACGGTCATCTTAACGATTTTTTCAAATCGAATTTCCCGTTTTATGCACATTTCTCGGAAGTAATTAGTGATTTTCGAGTGATTCTTTTACATCGTTTCAAAGTATGATTTGTAAAGAAAATGATATAGAAACACTTTAACAGACAATACAGAAACTGACCTAATTTTTCATCCGACATCTTGGGATGACCGTGAATGCAGTTACGGTCATCAGCTTTACCCCAGTGATACTTGTTTTAAGTAAATTCAAGTAATTTGTTTTTTTGAGTGTGTTTTTTTCCATCTGATGAGTTAAGCCTTTTTCAACTGTTTTTATAAATCGTTCTTATGTTGTACTGTTATACCACTGTCTCCTTCTGTAAGTACATGATGTGTGTGCCTGTCCCAAGTCAGAAGCCAGTAATTCAGTGGTTGTCGTTTGTTTATGTGTTGCATATTTGTTTTTTTGTTCAAATACATAAATTAGGTCGTCAGTTTTCTCGTTGGAATTTGTTTTACATTGTCATTTCGGGGCCTTTTATAATTGACTATGCGGTATGTGATTTACTCATTGTTGAAGGCCGTACGGTGAACTATAGTTGTTAATTGTTTCGTTATAATTTTGGTCTCTTGTGAAAGTAGTCTCCATGGCAATCATACCATATCTTCTTTTTTTTTTATATAATATTGATACAAGTTTGTTCCAATACCTTATAATATTGCAACGTCGTCGTTCCTTTGCGTTCACCCAACCAACTTCACCGTTTATTGCCAATGTCAGTGCAAATTTATGAACACCAAGGAATTAACGAATTGCTTTGTTCTGCAGTTGATGCAAGCAAACGAAGTCTTTGTATCCCCAATCATTTTAGTGTTATAATCGTTCAGTATCCCTTGTTTTATTGGAGCCCGACTCAACTTGAACCTTTTGGAGCATTTCTATGAATGCAATGTCTGTTTAATACTTCCCATGTATACCCGTAAATTGTCAGTTGATGTCAGGTGTGTCTATACTCTCTCGGGTTTGTTGAAATATTACCGTTAAAAGTGTAATACGAAACGAATCTTGTTGTTTTAAGATTAATGATTTCTGTGCACGTTTTTTTTTTTATTTTATAGTAAGGAAACATATGCTTAGCTAAAATTGTAATACTCGCCTGTCGAAACTTAAAAAGGAAACTTTTTATACTTGTGTGTAAAATCTATTTTCCATCTGCACAAAGTTTTCTTTATAGTAAATAAAAATATGTTTCAATTGAAATCGGAAATGTTGATCCAAATACGTTCCTTTTGAAGTGTATACATAAGATTCATAATAGTGGAGCGGCGAATGTTAAAATAGTCGCTTAGTTAACGAGTTGAAATTACCTAAATACCTCAAGGGATTTATATGGCTTAAAATGTCTATTGAGTATTCAACTTCTGAAAAATGTTTGTCGTAAAAATCAAATGTGGTACAAATGACGTTAAAAATAGCCTGAACTGACGTTACCAAACTTGCATCGTATACCCCACTGCTGATTCGAAACTCATATTTCATATCAATCATGTTCTACAAAATAATTTGTGAACGAAATTGGTAAATATAGTTATTCTCGAACTTCATACAATTTAAGAGCATTTTCAGCCCGCCGTCCGACAACGACAAGTTGAATTCCCCGGGCCGACTTTGCGGATCCACCCGTTTACCTCTAAGCGGTTTCACGTACTCTTGAACTCTCTCTTCAAAGTTTTTTTCAACTTTCCCTCACGGTACGTGTCCGCTATCGGACTCGTGCCGGTATTTACCTTTAGATGGAGTTTACCACCCGCTTTGGGCTGCATTCTCAAACAACCCGACTGTTCAAATAGTCCTATATGGAAAGCACAATGCATCTGAAAATGGTTGAAAATAACACTGAAAAATCATCGTTTTTCACCTAGTATTATTTGCACGTGCAGTATAGGTGTAATTTAAAGGCACAACAATAAAGCCGCCGTATAATTATACAATCGACTCGATTTACTTTTTGCAGTTAATTTCTTATAAGATAAATATTTGGCTAAATATCTGCTTTCTATCGAGATTTCAAGTCCGAATATTTGTCACAAATTTACCGACATTGTTGTGGTTTCTATTTATAGTCCAACATTCAGCAATTTTTCGAAGGTTGATTGTAGTCGTTTTGAAGCATATTTCTTGTTCATTTTGTAATTTCCGAAGCTTTGTGATAAATTTATATTGTTGTGTATTGTTGTGTATTAGTTTTTGTTGAATTTAACGGGAAAAGTTAATATCATTGTAGGGTTGGTTTGGTTTTCCGGTGTGTTTGATTTGTTTTTTATTTCATCAAATGGACAATTTATCAGTCTAATTAAAAGTAGTCCCGCCGGATGCCAAAAAAAAAGGAGAGTGAAAGTTGGTGTTGACAATTGCATTATCTGCAATTCTGTTGAGGATGAAATTTTAATAACATCAACGTAATCTGGAAGAAAAAGCCTTAGTCTATGACGAAAAAGTATCCTCGCTGATGCATTGCTTACTCTTTACGAAACCAAAAATGAGGGGCGAACCGTTGCGACGTTAAAATGCACTGGAAATATTAAACACTTGCACAGATCCAATCGGTCAGACTCCAGATTTGTTGTGAGTTATTCGTAGAATGAAATGCAGAGAGGGATCTGTCTTGCCACATGAATTGTCTAGTAATTGTACCGAACAACTTGTTCCATTTCGGTCTGGTTTCTTCAGCACACTTGCTGACTTTAAACCAGATAGAACAATTGCTGCCTATGGTCCTATAATTGACAATAAACCAAGCGACATGGCCACTGTATTTACTGCAATGCACATTTGTCAGAATTTGTCGAATACGTTGAGCACCTGTTTACCTTCTAGATATGTTAGAGTTACCACCAGAGGTTCAGCAACATTTTGACAATGGTGAAAACATTCGGCAGGTGTCTGGGAGATACAACGGGATTAGGAGTGAAATGGCCGTGGAAAAAACTGTGATCAAGGATTCAAAAGGTATTGGGGGTATAGCACACATTGCTGGGCAAAAGTCTGCGTTAATCAGATGGTCATTATCTCGTCATGTCGTTGCTGATTTTGCCAGTACAATTCGCGTTCGATCAGGTATCAAGTCCGAGGCGGATCATATGCATGGGCAAACTCAAAAAGCTGCCATGAAACGCGACGAGGAGCATGTAATGACGTTAATAAGTCATCTCACCGAACGCATGACTAACCCATTTGATATCAGTTTTCACCCTACATGCTTGATAAACATTTCCACGGGCATGCATGTGTCACCAGAAATTCAGAAATCCCTTCTCACTGCGATCGAAACAGGTGATAAAACTCTCCGATCCTTTGTAAACAGCGCATTGTCAACCGATGGAAACTCTAGTTTCTATAGTTCCTTGTCGCGGTATACTCTAAAAACATTTGCCGACATGTCCAAGAAAACCCCGTTTCGTTCTCGTACAGGAGACACTCTGTACATTCATGTTGACCCAGAGCTTGTGTTTCGAAGAGCCTTGACATTAAGTAGCTCACGTGATGACTTCTCTCTTCTAAATATCATGGAGCATCCCATTGGCCCAGTCCCAATTTCAATTTTTAATGATGACGGATCAATGAGAAAATCGGTTAAAGCTGAGTTGCTCCACAAGCTTGAGGAAACAGCGTCGTCTGTTCCAGTACTTCCTGATTTTAATAAGTCAAAAACAGTGTTTATTAGAGATAAAACGGCAATTGTTCAAACATTTCATGTGAAAAAAAGTACAACTTTCGGTGACCTGGCCAATGAGTATGTTACCAGGGCTCTCTCCAATTACCATCAAAGTGAAACTGTGATCGATGTTTTACTATCAGTCAAATCTAGTGCAAGAGAACGAAGGTGGTCAGAAAAAGGATGTTCAGGACTTTACCAGGTCATTGAAAGTCAACGTGTGCCAGACTGGAAACGATTTTTGTCTGTCTCTCAAAACAATATATCCTTTTTGCATTTTCTTGGTGAATATGTCACATCAAATGTAAATACTAAATTTGACTTGCCGTTTCCAAACGCCTTGTACATGGCTGATTGTTTTACTGATCCGGAAATTGCACAAAAACTGACAAACAGTAGCGTTAAAGGTTGTCCGACATTGCGGTGTAACCATGAAGAAGCAGATACCAGAATGATTTTTCATGCTTTCCACGCGGATGGAATGTTTGTTAGGAAAGACGTCAAGGGTAGAATTGTTATAAAATCAGATGATACTGATGTTCTTGTTCTGGCTGTACATATTTACGTCACAGATTTTCAAAAAGTAAACGATCTCAGCTTTCCAATGAGCTATTAAAATTTCATGAGGTATTTAGGTAATTAAAATTTCTGAAATTGTCCTTTCCGCCGCTCCATTATAAGAAGGTTAATCGTTTTGAAAAAGAAAATGGATGCAGGTGGAATAAGAAAGACACTATATATAAAATTAGGGATAAATAAGTAGATAACAACATGAACAAGAGGCTCCATGGAGCATATGTACACATGTAGCTCAAATAATTTTTATTTACAATTAATGCAAGAAATAATGCAACCGTTATACTTTTGCTCTAATTTCAGAGATACAAATAAAAAACTGCATTTCCCCCTATTTTCTATTTTTAGCAATGTCTGTCATGTTGGTTGGCAGGCAGGGACATCGGACACAATTTGAAAAAATAGATACCCTAAACACCATAATGCTTATTTGTGGTCAAGTTTGGTTAAATCATGTTGACTTATTTGTAGATCTTACTTTGCTTAACATTATTGCTGTGTACAGTTTATCTCTATCTATAATAATATTCAAGATAATAATAACCCAAAACTGTAAAATGTCCTTAAAATTACCACTGCAGGGGAAGCAACCCAACAACAGGTTGTCCGGCAAATAAATCTTGACCTGATGAACAATTTTATTGTCAGATTTGCTCTTATTGCTATGGTTTCAGAGAAATAAGCCACAATCTACCTTTACCAATACAAATTGTCGGCATGTTTTTCTAACTCATACCCCGTTAACCGTATGACCCTGGATTTTTTTGAGGCCAAGGTCCAAACTAAGAAAATAAAGTCAAGATCAAAGGTAAAGTTCTCAATTTTGAATTTTCGTTGTTCTGTCTTTTGTCCAACACTTTTAAAGATACATATCATGTATATAAAAGAACAAGTACAAAATTGTTGCTGAATTTTTAATGAAGATATAATACATTTGGTCTTAAACAATCAAATGGCATCTTATAGGAGTTACATGTAGTGCCCTGAAATGTTTAATTATAAGGTTTAGTGATTACTATAACCACTTGGTTCATTGCAAGTCCATATGGACTTTTGAAAAAGGATGTGTGACAAATGACCTTGAAAAATTACAACTCGAAGTGGCCTTGAGAAAAACGGTTGAAGCCATGTTTGCATTTTTTCATATATATTCATATATTTTAAAAATCAAATTCATAAACTTATCACTGGCCTGTGACTTTGGATAAACCAGAAATGGCCAATTATCTCCTGGTTTAAAACAAAAGTATATAGACATTTTATATTTTGAAATCAGAGTAAAAAAAGCTATCATATGAGACCGGAAGTAACATTTACTTCACCAGAAGTAGCATATTATCTCCCTCATTTCACTCCAAAGTAATACAGAAACTATTTATTTATCGAATCAGTATAAAGAAAAGTATGATTATATAGCATTTTGAACTTCGAGTAAACCAAAACTAGCTTTTTTAGTATTTTTTTCTCATAAAATAACAATTGGTGCAAAGTTTGGTTCTAGACAAAACCATATGTCATTGAATTTGTCAAATACAAACAAATGTTTTACTTTTTCCTCAATGTTACGCTTTTAAATGTACCTTTTGCAATAAATACAGGTGTTCAGTTAATCAAACACAATACATCTCGAATTAGCATCTCTTGTTTAAAAAATAGTAGATCACACCCGAGAAATCACACCCATACCCAGTTGTAGGATGAATTTTTGTAAAAGATATTATGTCTGGAGAATTTAATAAAAGGTATCAAAAGCCCTTCCAAAGTCCGTTATCTGTTTTCTTTCTGTTGAATTCAATTATTTTCGTGTTTCTTGGCAGCAGCCTCAGACCACAATAATCCTTCCCGTTTGCTACAATAGATATAGAAAGCTGTGGTATGAGTGCCAATGAGACAACTCTCCATCCAAATAACAATTTATAAACTAAAGTAAACCATTATAGGTCAAGGTACGGCCTTCAACACGGAGCCTTGGCTTTTTTTGGGGTAAAAATCAAATAAAATTGAAATTTTGCACCGCTTCAAACATGAAATAAATGTAACTGCTTATAAAACATTATTATTCTAATAAAATATGCTTCTAGGACAATCCATCAGTGCTTTTTTCTTTTGAGAGCCCTATTAACATGCCAATGGTAGGATTTAAATCATGTATAAAGGACGAAGGATGATTTGAGGGTCACGGGTTGGATCTCGAAATCCCGGGCTTAAAAACATGAAAACATTTTAAGAAATTCATATCCCGAAATTTGAAAAAAATATTCCCGTAAGGATCAATCCCGAAATCTCGACCATAAAACACCCGATCCCAACGTCCCGAAAAAGTCCTGTCTCCCTCATATCTCTAACCTACTTTCATTTTAGCCAAATCACTACTTTTACTTTCATCTATAAATTTGTAATCTCCATTTATGAGCATTATGTTTTGTAGACTGTGCGTCCGTTAGTTCGTCCGTTCGTCCGTCCGTCTGTCTGCCCGGCTATAGGTTAAACTTTTTTGTCTAGGTAGTTTTTGATGAAGTTGAAGGTTAATTTTATACTGGAAACTTAGTAAATATGTTCCCTATGAAATAAAATTTCTAATTCTAAATGCCAAATTAGATATTTTACCCCATTTCACGGTCCACTGAATATAGAAAATGATAGTGTCGATGTGGTATCCGTGTGGTATGGACACATTCTTTTTTTTTTACATGTTTTACTTATTTCAATATATATGCAACTGGTATGACCCCTTAAATAGTCATTTCAATGCAACTGGTATGACCCCTTCAAAGAAACCAGTAGACAGAATACAGAAAGTCTCTATATAAATTATAATAGTGTAATCGTTGTTTACATGCAGATAAATGCATAACATAATTGTCCTCTCTAAGGAGGAATAATAGTTGTGGTTATTGCGATCTAAAAACCATGATATCGAGAATGCTCTGATTGGCTTATTTATTTTTCATTTTTGTTATCCATCATACGATTGGTTGTAATTGTGCATGTTTAAAACCGGAAGTTTATCTATGACTAAAAGTCAGTCTACTGACGGAATCAATATCCGTCACCTTTTTTGTCGTTTTTCTCCCAAAATAACTCAATGTGAATAATCATAAGAATGGATGACAAATGCGACTATGCATATTACCTATAGGACACAGAGGCATGATGATTAATTTATTGCGGAAGGAAGAGAAGCGACACACAAAATGAGGTCTTCTCGTTTAATAGTATAAATACAATTATTATTATCATTCCCGAAAGTTTGTAATATTCATAATTTATTTACTTTTTACGTTTAAGCAGCTCGAACTTATAAACAAATTGGGGCTGAGATCAAATCATCCGGAAGAAAAAGCAGTCCCTGCCACACTGAATTCATCCTTGGTGTTCCTTTTTGGAAAGTAAAACACAAGGCAATGGGCGTAATCAGGGAAGAAACAAGGTTGGGATGAAGATTACAATAAATGGTTAATATATATAACTGTTAAACATTACATATTGTATACAGTGGAACTAGTCATGATAGCGTCCATAAAAGTTTTTAATTCCCCGATCCTTTATCGATCAAATATTTGAAGAAAACTTAACATTGATTATGTAAACATGGATGCAGATATCCAATGTGCATGTTCTGCTCGCATGCTGCTGCAGAAGAAAAAAAACATTATCGTTGTTCACAATAAACAAACTTCCTTTTATTCCCTTCAAGGTGTATTTGTTAAATCGATATCTAGTTTTTATGAACTATATAAAAATATTTATTCATGTTTGTTTTTTTTTGGTTTTTTTTTATGATATATTGAATTTATAAAAATCAATGCATACCATATGTTCTGTTAATATTCAAATACCCTGTCATTTCCATCTAGACTACATGTATAGATATGAAATTGTAGATGAGATAACTATAAGAGCAAACCTGTGAACGGAACTGTACTATTATATTTAAGGATTCCTCTAGTCTTATACCAACGGAAATCATAATCATCACAACTGGGTATGACTTATTTATACTAAATCCATTAAATCGATACTACGAAGAATGTGTACTGATCGATATTGTGAACTTAGAAGCATGGTTTTTTTTTATTAATTGTTATGAGCTTTGAACTGACTGTCAGCAGCTGCGAGTACTCTCAGCTCTGTAGTTAGTGTATCTTTTGTTGTAATTTATGAATACCCTTTATGTCACGTCTGGTACGTGGTTTTGCTTTACGTCTTTCTGATTTGTTTTGGTCTGATGAGTAAAGCAATTTTCAACTGATTTTTATAGTTTTTTCTTATGGTGTACTGTTTCACCACTGTCCCCGATTAAGGAAGGGTTATCGCCTTAAAAAAAGATTAACCCTGTCACACTATGTACATGCCTGTCCCAAGTCAGGAGCCTATACTTCAGTAGTTGTTGATTGTTGCTGTATATTGTATTTTCTTTCTGTTCATTATTTTGAAAATAAATGGGTAAGCTTTCTTGTTTGGAATGTTATACTTTTTTCATTCAGGGGCCTTTTATAGCTGACTATGTGGTATGGGTTCTGTTCAGAGCTGTAGGCCGCACAATTAGCTGTACTTGCTTACTCTATTTCATTTAGTCACTTGTGGAGAGTTGTCTCATTTGCAATCTTATATTTTCTTATTTTTATTATACTCTTAAAACTTTATGAGACTAAACGCAAAATGAATCCTTCCTCATTACAAGTATGAGAACGACATACAAATGTGAAGATTCCCCTTTAACCACCTTTGTTATTCTTGTTTGTTTAGAAAACAGTTTAGCAACATAGTATGGAGTCTCGAAAAACAGAAGTGAGTGTGTCGGTTCATATGGACAGCGAAGTTTGTGCAGATACAATCGAGCTGGTTGAACTACAGGGGTAAGTAAACAAATTTGCTAAATCATCATATGTCTGTATTTGCATTACTCAACCTTTATTTTCCTTTATTATTGTTGTGTTTCGTCGACTTGTTTGTTTTGGTTGTCTTACTTAATGAAACAAGATACAAACAAAATAAGTAAAAAGGATAAGCGGAATATTTAAGGTTAACACTGGTTCACCTAGCTACAAGTAACAAGATATTTTTTAAATGTTTAGTTAATATTAGCGACATGTTAACCAACTTACTGACATATATACATCAGTTATAACTTCCATGATACATGTAGTTATCATACGATCAAGTAAGTCAAAGAAAGGCCAGGTATAAGTATTGTGTACACAGTTTTCCATATATTTTCCTAGTCTCGACAGCTACACCAATAAGCTGACTGTGTGAGTGATGGTCTATTTGAAACTATATGACGTCAGTAAAAACGATTTTTTTAAAAATTCATTCATGGTTTGTCAGAAGTTTAAAACCTCGTTGTCCTGTAGTGTTGTATCTGATTCATTACTTTAACATTTATGTATGTTCGCGTGTAATGCCACCTTCGGTTTCAAGTTCAAAGCCTCCGTTCCTAGTGGTAGAGGAAGCCAGAATACACTGATTAAATCATCGACCGTCGGCAATCCGTGTTAATTTCTTATAGAGTCGGGCATACCTTGCAAAAGAGTAAAGCGTGGAGTGAAGACAGCCTAATTTTATCGATATCGAGGTAGCCTTATATATCGAATATATAATCCTTAAATATGCAATCAATGACATACCATGTAATTTATATGTCTTTCATTATTTATATTTATCTTTTTGAAATACTTTGAAGATACTTTTCTAGAAATACGTTGCCGTAAATACCCGCTGATAAAAAAAAAGGAAAGATGTTACCGCTCTTGATTCAGAACTACAACCTTGAAGATTGTGATAAATTTTTTTACAAAAAACAGACTTTTTTTTCTGTCCAATGTTATTAATTTGATTATTTGTTTATTTTAGAAAAGCTGATCAAAGGAATAATATAGTATTGGGTGAGCATTTTAATACAATCATATCAGCTTGACCGAGAAGGTTATATAAGGAACATGTATTTGTTTCCCAAAAAACATAATTGTTAGTAATTACGTTCAATTACAAAATAATCGTTCCATTTTGCTTTAAGGATCATTATAACAAATGGACAAATGTGGCGTATTTCCATCTCAAAACTACTCTGTGTACAGATTATCTGCGCTGTTTGAAAAGTTTGAAGGTCAGCATCAACTAGATATATAAAAGGTAAATGCATTTTGTGTTTAAGAAAGATAAAATCTTTTTTAGGTTTTGATGGGCATTTTTTTTTCTTTTCTGCAGAAGATGTAAAATTAAACAACACCTGAATTCCTTTGATGCCTTCCACTCACTGACTCAGATAAACTCTTTGACTCACCTATAGTTTTTAAAATGTCTCTTGTCCATGACAATCAAAACAATACAAACCGCATTTTTACCTTGGGAGCATCTCAAAATTGTACCGCAACTTAGTTAATTTTCACACCTTATGCATGAAGGAAACAAAATGCCCATCAAAATCTAAAAGAGATTTTATCTTTCTGAAACACAAAATGCATTTAATTTTTATATATCTAGTGGATGCTAGGCATTGAAACTTTTCCAAATTCACAAGTACGTCTGTACTTAGAGTAATTTTGGCATGTACATACAACCATATTTGTCCGTTTGTGATGATGAACCTTAAAGGTCAGTATTGTGAATTGTATTCAGTCATCAATATTTAACATTAATAGGCCTTACTAAAATGCCAATTTTAGGCCTGGAGATGCAAACAAAATATGAATACAGTATGAACATAACGTTTTTCTTTTTGTCAGAAAAAAATTTATGCTATGATTTTACATTTTCGTCATTGCATGGCATAATAATTCAAGGCAGGGAGAATTGGATTTTAGAGATGCAACTAAAGATAGTGGTTAATTTCTTATTAAGTTAAGTTCCTTTTTATAATTAATCCTAAAATCTCATTACTTAAATTCAGAGCAGGTAACCATGCGTTGTTTGGAGAAAAATGGATAAGACAAAACATTGGAGGAGTGAAAAAATATTACCCCGCTGATATAAAGATGATTATTTCATAATTATTTGTTAGCTGTTAAAAAGCTGACACACATTATTCATTGTAAATATCCAAATAGATGATCCAGTAGCATGCACAATCATACCACATCTCCTTATTTTTATATAAAACTTTGTTGTACCTTTCATTTTATTGTGATTCTATTAATATTGCTTTTTTCTCAAAAAACTTATACACATGTAAATTTTTGAAAACAAAATATTTTTTACCAATCGTACATCTAAATCTGTTTTATATACATCGCCCTTAAACATTTAAACCACGGCATACAAAAATATGGGTTAATATAGGTTAAAACTATAAACAGACCTAAAAAGAAAATGTAGATGTTTCTTTTAATATTTCAATTTTATTCGTGTACATTTTTTGCATTTGTAATGCAAAGCTCTAATATTTGATTGCTTCATATTAGTCATGTTAGTGTGAAATCAAAAGAAAAGTACAAACAAAATCAAAACAGTACATTCATAGTGTTCCTTATAAAAAACGACATTGATCACTGTACACAAGTATTTTTTTCCCTGAGTTTCACACAAAAGTGTGAAAAAAAAAATCTCGCTGATGTTACATTTCAACCTTTTGTGTCGATATTAACAAAATAACTTCGACCCCACTATCTGGAATTAAGGCAACGACACAGCATTAAAAACAAATTTATTTAATTCTTTTTACGTTCGTAGTTACATAGTACATTCCATTGTCACACACCTGTGTCAAATCACGTGCATACTACAATTGTTCATGTATTTAAATCTTTCGGCTAATGAAATGAAAAGTTTCAAGTTATTTGTTTGTGATACGGAAAATATGTATCATTAATTACCAAGCGCTAAACCCGACTGAAATCCAGTGTAATAACAAAATTAGAATATGCCTGCTAAACAATATATATATATTTTATTTTAAAAATTTAGAACAGGGACACATAAAAAAACTGTATGAAGCAATGAAACAATAAATAACAAAACGACTATGAAATTTACTTGATATTCTGAAACTGCTATCTATTGTTAATATATAATTGTATTGAATATTATTTATAGTTATGTATTTATTCAATAAGTCTTCCTTCTTATAATCGCCTAAAATTTGTTGAAATAACAACATGGAACTCACTCAAAATCACCGACTTTTCCCAATACAAATATGGTAAATGCTATGTAAATAACGATATTGAAAATATAAGATCAAGGATAACTGAACATGAACCTTACCACCAACATTTGTTTTAATCACTAGTACGTAGATTATGTTGAATCGGTATATCTTGAGGCAGTTAAAAGTCATTTTAGTATTTTAATTCAACAGTGTTGTTTACAAACCGAATCTTACTTAAAACATGCAAAATTGGAGGTACAGTCCTTGAATAGTGTAAACTTCCAACTAACAACTTACACTATTACACTATTCGCCAACCACCATTTCACAATACACCTTGTCCCATTACACCATACACGTTACACCTTATTCTATCTACACCATCCGAAATTACCCATAATCCAATCTAATTTCAAAGAAAGCTTGCGACTACAAAATTATTTATTTATTAAAAAACAAATCAAATTGTTTTCACAATATTGTAAATTAATTTATAAAACTAAAAATCAGTTCTTATCAATATTTTCCATAGTTTTAAACTTTGATAACCACACTTTATATACAGGTTACACAATCACACAATTCCTCATACACCATAACACCATTCTGCTTATGTCATACACATTCTACCAGTGCACCATATGCCATACACCATTACACAATACACGTTTTTGTAAGATGTATACATCATCCAAAGGCTGTATACAAGAATCATTTTCAACACGTCAATATTTTGAACTGTAAGTTTTAACATTATTGTGTCTTCTAGTTTTTTAAATGACACAGCATGTCGTTTAACAGTTTAAAAAGGCACAATTCGTCCATTTCGATTTTCTATTAACTTACGCATGAATAGAACAATTAAAGACTAGAATGATTCACCTCTGAGAAATATTTTGAAAGGATTTGTCATCTGTACATTTGTAATAAAGGAAGTTTAAGAAATCTCGAGTAATGATTAAGTTGTACACCGATTTCTTATCGTTACGTTTTGTGTGGGTTCTTTTATAAATCAGGGATACTACATAAAGAAGTGAACTCTTATAGAATAAAACTCGTTATCCTAATATTTCGTCCGTCCGTCCGTCCGTCTGTCCCGCTTCAGGTTAAAGTTTTTGGTCAAGGTAGTTTTTGATGAAGCTGAAGTCCAAACAACTTGAAACTTAGTACACTTGTTGCTTATGGTAAGATCTTTCTAATTGTAATGCCAAATTAAAGTTTTGGCCCCAATTGTATGGTACAGTAAATATAAAAAATGATCATGCCAAGTTCAGGTTAAAGTTTTGGTTAAAGTTTTTGGTCAAGGTAGTGTTTGATCAGTTGATGAAGTTGAAGTCACATTAACGTGAAACTTAGTACACATGTTCCCTTTGATATGATCTTTCTAATTTTCAATCCAAATTAAAGTTTTGACTCCAATTTCACGGTACACCGAACATAGAAAATGATAGTGCAAGTGGGGCATCCGTGTCCTATGGACACATTCTTGTTTCTAATGCCTTCAGGGAAACATTTTAAATATTCATGTACCACATGCACAACTTTGAATAATCTACCTACCAGCTGAAGTAATCGGTTAACATAAATGACTGAAAGTCACTATGCTTGGTAAAATATTTGTCGGGCTGGTAACATTATTTTTAATAGTCTATTTAAAAAAAAAAAACAACAGCAAAAGTTTTTCTTTGGTTGTTTTACATTTTTTTTTTTTAAAACTGAATTGATTTTTTTTTCTTATGTTAGTTTTTATGACTACTTTTAACTTTCTGTAGATTTAAAAACAATTATTTTTCTGATAATAAACTGAAATATATACTATATACAACTACAAGTCAGCAAGTTAAATCTCTATGTTACTTTATCATGTTCATGAAACAGTCTATGGAACAGAGGACAGGGGACACTTGAGGTTATTTGTTGTGTATACTGGTTTTTTTATGCAAGTGTAAATGTCATCGTTATATTGTTGTTATATCATGTTATTGTCATGCATTCGACCCTCTTATGGGTGTTATTTGTGCTTCAATACAGTATTGTTATTTACATGACACAGGTCCAAACTATGACGAGTTTGTACACAATGTCACGCTTGACACGACTGTCTTGGATGGACTCATATCTAAGTGCTTCATGACGATTGAAGACAGGGAAGAGATAATGAGTCAGCGACGCCAGTCAGAACGAAACAGGATGATCCTGAACATTCTAATGGCCAGACCATACAGTACATTTCAAACCTTTATAGAAGAACTTATAGAATTTGATCGAAGTAAGATGGATATTGTGTCAAAATTGAAGGACTACGATTGTGATGGTAATGAAAATCAACCTTTCTTTAAAAGTAAGATCACTACGTTATTACTTGATCACTTGATCTTCTATATTTTTGTTGGTTGCTGCTTTGATTTTGAGCGAAAATATATTTTAAAGTTGCAAAATCTTTTGGGTAGCTAAGATATTGCATAAACACAAAAGAAGCGGGTCTTACAATTCCGAGAATTGTTTATATAATTACCTTTTGTTATTGTTGGTTTGTGTTTTGCTTTTTTGTGATTAAGCTTGGAAAGCGGAGTTTTCATTGGGAGGCGTGAAATTGTGTAATAGCTTTTAGAAGGCACTTATTAGATTTCGATAAAAACTTTGCTATCACTGTGAGTTTTTCAATTTTATATATACTTTATGTTCACACTGGTCTAAGTTCATAACGTGAAAAAAAACTAGGGTGAACCAGTATTCAGTACTGCCTCTCAAGCAAAATACTAAAAACCTAAAATACCAGCCCATTTATCTATTTGTTAAGTCTATCGAGTCGATAATGACTACTCTCGTATTTATAATGTTTTGATATGCCATACTTTTCAATAGCATAGTGACTACGCCTTTAATGTTTATATTCGTAGCTATTAAGAGCATATGTCTTTAAAGAAATTTATTGCTTTAATTCTAAACATAAAAATACATAAATTTCTGTATTAAAGATAATTAACTATCAAATGCAAGTTCAACACGACTTATTATCGATTGAAATATGTTTGATTTCTTGGTACACCACTGGCATCACCTCACAGATTCACACTAAAAATGTTCCATGTCCCGTTGGCATAAATAAAAGCCCTGCATCGCTTATGCATGTCTATGATGATATCCTGCTGTCAAATACAATTACATTCTCTAAACAATTATCAAAGGTACTACACTACCAATAATTTACCTATACTTTTTTGGTACATTTCTACCCTCGTGCATATCAGTACTGTTAGGAAAGACTGAAAACTTATAATGTTATACTTTCAATGAAATCAGTACTGATTTTGTCAGTACTGTTTCAGTACTGATTTTGACAGTACTGTTTTAGTACTGATTTTGACAGTACTGTTTTAGTACTGATTTTGTCAGTACTGTTTCAGTACTGATTTTGACAGTACTGTTTCAGTTCTGATTTTGTCAGTACTGTTTCAGTACTGATTTTGACAGTACTGTTTTAGTACTGATTTTGACAGTACTGTTTTAGTACTGATTTTGTCAGTACTGTTTCAGTACTGATTTTGACAGTACTGTTTCAGTTCTGATTTTGACAGTACTGTTTCAGTACTGATTTTGACAGTACTGTTTTAGTACTGATTTTGACAGTACTGTTTCAGTACTGATTTTGTCAGTACTGTTTCAGTACTGATGTTGACAGTACTGATTTTGACAGTACTGATTTCGTCAGTAATGATTCAGTACTGATTTCGTAAGTAGTGTTTCGTTACTAATTTCTTCAGTACTGTTTCATTATAACACTTTTTAAATCAGACTGTATCTGTATAGTGATGCCTAGTTGTTTTGTATATTTGGGGTGGGTTAATTGTTCTCTTTGACACTTACCCCATTTCCATTTATTTTCTTTATCGTGACATGTTAATGTTTTCGTTATTTTTTTTTTATTTCTCTGATTTTTGTTGTCCTGAAGTGGTTCAGCTTTAGATCCAGCTCTTCGACAGTTACTTTAGTTTTTTTTTTAAATATTCTGGCTTTATGTCATATTTATTGTCAGAATTGCATCTTGTGTGGTCTACAAGGTTTATGTTTTTAATACTTATTAATACTTCTATTTGACAATACCATATTACATGTATTTATATCTTGCTTCAGTCAAATCAGAACATATTGAACATTGGAACTCGATATATTACTTTTGAGAAGATGGGTGGATGGATTGATGTTATGTGATCCAGTGGCAAGTTAAGTGCAGGAAGAGGACATGATACTCAGATATAAATACAATGTAATTAACATATTTTGTACAGAACTAGACCAATAATGCACTGAGCTCCTTTTTAACATGCTAGTTCACCACAAGGAGAGAATCTGCTATAAGACATGTCCCCCTACATGAACAGGTACCTTCAGACTGAACAGTGTATGTTTTTCTCCTTTTACTGTGAGCTGAGCGAATATTCAGAATACGACCACTTTTTTTAGTCTAACTTCTCATAAGTAAATTTCCAATCATATGCTCAATGTAAGATTTTTAATGGTTAAACACATTTATTTACAGATTTCTCTTTTTTTTTGTATACATTAATCATGCTGCAATTTCATTCACTTGTAATGAGTGTATTGTGAATAGTAACTTAAATACATGTATGCATAACTCTTGTACTCTTTCCTATAAAACTGCAGAGCGTATTTTACGAAAAGAATATATGAAATTTAGTGCTTCAATATTTAGGCATCCCGTTAACGGGGAGTTGAAAGGGTGAGAACTACATTACTCAGTATAGCATATTCACATGAGGACTGATGACTTTCAGAAACTCTTGGTTTGTAGTTCCTCAGAAATCTCTGATTGATTTGAATCTTACAGACATACAAACAAAAGTACATTTTGTAAAATAAGCATACAAATTTAAAGAAAGATTTCCAACAGACTGATAAATGTCTGACGGAGGTCATTTGGTACATAATTAACCTTTTTGATTTTGAACATATATGGTTTGCTTTTCAAAATTAATTTTTACTGACTGAATAAAACAAGCTGAAGAACTCAAATTTTTGTTCTATCTTCTTATCAACTGCAATAACTTCCATTGAAATACAATAAACAGTAATCTTAAGAATGAACAGCATTAAAAAGTAAAAAAAAATGTTTTTCTCTCTCTAAATTTAATGGGTTTTTTTAATAACTGTTTCATAATTCTGCTTCAATGTTATTTTCCATTGCTCTTCCTATGCATGTGATATATATCTTTGCCAACTTGTTTCTGGAAAGGAAAAAGTGGATTATAACATTTATCATTTTGTTAAAGTCCAATAATAAGATTAAACATAGGTCAACCATGACATAATGTGAATCAGTGTACATGCATTGCTAAAGGTGGTATAACGTTAATTATACAAGGTTTATATTATACAGGGAGAAAAATGAAAGAAAAAAAATGGAACAATGTTTGATTTACCTACTTGAAAACTGGCCTTGAAGTCATTAAACTTTCGAGTCAGTTATTTACGCAAACTCCAAAATCAACAAATCAACCAATCAAAATGCTGGATTTCAATTTTCGACCACGATTTTTTTTCTCCGGGCACTGAGAAAATTTTGTATGACTTCATGGCCTGATCTTATACGATTTGGAGAAGAATTTTAGCGTCCCAAGTCTGGGTTCATGGCAAATATCCATGTTTTCAATACGGGCTGCACTTTTAACATTTTTAATTTGTTTTGTTATAAATTAGGTCGTTAATTTTTCTGAATTAAATTGTTTCATATATTGTTTATGTCATGGTCTTTTGTAGCCGACAATACGGTATGGGTTTTCTCATTGTTGAAGTCTGCACAGTTGTATATTATTGTTCAAATTCACATCGTCTCAAATTTGGTTGATAGTTGTCTTAGTGACAATCCTACAACTTTTTATCATTTTATACATATGCAATAGTTTAAAAATTAAATAAAAGTATTCTTTTTGTGAATTTTTTCATTAATAGTACCAGTGGAAATTCTCATTATAATAAAATACTATCTTTTAAATCTGTTATTCGGTTACAGAGAAGGAGATCTTTGTTTATATTTCCTTTAGGTTCCTAAGTTCAACTATGTCCTGCTGTAACACTCTGACATCTTTGGATCGGCAACAAAACACATATGTATTAATATAATCTGATTATTCGAGCACAATATCAATGCAATCTGTGAAACAGTTAAATGAGAAGTTGTGTGTACGGATATGTACTTCCCGTAGACTTCTTTGTTAACTTTAATGATATATTTCAATTGTTGAAGAATTGTATTTCTACTCTTTATTTTTTTGAACTTGCTCGTTGTTGGTTTGTTGTCATATGAACACACTACAACATTTCATGATATTGAAATAAAATTATAGGAATAACTGCAAATACTTACTTTGAAAAAATCATAATTGAGTGTAAAACTATATATATACCTACCTTTCAAATTATTTCAATGTTCTACTGTCACCTTTCATACCAGTGCTATCTCTATCTCATATTTTATCTGTTCATGACAATTTTTAGTCGTTGATCTAAAACTTTATTTTCCTCATAGACTTAGTCTTTGTGTTCTGGTGGGATCCATTTTTAGATACCTATAACAATAGATCATACTGCATCAAATACTTTGCATGCATTTATAAAAAGTTGTTTTTCCCAACATGCATGTTATGGTATTAATTATGGACGTAACACTTTGTAAATTGTCCTTTGAAAAAATACATCATGAGATAAAGTTTGTATCGATGATTTACAAAATTCTGTAAAGTGGTTCAGGAGTTATTGATGACACTTACGTGGGACATAAGGACAAGATATGTTCCATATGTGAACACATTCTCACTAAGAAAATGTCACCAGAAGTGCAAGTCAGTCATCACAACGGATAATGTTTATGTGATACAGTAAAAACAGTAAAACCATTGGTAGTAAAATTGTGCGGGATGTTTAATTTTCAACAAATGTAAGATTGGTCACCTTTAATTGGATGCCTCATATAGCATGTATAGAAAGAGAGTGCCATGATCTCTGCAGGTTAATAACTATTGCAACAACTCTTTGAGAGGCCGTCGGTGGCCTTTTGTCTGAATATGCAGCAGGGCAAATTCCTGTCCACCTTCAATATGCTTTCGTTGTCCAGTGGCAGTCCAAGTTTCATTGACCTTCTTTCACCCCAGATGACATCTTTTACAGGACTTACCTATTGAACTTATTTAACAATTGTTTTGAACATGCATGTAATATTTGCCACTGGACATTAAGCAAATTTTTAATACATGTACTCTAATATGTTATTATTTTGAGGAATCTCAGTAGGATCATTTTAAACTATGGGGATTAACCTCTTAAAATATAAATATTATTCATACAAAGTATTGCTCAATAATTATGTGTCGGATTACTAGTATTCGTGTGTCGGTCCAATGGGTCGTCGGACTAATAGGGCGTCAGGCTATTGGGGTGTCGGACCAATATGGTGTCCAAACAGAAAGATTTAAAAGGCAAAAAAAAATAAAAAAAATGTGCAACTTATAAAAGGGTCTGGTCTGGAAGTGGTTTCTTCATTTCTGTATTCTGTAATATTCTATATCATTTTTCACTTTTTATTATTAATTTTGCCTGTTATTCTCTTTTCTTCATATTCAAGCACCACACTATTATCGATTCTTCATTGCTTTTGTCTACTTTATAACAACAATGGGAATAATATGAAAGCCAGCCAAATAGGACATTGGAAAATTGTCTGTTTTCTGTTTCTTGGTTTATTCTTGCTTGTCGTTGGAGACAAACTTTGTCTTTCTGTCTCTTTAGTTTGTGTGTATTATTATAAATTAAACGAATGTAACACAAATTTGCCATCTTTAAACAAATTTGTTGAACATTGTGTCTGTTATTTAATCTCTTTTTAACAGAATGAAAAAACTAAGATTAAATATAATCAACAGAAGTATAAAAAAAACTATGAACTAAGTCTTTGAAGTTAGATGCATGATTTTTGTTATTAGTTGTTAGTGGCTTTGAACTAGCTGTCAGTAACTGCAAGTACTCTCAGATCTGTATTTAGTGACCTTTTTTGTTGAGTAACGGTAACGTCCATTATGTTTTTGTTACTGAGATGTATTTCTATTTGCATTCATCTGTTATTTAAAGTTAAATAAGCCTTTTTCAACTGAATTTTATAGTTTGTTGTTATGTAGTACTGTAACAACTCTGTTCCAGGTTTAGGGGGAAGACCCTAGCATGTTTAACCTCATCACATTCTGTATATATGTTCCTGTCCGAAGTCAGGAGCCTGTAATTCAGTGGTTGTTGTTTGTTGGTGTGTTACATATTCATTGTTCGTTCATTTTTGTACATGATTAGAACGTTAGTTTGCTTGTTTGAATTCGTTGCCATTTGTCATTTTGTTGCCTTTTTTAGCTGACTATGCGATATGGCTTTGCTCATTATTGATGGCCGTATGGTGACCTATATTTGTTAATTTCTGGTCATCTGATCTGTTGTGGAGAGTTGTGATTATTCCGCTCATTTTGGGTGCCATGATTGGCAAATAAAATATATGTTGTTGCTGTTGTTGTTGTGTCGTTGGCAATAATACGGCATCTTTTTTTTATAAACAAATATATATATATATATATATATATATATGTAAATCGAATGTTCTGTTCCCTTATGAACCACATAAATTTGAACTAAATTCTTGAAGGGAAAGACATTGTTTTTGTATAAATGTCAACAGAATATAGAATGTTGTGTCAACAGAATACAGAATCAACATTCTGTATTCTGTTGACACAGTATACAGAATGTTGATTCCGGCAAAATATATGATCTGACAGGATGCTCACGAAATAAAACTTGTGATGGAAGAAGACATAGCCTACATTTGACTTTTAAAACATACATGAACAATAGCAATCCGTAGATGATTCGAAAAGGATCCGCCATCTCTGACTTGTCTTAACAATCGTCTCTTTCTGTAACTTTAAGAATTTCTGCAAGTGGCTGGTAAACCGATATTTCCTCTGCTGTATTTCTGTATCCTATCCTTCCCGGCTGATCTACTGTTGTCTCAAATTTTGCCGTTGATGTACACGTGTTATTATCGTCATCACAAAAGCGCGTCAATATGGAACATACAATTGCCTATTGTAAAACGTTTATGTGATTGGATTTACACATGACGTCATTCATTGTTTACAAACGTTATTTTTGCACTCGCACTGACATTTCAACAGTTCAACAGTTCAAACTTCTTCTGGATTGAATACCACAATGGGATTGAAGGTAGATCAAGGTATAGTAGTACATTGAAATATTTTAAAACTGAGAAAAGTGTAACATAGCTAATTCAAAACATATTACGTTAGTTAAAAAAAAGCAGAATACGCGTTACACAGTGGCGGACCCCTGGGGTTCCGGGGGTGGGAACACCAAATTAATTTGGACGTTCAATGCATTATTTATTCTATATAATACCACTTAAAATATTTTATTTCCCCCATTTTTTCGCTATAATTATGAAATCTTTAGGGGACTGAGTTGGAACCCCCCTTTTTCCTTTTATCCAGAGTGTTTGGAACCACAGGCACTTGTTTCTATCCTAGTCCTATGACCTCGGGGCATTATTTACTATTTCTATTTGCTGTTCTGATATTTTCTTTTTACTATCAATGTGCCAAAAAAAAATATGGAAATATCAGTATAAAAACGTTAAAAATTGAATAAGAATGCGAAGTCATATAATATATGTTATAGGACTAGTTTCTATCCATACGAAGGTATGGATAGAAACAAGTGCCTGTGTAGGTCGACTATGGATAGTCGACCTTCGTATGGATAGAAACAAGTGCCTGTGTTTGGAACCCTCTTTTAAAACAATGGTTACAGAACTTTCTGTAAATGTCAAAATAGGTATAAAATCGCGGGTTGTTTTGGATACATATTATTACTTCTTTGCCAAACCTTATTAAATAGATTATAGTATTAATATTTGTCAAATTGATATTTGTGATTAGCCTGACTTTCTAAACATATGATTGGATAAAGGGAGGTGCGGTACACCCCTCGGCGTAAGAAGGGGGAGCGGTCCGAAGGTTGGACCCCTTTTTAACGATAAATGCATAAATTTGAAAAGGGAAATCTATTTGGAAACCCTATCTCCAGATTTGGAACCCCCTTTTAAAAATGTGTTTCCTATTTTGACAGGATTTTTTTTTATAGGGCCCAATGCTTCCATTTAATTTGGGAAACATTTTAATATATAAGTCCTACATGTAGGTGCCTACAAAATTATTTCATCTCGCCACATTGACTGCTGTGTTTGTTGCTGTTAAGTTGTTGCTGCATATATGTATATTTTTATATATAAGTGATCTCGTTTGAAATGATTTAACAACAACATTTCTGTTACTTCTGGTTTTTTTTAAATATTTTTTTAGCATACTATGCGATCTGGGCAATGCGATATATGGGTTCATTGTGCATTTGATGTGGTAAAAATCAGGGGCGGATCCCGGATTTTTGAAAGGGGGGCGAAGATATTAAATTTTGCCGAGCGGAGCGAGTCGGAATATTTTTGGGACCTTTTTTGGGCTAAAAAAAAACATAAAATAAGTGTTATATGCACTATTTAAACGGTTTCTGGCTTGGGGCATGCATATTTTATATATAGTTGCTGTAAAGTGTAAGGGTTGGACATTTTTTATGCTGTATTCTCCCTATTAATTGTCTATCATAAAATGATAGTATTGATCCAAAGCTATGTACTGATATATTTGATGTAGGACTTGTCAGTAAAGAATAGACATGGAAATTAGATGAAATTTACAATACGACCGACACGAGTTAAAAAAGACAAACAAGCAGTTTTTATCAAAATGTTTGATTGATATGTTTCACCCAACATAACTTAGGGAACCGAAGTGAGGGGTTCCAAATCCAACAAAGACTACGAACGTGTCTGAAATGACAACGAAGTTATGAATGACGGTCAACAAATGGAGACATAAAAGTCACACCTAGTAGGCAGGTTGCATGCAGTCTGGTCTTGAAAAAGGATTCAATATATATAAGTTCGACAAAACAGACATTCCAGTCAGACATGCAAACCCCGGCCACAAAAAAATACGCCCGTTTTTATTCATCATGTTCATTTCATGCTAAATATTTTTGTTGGAAATTTTAGTTTTTAATAGCAAAAAAGTGGACAAGACTATTGTTTTCAATCCAGATACGGCCAAAATTTTTGTTTAAGGCAAGAATCAGAGAGTCATTTTTTTTCTCTCAAATATCTCAGACTGCCTCCTCAAATCAAATGGTTCGTACCTGAGACTTGAAATCTTTCTAGAGCTTATACTGACTGGGGATCATTATTCAATTTGTTAAACATGTTTTCGTAGGTAAATAATATTGTGGAACTTTTTTTTCATGAGAGTGTAATAGTCTATAGAGTATTTACCATTACTTTCTGTTTAGTGGAATAATGAAATAGAAGTCAATACGTTCTTGTTCAATCCTGTGTCGCTTTGAAGGTTTCCTGATTGTCATGACAACCTCAGCCTAAGCAATGTGTATTACTGTAATTTGAATTTCAAAATGACCGAGTGCCGTTTTTTCAACGCACTGGTCAACTCCACCATAGCAAATCACATGACTTTGACAATCAGTAAATACCGGCCAGCGAAAAATGTCTTTATAAGTAAAGAATTGTTGTATAAAAATTAAATACTCGGGAAATGTCAAAGTTCACGAAGTCCTGATTAATCATTTTACAAAAAAAAAAAAAAAAAAAAAGTCCGAGCAACGGGGGGAGGGGGGGGGGGGCGTAAGCCCTCTACGCCCCCCTCTGAATCCGCCACTGAAAATCATTCAACAGTCTCCCTATTTTTATATTGTAAATAAAGATGTCTGTGAAATATTTGAATTTCTATTTTGTTTTGGTACTGGCTATGGTTACATTGAAATGTAAAAGTCGTAAAAAAGTTATAGTTACAATGAAGTTTATGCTATATCGCCGGAATGCAGACCTATGGTTGACTAAGGAACTACATAGAATACTTACGAGTGTAACAATGATATTTATGTCTACGGTTACATTGTGTTATTGTTACGTAAATGCACTCAAATGAAAAATTATTTTTTACAATATTTTATACATTATTTTAATTTTAATTTGATTGTCAGTGTACACACAACCAGTATGTTGTTTCAGTCCGATGCATTTTTGGCCCGGTGTAACCACTCTCAGTGGCGGATCCAGAAATTTACATAAGTTGGGGGCCACTGACTAACCTAAGAGGGGGCCGGCTCCAGTCACGCTTCAATGATTCCCCTATATAAGCAACCAATTTTTTTCCAAAAAGGGGGGGGGGCGGGTCTCCAGCCCCCCTAAATCCACCTCTGACTCTAGGCAGCCCTCACAAACGAGTAATTGGGGTGGATGGGTTGGGTGGCTCAGTGTTGTATTAATATATAAGAAGATGTGGTATAACTGCCAATGAGAAAAGTCTCCTGTTCATATAAGTCGTAATTTGTAGAAGTAAACCATTATAGGTCAAAGTACGGTCTTCAACACCGTGCCGGCATGAGCTCTCACCGAACATCAAGGTGTAAAGGGCCCCAAAAGTGACTAGTGTAAAACCATTCAAACTTGAAAACCAACTACAGAATACCAAACTCCTGACATAAGACAATAACCTCTTTTGTATTGTTACAATCTCAAAAACGTGTCCGATAATTTAAGAATGTGTCCGGTTAAAAACGCCAGAATATTTCAAAACTCATATACCCCCAATGATACTCTGTAAAGTAAAAACGCAATTCAATATTAATGGTGTGGGATACGATAGAACCCGTATTGTTCGGTTGGATTATAAATGATTAGAAAAAAAAGTCGAAGCAGGTGCCAAAAAAAAATCTGGAGGAAAGGTTTAGTAATCCGTACAGACAAATGTCCAAGGTATGCTACACTGTGCACGCTTTCTTCTGCTTGCAGACACAGACTATAGGTTTGGTTAAAAAAAAAATTGCACAATAAAAAGTTATTTTTATTTGAAGCGCTTTAATTTATGATTTTCTTTATCAATATGATTATTATTATTATAAAGTTCAGACAGAGGTACTTCACAATATAGAAAACTAATACATCATGTACATTTTATATTGTATTTTATTCCCGGTGCTTGACCACGTTTACTGTATGTCATTGATAAACATTAGTTTGTTCAGCATAGGTAATTCATAACAAGCATAACTGCAGGCTAAGTTTACAACACATAATTAACTATTGATTACTTAATGTCCAGTGGCAAATATGCCATGCGTATTTAGAAAAAAAACCCATTAACATTGCATTTAATAAGTTTTGTAAAGTTTAAATCATCGTTTATAAATAGTAAGTAAATTCTATTGTTTTAATATTATCCGGTGATGCCTATAAATGTCTTTTTACAAAATGTATGTCTATGAGGGTACTGCTCGACCGGCGTCCCGCAGAAGTGGTTTCGCCAGTGCAATTTGACATGTTTATCAAATCATTGACGTCACATTGACGCGTTTTTGAGGAATCGGACACGTTTCTGTGTGCTACCATAGATAGATGTATAACATATCTGGCTAGGTGCTACATATATGACTATGTACGATAAATTTTCAATTAAATTAAATTTCCACTTAAATCTATTAAACATTAATGTACTTTTGTATAAAGTAGTTAGTATATATTTTAATGTCTTTCGTCGTTGTTTCACGGATCTTATTATAAAGAACACATAAATAGACCGATGGTTAAAGCTACACGTGTATGAAATACTTGCCACTGGCAAACACTAATTCTTTGATGATGATGATGATGAATTAAATTATCATATTTTCCTTTTTTTTTTTTTTATTTAGAAACAAATTTCAACTTTGATTGATTATAATATTATATATACATGTAGTATCAGAAGTCCAGTCCATTAGTGATTACTGGACTTATGGTAGTATATAAAGTAATAAGTAAATTTTGATGTCATACCATTCCCATCCATAATTGTGCATTCTTTTTATTTTTACATAACACAGAAATGAGGAAAGTTTTAACATAAGATAATTTATTGTAGCCTAGACCTGTTGGTGACCTTCTGCTGTTGTTTTTTATTTGGTCGGATTGTTGTCTCTTTGACACATTCCCCATATCCATTCTCAATTTTATTATTTATAAATTCATTACATTTTTTTTCCTCAGAATGATTAACAGCAATGGAGACAGGAGCAGACATGGGAATGTTCGATGTGAAAATTGAAGACCTATAAACAAAATGATGTATCTAGACAATATGGCACTCATCAGAAAAAAAAACCCAACATTTGATCATGAACCATTGAATCCTGAGTTTCGTACAAGTACCAAAACATTAAAGGTGGATGCTTATAATGAGCTCATATTAGAACTAAAGTGTCCTCTTGGATTACCACTGTACATGTAAAAAGACACATTATATCCGGGACTGAATTGAGGAAAAGAGCCAGGAAACTGACATTCAACAAAGCATTCCAAAGAAAAGATGGCATAGGGGGAGAACAATGAAACATGATACATGCAAAATTAATTGTTTCTTTGATTGTTTTATTTATGAGCTTTAAAGGGTCATAAAATAACCAAGGGGCGTAAAAATGACAGAGATTTTTGCCACAAACTTCACATGTTGGTATGACATTGAATGTTTTATTATATATTAAAAAATGGTTATGATAAATAAAAGAAATTCCAGTTATGATTAAAAATAAGGTAATACAGAAGATTGTTTTGTGTTGATTATAATGCATTGCCTCACATAGTAACATATAACTGCATTAATTACAACATATTTTAAGCAATAGCAAAATACCAAAAAATGAACAGTATTGAAGATTCTAATCTTGTTTGATATATATATAAATTATGCGCTATTATACAATTGATACTGTAAAACATCAGCCTCGAACCACAGTGTGAATCTTCCTGATGTCGAGTGCGTATTTTTTTTTTATAAACACTGAAAGACAGTCACAATCAAAATCAAGAAGTAAGCAAAGAATCACAAAACGAAAGGGCATTTACAACAACACATTGAAAATTACATATATAAAAACAACACGAACTCCATTAAAAACCGGGAGTGAATTCAGGTGCTCCTAATGCGTATTATTTTTATAAACACTTAAAGACAGTCACAACCAAAATCAAGAAGTAAGCAAAGAATCACAAAACAAAAGGGCATTTACAACAACACTTTGAAAAATACATAAAAGACAACACGAACTCCATTAAAAACCGGGAGTGAATTCAGGTGCTCCTAATGGGTAAAATCCGATAAACTGCTTATCTTGCTTCATTTCTGTTGTTTTCTCCTTCGCTTCAATAGTATTTCGATAGACGAGAGTAAGCTTGATAATTTTCCTTGGTCATGTTCACGTCGCTAAAAAAAAAATGCGCAGCAGGGTGATATAGTCTAAGAGAAAAACGTAACCAGCTAAAAAAGGATAATAATAATATTGTCACAGAATTATCAAACCTATATTTGGATACCAATTGTACTGAGATGCACATAGTAAAAACTTCTCTAATGATAAACACTTAATCAGAAATATCTACAAAAGATACAAAATATGCCACAAATTATTATATACAATGTAGCATACTATACTTACCGAGTTTAAAAGTTTTCAGTTCCAAATATTTTTTGAAACAATACACATTCAAGTTAAAAAGATTAACAACACCAAATCTACTGAAACAGTACTGAAAATAACAATACCGAAATAGTACTGTCAACATCAGTACTGAAACAGTACTGACAAAATCAGTACTGAAACAGTACTGACAAAATCAGTACTGAAACAGTACTGTCAAAATCAGTACTGAAACAGTACTGACAAAATCAGTACTGAAACAGTACTGTCAAAATCAGTACTGAAACAGTACTGTCAAAATCAGTACTAAAACAGTACTGTCAAAATCAGTACTAAAACAGTACTGTCAAAATCAGTACTAAAACAGTACTGACAAAATCAGTACTGATTTCATTGAAAGTATAACATTATAAGTTTTCAGTCTTTCCTAACAGTACTGATATGCACGAGGGTAGAAATGTACCAAAAAAGTATAGGTAAATTATTGGTAGTGTAGGACTATAATACAGTACGCCAGACGCACGCCTCGTCCACACAAGACTCACCAGTGACGCTCACATAAAAACATCCACAAAGCCAAACAAGTACAAAGCCGAAGAGTAGGGCAAATTCATATTCCTGTTTAATAAGAGTTGTTCAATTCGTGGTTCTTTCAAATCCTGATGTGTTAAATTCCAAACTTATTCACTTGGATCAAGATCAGCCGATTAATTTGGTATAAAAAAGCTATTGTTGATTTTTTCCCTTGTAACTTGATACTAGTATTGTAAGTCGAGTGGTATGTTGCTTAGCATTGTCATGTTTTTAAACAAACCGTTATTCTGTTTTTTTTATACTTTGTGCATACTGTAATTACAATAAGATTGTGTATTCCTAATTTGACTACACACCAACAAATATATTTCTTATATGTGAAAGACTCCTTGCAAAACAATCAACCTACCATTACCGTAAGTGGCATAACAAACCCGTCCAAAAGTCGGGACACATCTGAAAACGACACTATCCTGCAGCTTCGATGCATATGCAGATTAGCCAAACCAATCAAGGTCTAATGTGATATGCAGTACATGACGATTACTTACTGGTAGTCCTTTACACCCCCCACCCCCCACCCCCCCCCCCCCCATTCCCCCATATACTGTATATTCAGGAAATTATTGTTTTGCCAAACTGTGATGTGATGGCGAACATTAGCATTTATCGAAATTCAATATTGCATATGCATTTATCACCCAATCGCATTATTCGCATTAATAAAACTTTCGCAATCATTTCTGAATTTACAGTATATAGTTCTTAATAAAGATAATGTTTTCTGTGCCTGCAAATTTTATCTACTAAAATAATTTTTAATTAGAATATATGTCGCCAAACTTTAAATACTTGTTAACTCCAAAATTGTTATAGATGTAATGCAGTTTTTTGGTAATTTTAGTTATGGATTTAAGCAGTCATACAATCAAACTGCAAAAGAATTTTAAGATGTTGGTCAAGGAATTAGGCACTACAAATACAATAGTAGATAATCTCATAAGTGACGAAGTATTGTGCATTGAGGATCAGGCTGAGATTTGTGCATCAGACATCACAAAAGAACAAAGCAATAGGCTGCTTTTAACGAAGCTGATGTACAAGAACGCTGATGCTTTCACACACTTCCTTTCTGCTTTGAAAGAGGATACTTGCTATGAACAACTTGCAAGGTGCATAGAGAACACGGTTGTTACAGAAGAGGACAACATAAAGATTCATATTGGTAATTTTGTTTAGAATGTTTGACATCCTGAATTTGCGAGAGAGTTTTATATTTCGAATGAAATTTACTTATTATTGAAAAATCGTAACGATGCTCTGTTTGTTTGCTCTTCAGTGCCATAAAGGCTTATTATCAATGTGTTCGTTTTGCGTATGTTAAAGATATTTGTTATAAATTTTGTTATCTAGAAACCGCTGGCAAATCAATTATTTTCGCGTTTCTGGCCTCAAACCCAGATGCTCATGTTATAACAAATCCGGTTATAATCTAATTCGGTAGGTCACATTCATGAAGGGAAGGGGATCGTAGTTATGAAATAAATGAGACTGATTATAGACCTTTTTTCTTTTAATAAAATATGCTTCTAGGACCATCCGTCAGTGCTTTTTCTTTTGAGAGCCCTTTTAACATGCCAAATGTAGGATTTTTATTTGAATAAATGACTAAGGCTAATGTCTACCCTACTTTCATTTTTACCAAACCACTACTTTCATTGTGGTCTGAAGACTTCTGTATATTATGAACATATGTTTATTATAAATAAAGCGTATTTGCTATTAACTATCAATTTTTCAAGTTTCTTCTTAACGGCGATCACTGCTATAATTATAAAGAGTTTCTCTATATAGTATATGAGTATAATCATTGTAAACATATCGATAAACGCGAAAATAATTGTCCTCTCTCTGATTACAAAAATCATGTATCAAGTTAAACCCGGAAGTCTTATGTATGACTTAAATGTCGGTCTGATGACGGGAACAATATTCGGACTCCTTTTTTTCCGTTTTTTTTCCCCAAATAAATCAATCTGGATAATCATGAATTTGAGATAAATCACACAGTGTTGCCATGTATGCCAAGGTAATATGCTGGTTTTTTTTGTTAATTGTTTTTGCAATGATATCCCCCCTTTAGTAAAATTTCATAATATTCCATTATAACGACATACATCAAAAGCACATTCAAGAACAACAAAATATATTGTAGAGCTGTGTAATTATTTTCTGCACAGCTTTTTAAGAACAAGAATATTTTAATGTATTACTATTTAATGAGAAAGTGCTGCATCACACATCATAAATTTAAAACCTTCATCAACTTTGTATTCTATAGGGAGAATAACAGCAAAGAAAAATAAAGAAAAATGTACAAGAGGTAATATTTTATTCAAAATAATGAAATGATTTTTTTAAAGATACCAGGAAAAGCGACATAGTGTATAACCATATATACTGCAATCAACCATACTAAACCAGTGACAACTTAAATATGAGCACGTCTGAACCAGTGAGAACTCTATAACCTATTTTGGATGCAGACGCTAAGAATAAAAGAACGCTAATGCAACAAGCTATGAAGTTGTTGAAAAATATTGATATTTTCAATAACGTCAAAATGCTTGCAAAATACAATTTAAGAATATACAGAAAGAACATTGAATGCCATTTTCCTATAACATTATTTACATAATTATGTACTATATAAACTAAAGATTTTCACTCAGTAAATACGTTACATATGGACCTGTTAGATTATATTGACACTCGGAATTCGTCCTCAGTCAATATAATTTGGCTTATATCTCTGAAACCAAAGCATTTAGAGCAAACCGTTATTAGGTTGCTGCTCCTGAATCAATAATTTTAAGGCAATTTTGTGTTTTATTTGTTCTTACTTTGAATATTAATATAGATAGAGATAAACTGTAAACAGTAATATTGTTCAGCAAAGTAAGATCTAAAAATAAGTCAACATTTCCAAAATGGTCAGTTGAATGACCCCTTTATGAGTTATTGCTGTTAGTAGTCAATTTTAAACAATTTTCGTTAAATTTTTTTAATCTTTTAACAAAATCTTCTCCTCTGAAACTACTTAGACAAATTTAACCAAACTTGTCCACAATCATCATTAGGGTAGTTAGTTTTAAAAATTTGTCTGATGACCCCGACCGCGATCCAAGATGGCCGACATGATTAAAAATAGTACAAAAGGTAAAATACAGTTTTTGGCTCATATCTCTGAAACCAATTGAATATCTTATATATCACAAAATTTAAGAGTCAATCATTCCCATTGAGATATATTGACATGATTGGCCTTTGCCGTTGTACTAAGGCATTTTTAATTGGTCGAGTGAGGTTCTTGATTACATGTAAACACATTCATTTTAAATCACAAATGTAATGTACTATCTAAACAATCTCAATTAAGTCTCAAAGCATATTATTCCACTGCATGTTGATTTTGATAGCGAAATCAACATTTGATTGGTTGAAACTTTCACATGTGACATAAACAAAAAACTTCATATTCACCTCTGAGTATTATATTTCCCTTTGAAATGTCGGGACAAAATTGTGCGGCGTTACGAGCTGTTATTGTAAATAACGTCTTAAAATTCTTATTTTTTTAAATAGCTTTTATTAGCAAATATCCTTATCTTTTCAAATTTATTTTACACGTTAAAAAAAAAGACTAATTAAATAATTAATGTCTATCCGTACTGTTTATCAATGTTTATGTCGTGTTTAGTAAAAAAAAAACAAGCGGATAAGAGAAAATGCCGGTATGCAAACTAATATATATAATATACATAAAAGTTTAGATGTATACAAAGCTTAGGCTGTGGAATAAAACTTTCATTTCTCT
>CM034362.1:41020875-41137224 GCA_019925275.1 Mytilus edulis
TTCGAAATACAAGTCAAATTTGATAAAAAAAAATACGTGTTGCGGACTAAATTTTTGGCCTTTAAGAATGATTCCATCAGAAATTCTTTACTATCCCGCTGTAGTACTATTCAAAAGTTATCTAAACGAACAATGTTGTATAGTATTCATCTGTGAAATATTATCTATACACAAACTAAATTTCACAATGAAAATTTAATGATTTATCCTTCTTTTGACATTTTTTCATAGATAAGAACAATGTTTCATGATATATTTTCTGGGCGGACTATGGCATGGTATTGCATTAACATTGCCATTAAAGTACGAGGTTGGACGTGCCACAAAACCAGGTTCAACCCACCATTTTGTCCTTTAAAAATGTCCTGTACCAAGTCAGGAATATGGCCATTGTTATATTATTGTTCGTTTCTGTGTGTGTTACATTTTAACGTTGCGTCGTTTGTTTTCTTTTATTTTTGAGTGTAATTTCACATTGCGATAAGACGTGTCACGGTACTTGTCTATCCCAAATTCATGTATTTGGTTTTGATGTTATATTTGTGGGATTTTGTCTGATGCTTGGTCCGTTTCTGTGTGTGTTACATTTTAGTGTTGTGTCGTTGTTCTCCTCTTATATTTATTGCGTTTCCCTCGGTTTTAGTTTGTTACCTCGATTTTGTGTTTTGTCCATGGATTTATGAGTTTTGAATAGCGGTATACTACTGTTGCCTTTATTGGTTGCACAAATTTTCTTTTCTTTTCATTTTTATTTTTTTTAAATGCAAAATTCTTTTTAATTGGTGTATTTCTTCATTATAATGCAATATTTTTTATTTAAATGTAATATTTTTTATTTAAATGCAATATTTTTTATTTAAATGCAATATCTTTTATTTAAATGCAATATTTTTTATTAAAATGGTTTAATTTGTCATTCAAATACAATACTTTTCAATCAATTGGTATTGTAGTTTTTTTTATTCATATGCAATAATTGCATCATGGGAAATTGGTTGACGTCATAAAGTCAAAGAGTAGAGGCAATAAGGCCTTTTTTGGTCCAAAAATTACTGTAAATTTAAAAGTTATCATATGTATTATTAAATAACTGAAAACCGTACTACAGTACAAGGTACTCAGAGAAACTAAACAAATTTGTCAATGAACAAGTTTCCATGGCAACAAATCATGATTAATTTTGCATATTTTGTAATATTTCGTTATTTTCCTTTGTTTTTCATCAAATTTATGTATATTTTAGATTGAAAAGTATGTGCGCACCCAAGAATCAACTTTATATTTGGTGGGATCATGTCAATAGTGATAATAAAGAAAGTTTCTCTTAAATTATTTTGTTGTTTCATGCCTGCGCACGATGTTTCCATAACAGAAATAAAGATGGAAAACTGCATAAAAAATGTATTTTGCATCGTTTTTTTTTAAATAGTACATATTATGACGTAATTGTGACGTCATCAGGTAAAAATCTGAATGTTTTTCTTTTATATTTTTTGAACCTATGCATTATGGGCCAATTTGAAAGAGATATCAAACATTTTTTTTGGGGGGGGGGGGGGGTAAATCCAACGTTTGTGATTGGGCGGTAATTTTTTGGATTTCTCCGCTCTCTTTTTAAACATAAGTGAACAAGAATGAAAAACGCGTCAGAATATCGCTCCTCTAACTAAATCTGGCGTTTGTGCGAGTCCTGCACTGGCTGTTAAAATCTTCTGGTCCTAAATATTATTATTTATATTGCAAAATTTCGATGGTCAAAACGTTCGGACCACCACTTTTCAAAAACTTTCAATATGAATTTTTATGCAAATATATCGATTTTTTTAAATAGATTAGACACCGTTGTTTTCCCCGCTTAAATGGTTTTACATTAGTAATTTTTTATAGGCCCTTTATAGCTTGCTGTTCGATGTGAGCAAAGCTTCCGTGTTGAAGACCGTACTTTGACCTATAATGGTTTAAATTTACAAATTATGACTTAGATGGAGAGTTGTCTCATTGGCACGCATACCACATCTTTTTATATCTATATACAACGTAAAGTAGACGTTTCTTTGACTGTTTTCTTTTTTTAATAAATCCTTTGTCGCGCATGGTGTACTGATTGATACTTCAGTATTGGAGATCAAGATTTATGTCAGTACTAGTTGTTATTAGCTTCGAGCAAACGTCCAGAAATTGCAAATACTCTTATGACGGTACTTTGTGTCTTCAGTCTTAATATTATATTTTTTTGTCACGTATCGATCTTTTGAGTTAATCTTATAGCAACTGATTAGTGCAAATTGTTCTTTTAATGTACTGTTACACCACTGTCCCAGGTTCGGGATGGTTTGAGTGCTCTCAAACATGTTGTTGTACTGTTACATCACAGTCCTAGGTTAGGGGGAATATTGGGATCCAGCCAGCATGTTTAACCTCGCCACATTCTGTATGTATGTGCTAGTCACAAATCAAGGGCCTGTAATTCAGTTGTTGCCGTTTGTTTCTGTGGTATACTTATTTATGATTTGTTTCTTTTTTGTTCATTAATTCGGCCGTTAGTTTTATCTCGTTTGAATTGTTAATACATTTGTGATTTTGGAGCCTTTAATAACTGACTTTTGCGGTGTGGGCTTTGCTTGTTGTCAAATGCCGTACAGTGAATTATAGCTGTTGATTTCTGTGTAATGTCTTGTGGTGAATTGTTTTATTTCCAATCATACCACATCAGTTCTGCGTTTTTATATTAACCGTGTCATATTCTTTATTTACCTGGTTGTCGTTTGTTCATGTCTCGACTCATATTTGGTATTTTGTTAATTGTTTTGTTATGTTTAATTAGAACGTTATTTTTTTACGTTTGAATTGTTCACACTTTTCATGTCGGATCTTATATAGACGACTTTACAGTATCAGGTTTATGTCATTGTTGAAGGCCTTACGATTGTCTATAATGGCTTACATCCACTTCATATTTGAACTCCGGTGGATAGCAATCATATCCCATCTATTCGTTGCTATATTATATGTATTGTGACAGATATTTGACATACAAATTTTCATGTCCAGTTTTTAGTTCAAGTAAACTTCACGTTGGTCAAACTAACTTTCTTTGGTCAAATAACTTTCTGATAGAACAAATACTACTTAAATCTTTGTTTGAAAGTAAAAGATGAACAAACAAGTCATAAACTTCGGACAATGGTTGACATGGTCAACTTACGTCAATAATTTAACTTTGATAAACTATAGGGCACAAACTAGTACCAAAGTCATTAAGTGATTGCTATATAAGTAGAAATTCTGCTTTGAGACGTCAAAGTTTGAATTTTGAAACTTATAGGTGTCAGTCGATCCCGGCCTGCCTCTACATCGGCAACAACGCCCGGCCTGTCTCTACAGCGACAGCAATGCCAAACACCATCTTAGGCATTGTTCCCAGCTAGTTTCCCCACTAAGATGTTCCCAGCTAGTTTTTCCCATCATGGAAAGATTCCAAGACCAACCCTCACAGAGTCATTCGTCTGTTGAGAGTTTGGGTCTTTAAAGAACAACTAACTATGCAGACCAACATACTACATAATATCAACAATAGGAATTCCACAAATAATTTTGTTATAATATATATCTGACTTCTAAACTCGTGTTTTCCGAACAAGCATGACATATTTGTCACTGGACGTTAAAAATTTGCAAGAAACAATCAACCAATATCATCTTGTGTTAAATAAGTAGACACATTTGATATTTATGTGTTTGTTGGGATAGGGGACAAAAGGATTTCATATATGAATATAGTTGCCTAGTAAGAGCTGAAAATTAGGCATGTTTAGCGACAGATTAAAATGAATAATAATACCCTCTCTTCCTTTCCCCTATAATTCTATATCTTTTAGTTTTTAACAATTCAATCTTTTTTATCCGTTGATCTCTATTATATTTGTCCTAAACATACGTGTGAAATATTTCCCACCGGACATAAGGCAACTAAAATTGATCAACGTATTCTTTATATTTCATCATTTATTTATTACCTTTAGGTTAGGTCCCGCCCCATATCTATCTTTTGCTTATTATTCTCTCTATGTAAATCAAATTCCTGTCCTGATAAGCTAGATAAATATAAGAACTACACCGTCAGACAATAACAGTTGAGGGACGATCATTTGATATGCTAGGGAATTATAGAAGCGATCTTTAATCTGAACCTCCCTTCTCCTTAAATACACACAATAACTATACTGCCAATACTCGCATATATACCTCTCTATACAAATATCTAAATTTGAACCCCTCTCCCCTAGACACCGAGGTTTTGGATCCGCTCATGTTAAATTTATCTTATTATATACATTTTGTACGGGTCTAGATGGTAGCTACACGTACAATCCTACAACTTGTTGGATACAAATCATTATAGATTTGTATCTAATTTTATCTTACCTCCTATACATTTCCAGGAATATGATTGGTTAAAAGCGTCCGCGTGCAAACCGTGTATATTTGATATTAGGTTAGTAGGGAGGCGGGACTTATCTCATACACGGTTAATAGTGGAGTTACGTCCCTTTATATTCCTTATTAGGTAAGAAGGGGCGGGGCTCATTTCATACACGGTTAGTAATGGTGTTATGTCCCTTTGTAAAAAACAAAACGGTACTGAGAAAAAATCTTAAAAGTTCCAACAGACGAAGAAATTGATGAGTAAGATTGAAACAAATGCATAAAACACATTTAAACCTTACAGTACAAGTCGTTATTGTTCGCATCTGTTTTTGTAGGATCAATGGAAGTATTTTCTTAGCGCTAACAGTATTGAAGACTCGTTTTGAGAATCACTAGTCTTAATTTCACACGTTAAGATAGTCGGTAAGATAAATTCGTTACATAGTATGCTAGTGACGTAATACGGTATATATGGGGTCAGTAAATTCCATATGGGGATTCGAGCTTCGCTCTCACCCCATATGGAATTTACTGACCCCATATATACCGTATTAGGTCACTAGCACACTATGTAACTAATAATATAACAACTGTGTCACAAAATAAAGTTACTTTTATACCACACCTTCTTTTGAAATATGCCCTGCATTCTTATTATTTATGCAAAGACATATAGTAGTTATTGAAGTACTGTGGGGCTTGAAAAAAAATCTATTAAAGGGATTCGAAGATAGGAACAGTAACAAAAAGCTCAACAACGACTCCTAAATGTAAAATGATATGCGGCATAAGACATGAGAGCACATATTTTAGATAATTCAAAATATGAAGTTCACGGCTTTATACTGTTTATCAGGTCTCTTTTTGTGGTTCTCTGGTTCTGCTGTCGTAATAAGGTGATTTTTTCTATATGTTGCATAAAAGATGGGGCTTCGTCCGAATAATTATAACGTTCTAGAAGGCTTTTTATTTTTTGTTTTAATGTTGCCTTCCTGCGACGTCTCTGAGGATAAAACAAAAAGTAAAAAAAAAAAAAATATGACATCAGAGAACGTAGAAGGAGGGAAACTAGCTATGTATTTCTTTTATTTTAATGTGTAGACTGTAGGGGAGTTTCTTTAGAAAGGGTTTTCATTGGAGGCGTTTTTACCATATCCGCACGTATCTGTTTCTATCAATGAACAGATTGTGTGTCAAACTAATAATTATTACTTGTCACTCGCATTTTTTGTTGGATCTGGTCATTATTCGCATCAACAGCCAGTGCACGAACTCGCACGAATGCCCATTTTAGTTAGAGGGGCGATATTTCGAACTGTTTTTTTTTTTTAATTTTTGGTTACTCATGTTCAAAAAGAAAGTGGAGAATCCAAATAATTACCGAACAATCAACAATGTTGTTTCAAATTTGATATTGTCACGTCAAAGAATTTCCCATAATGCAATTATTGCATATAAATTAAAAAAAAAAAACTATACCAAATGATTAACAACTATTTTTATAGTTCGTTCTTATGTTGTACTGTTATACCACTGTCCCAGGTTAGGGGGAGGCTTTGGATCCCGTTAACATGCTTAACCCCGTCACATTATTTATGTATGTGCCTGTCCCAAGTCAGGAGCCTGTAATTCAGTGGTTGTCGTTTGTTTATGTGTTACATATTTGTTTTCCGTTCATTTTTTTTTATATAAATAAGGCCGTTAGTTTTCTCGTTTGAATTGTTTTACATTGTCTTATCGGGCCTTTTATAGCTGACTATGCGGTATGGGCTTTGCTCATTGTTGAAGGCCGTACGGTGACCTATAGTTGTTAATGTCTGTGTCATTTTGGTCTCTCGTGTACAGTTGTCTCATTGGCAATCATACCACATCTTCTTTTTTATATATTGCATTAAAATGACAAGTTATACCGATTGAATAAAAAAATATTGCATTTGATGACAAAATATACCATTTGAAGAAAAAAAATTGCGTTTGAATGAAGAAATATACAATTTGAATTACAAACTATTGCCTTTAGATCACAAATATAAAAATTTTGCAACCAATACCATGCCATAGTGGAGAATATTATGCTTCGCACAGGTACATATTGAAGTTTATGCCACAGTTCCTCGGGATATTATTATCTCCCTCGTTTTTCTGTGTTTTTTTTTTCTTCTGAAAAGGGCGGTGCATTCACAACCAGAGAATTATCAAAATAACTGACTACCCGATTCCAGATCTTACAAATCTTCTTGGTCTGAAAATTCTAATTCAATCGATGTAAACACTTTATCATGTGTACGTGACAGATGCTTTTCAAACTTTTTTTAATTTTTTTTTTGGTATAGAAACAAAAATACTTTAAATATGTGTAAAAGTTAAATTGTTACCCTCGGTAAAATATAAGGGTAAGGATGTGTGGGTTGCAAATGAGACAACTATCATAATCAATTAAAGACGGAAGTACAAACACCGTTGAATATATCTATACTCTTTGTTGACAAAATGGTTTACCTGAAACTACACGATTGTCTAAGCTTTTGTGAAGCTTTCATAAACATTCCCTCTTGCTTTTAATTTAAGTGAAATAGATATTACCTTTATTGGTTGTCATTTAACTGCTGTATGTTCAGTAAAACACATTGTAAAAGACAAACTATGTGATAAAAGAGAGAGAAAAAAAAATCGACTTACTTCAAGGTAAAGCTTTTCTAACAACCTATCAATAAGAAAATATGATAAGTACGTTATAAATCCTTTCAATTACATCCCATTTTTAATTTTAAAGTCCAATCTACATAGCAGAGAGTTGTATTACCTGGCAATCGGTGACACCTTATTTTCTTATTTAAAGAATTATCGCTTGAAAAAGCATAAAGGGCTCTTTCTTACATTCTATCGAAACCATCGAAAAGAAGTTTATCATGTGTAAAAAATCATTTTTTCTTTTAAATTACATAAATTGCCATACTATAAAGGATACATTGTATTTTGTTCCGTATTTCCTAATTAGATGCTTGCTTCTCAACCTTTGCCCCCAATCTTTTGGTGAATAAGATTTAATTGAGTAGGATAGTACAAGATTTTGCCCCGCTTTATGGTGTTCGAAGATATTAGATTTGCAAAATATCTAGTTTTTATTTTAACGTGTATTTTAAGATTATTTGCACTTTATTATGTTAATGTATATGATGTATATGGCCGTATAATTAATCAGTAATTTTGTTGTTGTCAGGATTGTTTTTTTCTGATATTCGTGTCTCCATGAATAATTAAAAATATTCATGAATGTTCATGAATATTTTAGTTCCATTCATGATTACTAGCTATGCCAGTGTCAAAATTATTTATAAACAAAAATTAGAATTAAGTCGAATATACATGAAATCTTTATTATTATAACTTTCTTTCCTGATATTCATATATCCATGAATAATATCAGATTATTACATGGCATTTTTCATATCGCATGTATTATCAGCCCTAGGTTCAATATCAGCCCAAGAGCCGCATGGCTCGAGGGCTGATATTGACCGAGGGCTGATAAAACATGCGATATGAAAAATGCCATGTTATGATCTTTTTATCATATGCTTCAACAGTAAAGAAAAATAACAGATTCATATAATGATCCTTTTCGAAAAGAAGTTCAAAGAGTGAAAAGTTCAGGGACGTCGGACCCAAATTTTGGTACATTCGATATGAGTCTTTCTAACATATGCCTCAACAGAGAAAAAATAACATTTTAACATGGACAAATCGACAAAAAAAAATAATTCAACAATATACATAATGAACATTGTTTGGAAAAGTCAACCTTTTTTAAAGTAACTTTCTAAATTATGTTTGAAACTTTTAAAAAATGCATTTATTAAATAATTTTTTTTTTTTTTTTTTTTTTTTTTTTTTTTTTTTTTTTTTTTATATTATTTTACACAATATATTTTCCAGTATCCAAATAATTGTTTTGTACACTACTTTGTAATGTTTTTCAAACGTAGTATTGAGGTGTATTTTCCGGAATTTGCCGAGTATCACCGGAATGCCATGTGATAACGTTACGGAAAGGCATGTGATAACAATCGAAGCATGTGATAAACTTTTCATATCAGCCCGCTAAGCACTAATTGGAAAAAATATGAAATATACGTTAATTTAATGCTATTATCATACGGTAAAATTCATATGTTATTTAGTCTAAGTATATGATAAGAAAGAATATTCATGAATGTTCATGAATATTTTAGTTCCATTATGTTTCCTATTCCAGTGTCAAAAATAAACTAGAATGTTCGGACTTAAAATTGCATACATTACATGAAAAAAGAATGAATAATGAGAAATTAAATCTAAAAATATATCTCCATTGTGTGACAAACACGAATAAGCATGAATAAAAATGTAATATGTAAATGACTCGGAATTTTTTTTTGTGGAAACAATGCAATATTATTCATTGTTATTGATGAAAAACAATCAATTGAATTTGATCTGCGACCTTTTAGTATATTTGGACTGCAATGTTTATGCTAAAGAAGATATCCCAGAGTTTATTGAAAAAAAAATGATTATCATTTTACATGTGTTAGTACTAGATGAAATCCTCCCAGAAAACAGGAAAAGGTATTTAAAACGATATCTTAACATCAAATTCTACACAAAAGTAAAAAAAAAAATAGATATAAACTTTTATGTATTTTAAACTTGCACTTGAACTTTACAAGTTTAGATTCCACTATTGCAGGTAAAGGATTGCAGAACTGTAAGTAGTAGATATGGCGACGGTAAATTTAAATTTTATGTTGGCTAAGCTGAAATTACAATAAATGTAGGATTTCGAAATGGTGACTTTTCCTTCGTTACAGACTGTTCAAATGTGGAATCCTACCACTGCTATTTTTGACAAAAAACAATTAAGATCATTGTTATAAGAACTGTATAATAAGATAGCTATTATTTGGAAAACAATTTTGTAATTGTTAACCCAATTTTACATCAAATAAAGATTAGAAGCCTATCAATTTAAATTCATCTTTTGTTTATTACTGTTAGGACATACGATACAGTAAAGATCCCACAATTAGATTTTCTTAAACTTGTAATGAAAGTTATATTTTATGTGCACTTTTGGAATAGGCAAAGAAAAATATACCCTCAAGATTTACTTTTCGAGATATTTCAGGATGAATTCTGCATGTTGTAATTTCAAACCAAAACACAATAATTTATATTTCGATAATTTTTCAATAAAATTAGATAACTTTCAAACGGAAAGAGATACTTCCAATAGCTTTTTTTCAATTGTATCTTATTTTTAGAATTTTCATTGATTTCAAGAATAAAAACTAAACCCTATATTTTTTTGGGTAAAATCAAACAGCAGAATATCAGATAAAAAGCCGATTACAATTTTCTGTCCTCTACAATAGCAGCTAAAACAATTTCTGTCGATTAGTGTTCTTGCAAATTCTTCCAATTTCAAGTCAATTTAAAAATAAATGATAAGAAATTGGGGTTCATGTGCTAATTGTTAAATACAGAAAAAAATCAATTTAAAGCCTATTAGATTCCCCATTCCCTTTTTGTGGCTAAATCAAATCACAGTGGGTACTGTACATAATGCGACATTGTTGTGTAGCTATTCTTGTTGTTAATGGAAACGTTGAATTTATATAACAAATTCATTTATGATATAAAAACATTTAAACAGTCTGCACTCGCCTTGGGTTGTATGAGCCCTTTGTAGTTTTCACCAAAGCTGTTAATGATTAAGAGATAATCTTTGAATCAAAACTTTATTTTTGCCCGTTAAAAGTTACATGCTGTGTAGGATTAATAATAAACTCTTCATAAATACCAAGGATGGAAATTTTATATTTACGCGATACGCGCGTTTCGTCTACAAAAGACTTATCAGTGACACTGGAATAAATAATGTTCAAAAAGGCCAAATACAGTACAAAGTTAATGCGCATTGAGGACCAAACATTCCTCATAGTTTTACCAAATACAAGTAAGGTTTTCTTTTCCTGGGGCAGAACAACCTTTGCATTTCTAAAATTCAAAGTTTTGTTAACAGCTACTTTATAATTATGAACATATTTTAAATTATTTTGACATGTTTTGTAAATCTTCATGAAATGTTATGAAACATGGACAGAATCGAATCTTTAAGAACAAGGAATAACGCTATTTATCCTCTTATAATACATTAACAGTCGAACAGATATCGCTAGCATGTATTTGTATACTTTACAGATATCAATGTTAAGCTTCGCCGACATGCAGACTTCATTTATGCATTGACATTGACGAGTGTTGTATGAACTTGTGTGACCTCATAATGTGTATTGCAGTCGCATTCAAATGACATATACGTATTAAAACTTGAATGCAAATTTTTCGCCATTCTGTTATATCCCACAGGTTACTGTAAACTTTTACCTCACAATTCACAACATTTGAAGTCACAACTCAAAAGTGATTGTCCCTGACGTCAGAAGGTTATTCGTAGCAGATATAAGGTAATTCGGATACAAACTTCAAATGTGAACATGTGTAACACACAGAATCAACCATGCAACAATGCCATTAATCAATAAAAGAGGAGCGAAAGATACCAGACGGACAGTCAAACTCATAGATCGAAAATAAACCGAAAACGCCATGGCTGAAAAAAAAAAAGTCAAACAGACAAATAATTCGGTCGGGTTGTTGTCTCTTTGACACATTCCTCATTTCTATTCTCAATTTTAAAGAATAGTACACAACACATCACAAAAAGCTACTTTACCATTTTTGAACTCTTGTTTAAACAGCTATAATGTGAACAGCAACCCTCTATAAAGGAAATCATGATAGGAAATACAAACTTATTGTATCAATTGGGAAATATATACTCCGTATGCAGGCGCTGCTGGAATGTTGCTACATAAAAATGGAAAAAATATTCAAATTTGATAATATTGTCAAACTTATTCTATTCTACCCCCGTAAATGATTTGTATTTTATATTTCCATTGTAAAGTTAATTTTTAAGTTGTGAGATGTGTATGAAACTCCTGGCAAATTTTAAATCTATAGAATGCCATTGGTGACATTTATATATTCGTCACTACTCGTAGTATGTATGGCACGCCATTTGGGACAGTTTTAATTTCTATTTTATGTTTGTCTTTTTCATTGTATTTTTGAGCAGAGAAACATTTTATGAATGCTTTAATGATAATCTGATCATATTGTAAGGGTTGTTTCTTTTTTCTTTTCAGTTTTGACCTTACACTAGAATGGTGCACTACACACCCATTTGGTGTCTTTTCGGTGCCTTATATGAATAAAATTGTGCAAATAAAATTCTTGTTGGTTATCTGGTTGTTTATCCTAGAAACAGCACATTTAGACATTTACCTTGACCTTTGACTTTGACCTAGTTTTCTATTCTTTGGACCAAGGACCTGAAATAAACAGACCCTAGGTCTCTTTCACTTGTGTTTACCAGTAACATATGCATATCAAATATCTTATTTCAAATGCATTACGGGGATTAAACAAATCTCATATGGAGTATTCGTATCGCTTCCGTCAAAATTACACTATACATTATGAGGACATAGCGAGTAATTTTGTAAAATATTTGTGTCGCTTTCTTTTATGTTTACGGAGGAGATATCACACAATGAAAAAACTGTTTTGAAAGATGTCTATTAAAAGACAAAGTTTTAGACTAAATAGGGTCAGTCCGGAAAGTGCAAGAGCTGTTCGATTTCAAATGCTAAAATCTAAGCGATATCTTGCAAAACCACAAAACACGTTTAATATTTGGCGGAAGAAGGGAACAAAACATCATCAGAACGAATCCGATATTTCTTTCCACAGAATAGGGGAAATACCTAATAATACGAATAGTTGTATTGTCAATCATGGCGTCCATGAAGAGCTGAATAGTTAATATGACCATTAGAGGGATTACGGCGGACCTAAATGCCAAAATACGCGTGAAAATTAGGGAATAACCAATTTTGAATAATGAAATAGATATTTTGACTAATGGAATGGGCTACTGCGATCCTTCATTCCGTTTATTACAGATATACCTTATACCTCATTCGATAGCTTATTAACAGAGGAAGGAAAGGAATATAGTAAAAAAGAATCATACTGTACAAATTCTATTTTACAAAAATTGCAAGAAAGGACAGCTCGAATTATTTTAAACGAACACGAAATTCGTAAACCTTGAGTCATGAACTTTTTAGGGATCCTGAAATTATTCCCGTTACTAAGAGAATACTTAACCACTTACTAAGAGAATACTTAACCACAAGTCATTATTAATGTATAAATCAAAACATGAACTGGCACCAATACATTTATAAAATCTATTTGGGCCTACAAATAGTAAACAATCGTACAATACTTGACTTTCATCATCGAATATTGTCCCTGACTAGTAGTATGATTATGAGATCTGCCACTCCCCTATTTTGAGGGAAATTTCTGCTGGGACTGGACCAAAAAATCAGAAAATCTCGCACGCTCGTTGACGAGGTTGTGAGCTCAAATTTTTCTTTGAAAGCTGCATTATAGTCGACTGCTGGATAACGTTCTGAGTTGAGGGAGACATAGATATTTCGTAACCGGCATTGGTCGAACACGGCTGCATTTTGAGTCTAATTGTTATCTGTACCGGTATGCAAAGCTATGATGTATTTTGGTTTCTCTCGACTGATATTGTCAGACAGACGCCAGTAGAACTGTAAATTTTGGAGAACACCAATAGAATCACACTGTCGCCTTCGGAAACCACAATCGATCTTACTCTTGCTCCGGATGGTCTTGTACAACCGTAGTTTCTCTTCAAGGACGGTCGCCAGGAACGAACCAAGAGATCTTAATCAGATTGATTTCGCCACGTCGACGTTGTTCACGACAGCGGCTCTTATGATGGCTTCGGCGTCTGAGTCACACACCAGTGACAATTCATGATTGAATCCATATAACAATCTTGATATAATCGTCTGCAAAGCCGAAAACTGAAGGACGCCTCCCGGTGGGGGAGTTTCTCGCTGCATTTAAGACCTATTGGTGACCTTCTTCTGCTGTATGTTTTATGGTCGGGCTGTTGTCTCTTTGACACATTTTACATTTCCATTCTCAATTGTATTCAGAGGGATAACGAAAACGATCCTTTGTTGGTGGCTTTATGATAATGTATATCCATAGAATTTTCACGCGTATTTTGGTATTTAGGTTCTCCGTAACCCCTCTAATGGTCATTGCGGCACATCTTATTCAAAATAAGCTATTTCTCAATGTTGAAGCGTATTGCGATATTTAAGTCCTTTGTTACTCCCCTAATATGCGTTGAGGAACATATTGACTATATACTTTTTGTTCCTCTCTTGATAAGCTTTCGAATGAAGTATAAATAATATCTGTAATTAGGGCTGAAGGGTCCTGGAAGTTCATTTCATTATTCAAAATATCCATTTCATTATTCAAAATTGGCTATTTCTTAATTTTCACGTGTATTTTGCATTTAGGTCCTCCGTAACCCCTCTAATGGTCATTGCGACACATATCGTTTATACTTAGTTTATTCCTCTATCAATAAGCTTTAATTTGGTGTATACATTTTGTCTTAATTAGGGACTGAAGGGTTACAGCAGTCCATTACATTATTCAAAATAAGCTATTTCTTAATGTCCACGCGTATTTCGATATTGAGGTCCTTCGTTACTCCTCTAATATGCGTTGCGAAACATGTTATTAGGGGCTGAATGTATTTCGATATTTAAGTCCTTCGTTACTCCTCTAATATGTGTTGTTGAACATGTTGACTATATAACTTTTGTTCCTCTCTTGATAAGCTTTCGATTGAGGTATAATATATATGTGTAATTAGGGGCTGAAGGGTCCTAGCAGTCCATTCCATTACTCAAAATATCCATTTCATTATTCAAAATTGGCTACTTCTCAATGTGCACGCGTATTTCGATATTTAAGTCCTTCGTTACTCCTCTGATATGCGTTGCGGGACACGTTGACTGTATACCATTTGTTCCTCTCTTGATAAGCTTTCGATTAAGGTATAATATATATCTGTAATCAGGGACTGAAGGGTCCTACCAGTCCATTCCATAATTCAAAACATTCATTTCATTATTCAAAATTAGCTATTTCTTTATTTTTACGCGGTTTTTTTTTTGGCATTTAGGTCCTCCGTAACCCCTCTAATGGTTATTGCTGCTCAGGATATAGCTATAGGGCCACAGTCATTTTTTTTATATTCGTTCCACTATTCATCGCTTCAAGTTGAATAATGAAACATAAACTATGTTATAGATAATGCATATTTTAAGATTTTTCTTGTCGTAGAACACACCGAGGGGTGTCAGGATTGATTCTTTGAGCAATCCTGACACCCTCGATGTGTTCTACGACAAGAAAAACCTTAAAATATGCATTATCTGACTTATATACCGTCAAAAAAATATTATGTTTTATAAAGATTAGTAAAATTTAGCATCCTATTTTACCGACAACACTAAGTGGGATTTAATAGTTATCCCACAATGACGCGGTGTGTCAGTGTAAGATCACCCCGATGGCCGGAGGCCAGAGGGTGATCTAACACTGACACACCAAGTCCGAGTGGGATAACTATTTTACATCCCAGCTGTTTTAGATTAGACGAAAAACCATTTACTATTCATAAAATCGTATAGAACACCACACAACCATTATAATATACTTTATATACTACTATATGATGTATACCCTTTGTGACCCCGAACACGATGAGTAGTTTTTAAACAATGTCAACTCGCCCCACTTGCCAATCGGCCCACACTATATCGCCACTATATAAAAAAATCGTCACACACTTGTTTACCGACTCTCCCTACTTTAAAAAAAGTGTAAAATCAAATTGAACAATCAGTCTGATGTCTCACTTATTAACGAAAAAGTTTTAAACCCCACTGAATAAAGGTTTGCCAACTCGACCCATTTTTCAAAAGATCTTGCTTCCGTTTAGTATGTTAAATTACGTATCGTTTATATCCAGTCGTCCTTGTGTAGTGGTATGTGTCGTGGCTTGATATGCTAAAGGTCTTGAGTTCGAATTCCAGCATATACACTGGATTTTTTCTACGTGAATTTTGATACATAGTCTTTTCCGTATAATTAGTTATAAGTTTTACAGTGGATGTGTCCTTCCCGCCAAAATGTTTCAGAACAAAGGAAAGCATGCATAACAAAGACACTCAAACTGGGGTGATCTGGTATGGGTGATCCGGCTCAGATCACCCCTGTTAGAACAAAGGAGCTGGGATGTAAATTCCATTCTAATACGTCAAGGTTTTAACACGACCTACGGCTCATTTAGAATGTGAAATAAAACTCACTAATTAATCTAGATATAAACCTTTTAAAAAATATTATCCATACACAATAAAAAATATTACTGTAACTGCATGAAGTAAGACACAAATGTATTGTTACCATCCGATAACGGTGTATGACAAATACAATACACATTGTAAGTAATTTATTGTACCACTAAGCTTATGGAAAAGGGGAGGGTATGTTTTTTTCTATTTGTTATGTCATTTCTATCGCGGAAATCAAAAGTGGTTATTTTTTTAACAATTTTAATTGAATCGAATGAAAAATTCAGAAAGATTGTCTTTTGAATAGCAATACATTTTATTAACAGATAATCTGGATATAATTATATACCCTCCGCACCCGACCCTTTTCTGAGTTACGTTAATATTATTCAATAGAATATAAGATTATCTTATTAGTTGATCATTTGATAGAGTAAAAGGTGTACATAAATTTAAAAAAGTTAAGAACTGACATAAAGACGAATATAAATACATGTAGGTCTGATTTCCTATTCAGCGTTTATCGTCCTAAACATGCATGAAATATTTGCCACTGGACGTTAAGCAAGCAACTAAAAATCAACCAACCTATTCAGTGTGACTCAATATGATTTTCAAAATCTAACACACGAATATGTTAAATCTGCCTTTTAATTTATGAAAGTCTATATTAAAATTCATCTCACATATATGATAATGTTTCTTTATTGTGGCGATAAATTAACAAAACTTCATGTTATTTGTTTCTAAAGCAATGAAGGTTTTTTTTACATCTATCATCGATTGAACTTTAAAATATAAATTTCCAAATCGGCAACAAAAAACTTTCAGACGAATAAAATTTTGAAGTAAATTATAGATTGCATTTTTATCAAGGAAAATAATGACCTCACACAGGTCATTATTTTATGCCTTTGAATTTTTTTTTATTTAATTGAAACATGGTATCGTCAGGGTTGATTCTGAAAAAGAATGACCTGTCATTCTGAAAGAAAATAACTCCATATAGGTATATAATTAATTATTCATTATTCATTTTTTAATATTGAATAGTGAATAGTGAACTTTTTCCTTATTGATTATTGAATTTTGAATAATCAACTATGAATAATGGACGTACTTCAGCGCAGTAGGCGGTATTGAATAGGAATACTGGCGAAGTTTGACTTTTGATAATCCAATACATCCGTTTATACTATGGCGTTTGTAATATCTTCATATCGAAAAAAATAAAAAAAAAACCTTCTTGATCTCGTCGAATTTAAATGATTCTTTCACTTTCTCTTGATGTCTCAGAAAATAATGTGAGGTGTTTTAATTTGAAAATATTAAACCAGTTACATCAAGTATACATTAATTACATTCACCTTGATTTTAGTACAATTTTTTTAGTTGACATTTCATCAGATTACTGATTTAAACATGTTAAAGTAACTATTTAAAAAACATGTATGCTACTCATATTCACTTGCGATTTAGCCCCGGGCTGATAGTGTGAGCCAAACTGTGTTCCTGTGAAAAAGTTCCAGTGGACTTTTGAGATTTGTTCCTTACCTGGTGAAATAAGTTCTGGGTTTGTAAGATTTGTTCCTTACCTGGTGAAATAAGTTCTGGGTTTGTGAGATTTGTTCCTCACCTGGTAAAATAAGTTTGTTATCAGTGAAATATGTTCCACTGGTTAAACAAGTTATCTTATATACTAAGCATTTGTCATCAGTAATTTTAAAGTTATCATTCAAATGCATTATAAATATAAGTATTATATTGATTATACAATGAATAAAAAGTGTGAATCATCAAATGTGTATCCTTTGTTTAATTATGTAAATGTAAATGATATCAGAATGACACTTTTGAGTCAAACGTGTTTTTTTTTTAAATATTAATTCTGTTGTTACAGTTATGCCTTCAATTGCAAATGTATCCAACGCAAGCACACTCAGTACAGCGTTACGCTTGCATTATGATTCAAGTGTAACAAGAAGCATTATAATTTACATGTACATTGTAAGTGTAACAAGATTTTTTTTTTGTGTGTGTGAACTTATTCACTGATTTCTATGAAATATGTGCATATTCGTTTAAATTTAAAGAAATAGACACTGGTGAATCATTTTGTTTTACATCTAACATGTCTAATGTGAAACAGATATCTAAATTATATACATAATAATTTGCGTAAATTAAAAAAGAAATAAACGCTGTAAATTTAATGTTATCAAGATTAATTAAACTTAAATCTAAAATTGAAGTTTTATATTTGTAATAATTAATACTTTTTAAATTTTCTCGGCAAGCCTTGCGCTTTAAATATTACAATTTAACTGTCTCGAGTGTAGAAATATCGTAATGTACTTCTTGGAGTGTGGAATCTATATTTCTCAATCTGCATCTTCGAATTTCTCTTTTGAATTGACCTTTCATAGCATACCAATTATAGATAAATGGATGCAATACGCATTGTAATAAATAAACTCGATAGAGAAAGTTGTATAACATGTACTCTGTTTTGCTCAGTTTGCTCCAAAAGTTTTTATCGTTAGATTCAAGAATCATTATAATAGCTCTTGGTAGTGTCGATGTAGCAAATAAAATGATTCCACTGAAAAAAGATGGTGCTTTACGAAAACAGATTTTTTTATGACAAGATATACAACATTCTTTCATTGTTTTAATTTTCATGTACTCAGGCTCGACAGGAGTCTGATTACTTGATTTCGTATTATCAGAAATGCATATTTTTTGCTCCATTATCAAATCATAATTTGATGCTAATAACCTGTCACAAGTTTTCCGTTTTGTTTCATTACAAGAACTGCAAGTCAGCACATCCAAGTCTACGACTGAACAATCTTTGTCTGCATAAAGGTCAATGATTTTGGAATTGTCTGGAGGTTTTGAGTTATCAACTGTTCCACTATTGACGACTCTTATTTTTGACGACGAAGTATATTTAAAGCCTGACTGTATTCTTGTTTTTTTGTGTGTCCTTAATGGTAAACCTGATGATAACCTATCTTTTACCAAAATACTTACAAAAACAATGAATAAAAACTCAATAATATAAATTGTCAATACAACGATCGGGTATGCTTGAACAAATGAATAATTGTCAGCTTTTCTCGAGACCCCACAAATTTTTCCCGAAACGGTTATGTTCTGGATTTCAAAGTCTATATCGGTTTCCCCGTAGAATATGAAGGACGGAATTGAAAAAATTAAGGCAAATACTACACCGCTGTACCTTAATATCATCATTTGTTTGTGTCTTATGAAAACTAACATATATCGAAAAAAAATTGTTATATGATAATGTACGATTGATGATCCAGATAAGTTTGCAAACAACATGTTACTTCCTAACATTAGTGTACAAAGTGATTCGCCGTAAAAATCAACTGGATTAGTGTTAATTGCTATAAAACTCGACGTTCCTATAACACATGCTGTTAACTCAATCATTACGAAAAATGTTTGATATCTCAAGTTATCTTCCCCGAGAAAGTCAGTTGTCCTGCGAACCGCTCTCCTGAGAAGAAAAACAGCACAAACATTAACTGAAACACCGATTAAGAGATAGAAAGTCAACAAAATGGTGTCAAAAAATAATATAGTTGACAAAGTGTCACTCAGGTCGTTTCCGTTACTAGTTATGTTGACGAGGTCGTTATCTGGATAATTCATTTTTGTTGTTTACGTATCAATTAAAGGCATTTCTTTGACATCATTAAGCTCTTAAATTGAGACCGGTGGTAGACATTCATTAGTTGTATCATTGGTGCAGCTATGAACATTCCAAAAATTCATCTGAAGCCAAATCTCTTTTCTTCTTTTCCATTTCACTAAAAATAAAGTAATTCAGTTATCAAAACACACACATATTAATAGACACATACATCTCACACGCGTATATTTGTGTAGATACATGTTATATCATATAAAAACCACTAAAACTTGATAGTTATCTTTTTCACAAAGAGGAAAAATCTGACATCGAAGTTTGTTTTTTTTTACAGAAACACACTAGATGAAACTGTACTTTAAACACTCTTCTTTAAGAGCAAATAAATATAAGTACCAATGATTGAACAAACCATTAAAAGGAATGATGCCAAATATGAGAATCGGGAAATGTCAAGAACTTGTTTTTCATAAAGCATGCAAAGAGTCGAACGTACGCAGCTGATCGAAGACAAAAAAAAATATCCCGCCGCTGTACATGTTTGTTTAGGTAAGAGTGTGTCATGCCTTTCTATATTGTATATTGTAGACTGTTGGTTGTCTTTTTGTAGTGTAAGTTATTCTTCGACTCATGAGTTGGTACATCGCTTGGTATTCTTGTACTTTGAAGACTAAAATAAATGGACATTTGTTTTAACTCCGCGCTAATCTCTAAACTAGCTTCGATATCATTTGTGAGCTTAACAAAACAAATTCGAGATTATACATGAGCATCCTTCCTCTATGATAATGTGGCCCCCGAAGTGTTAAAGCCTACCACTGCTTCTGGGTAATCATGCCTCTGATGTGTTTTTCAATGCTACAAACGATGCACACAGCTATTGTCAAGTGTTTTTAATTTTCCCTAATATAAAATTTTGAAAAAGATTAGTCAAATCAGTTATAGGTTATGCTATATTTTAATCTGATATCCAATATCACCCTATTTATAGGGAGTAACACATGCTAAATAAGGCTATTGAATGAGGCGGTCAAAATCTACCCTTTGTAAAGGGTGCACTTACTGTTAATGTGATATATTCTACTACATTCACATGCATACAGTAGTACATCACGTACTTGTTTGATATCATTCAATTTAAAAGGGGCTACGATATTTTGTATGCATCATCTATCACATATGTGGTACCATATGCCCTTGTACGATACCATCATAGAAAAAGGAAACAAATGTCATTTTGGTACAATGCCATATAACAAAATTGAAGACTTCAGTTCCTTGCAATACCACCATACTATAAAGAGGTAATATCTTCATTTCAAAATGATGGAAAGACGTCGGGCTTTCTACATGTATTAATTATGTCTATAAATAGTTTCAATACATCAGGTTCTTATGTTGAATATAAAAATCAGGGACTAACTCTATGGCAGAGAAAGGGATATCCTTAAGTCCTAGAATTATATATTACTATTAGGACAGCACTTAAACAAAAACTTGTACTGTCATACATCAACTTTTATTTTACAGACCTCTGGTCCTGGCGTTACATCCATCTTAACAAAGAGGCAATCAAGTAACTCTAGATTCTTGTCTACTATCACTATAGATGGTAGATATAACCTCACATTTTTGTCCTCGCCTTTGCATTACGAAACCTTATACTAAAAGGACAGAAGTTTTGGTAGTAATAAACAGCTACAGTTATAATCAGTTCTGACTTTAGTTTAATTTCTTTGAAATCTACTTCATGGGAGTAGAAAAACAGGTTGGCCAGTAGTGATTCACATTTAGTACCAGCTAGAATAAGGACTGTGATGAAATAGAATTTAAAGGATTGCGATTGCATATGTTAGTACATTGAACCGTGTTAAGGCTTTGCACATCTAAATCCATTCTCGGGTAGACCTCTTTCTTTGATATTCTGTTCCGGAATTTGAAGTTGTTATGAGAACTAAAGTATAATACAAATGAAGTTCTAACGGTCCTGGCAGATTTTTAGAGATGTTAAAAGTGATTTCAACTGAAGCTGTTTATTACTACCAAAATGTTAGTGCACAATTCCCTTTTGTAAATGGTTATTCCCTCAAAGTAATATATTACATAAGGACCTTGAATAACATCATAACATTCATTTCAAAAGGCATATCACATACATCTAGCCTATAGATGACTTTCTTAACACTGTCTTGGTGACTATAAGTGTACCAAGAAGCAATATTATATCAATCTGACAATGATTGACAGCTCTAAAGCAGGGATGAGGTCAATTACTTTAAAATGTAACTGATTCAATTACGATCACTTTGCAATAAAATGTAATCAGTTACAATACAAGTACACCTTATTTCAAATGTATTCGATTACATTATATAACTTTTCTTTAGTAATATACTTTATATATAACATCAGTACTTAAAACCCTCCATCCTTAATGGGTGCATTTTACATAGATAAATAAAATCGTATAATATAAGCAAAATGAGGATGTTAAATTTGATGTATGCCTTTTTGTGCTTCTTCGTTACATTTGTTGTTTTTATAGTGATTAAGATGATAACACAATGTTGACTGCTGTACCCCTATTTTGACATTTTTACCTATTGTGTCTGTTTGTTTTGTCCACGCATCGGTTACAATAAAATGGAATTTGATGCGACTGTAATACAAGTGAGAGGTTTAGCTAGCTATAAAACCAGGTTCAATTCACCATTTTCTACATTAGAAAATGCCTATACTAAGTCAGGAATATGACATTTGTTATCTATTCGTTTGAACTTTTGATTTTGCCATTTGATTGGGGACTTTCTTTTTTAAATTTTCCTTGGAGTTCAGTATTTTTGTGATTTTACTTTTCTTTTAAAGTAATCATGGTTTCTTTGGATCACTTATCTTTACTTTGTATATTGAAATATCGATTTCTTATAACTTTTTATCCACACAAAAGAGCTAATCTTGGTGATTTTTTGTAAAGTCATATATTTTTTTTAGACAAGAACAGTGTAACATGTGTAATTTGATATCATTGCTATAGACAAGTAACCTCTCTCTATATAAAATATATAACTGTTAACTAAATAGAACGCTTGGTTTAAAAACTTGTTATATATATATAGGTGATACAATTTATCAGATTAAACAAAGTCCCATCATAGAGAATACTAGCTCAATGATTTTTCATTTGTGCTTTACATTTTCTTATTTTCTTATTGTCTATCAAAAACTATTTTCATATATATATATCATGCCGGTTAACTGTTATATATATAAAAGATTTGTAATCAGCAAGTAATCATGTTTATGTAATCTAAAAGTAATCATGAATACACCTGTTTCTTTTTTGTAATGTAATTCCTTACATTACTACTACTTGTAATCAGAAATGGCATGATTACTGATTTTATACGATTACACTGCAAAATATAATCAATTACAGCTGAATACGATTACTGATTATGATTACCCCATGCTCTAAAGACGCCATAGTATTTGACGGATTTAATGGAATTCTTTGAATCTCTTTATCATAAACTGATCAATTCCGGTAACTCGAAAAAACTGAAAAACTGAAAAAAAATTCTTCATACAAGTAATTAGAATTAAAGTAAAATAAATAGATTTATTCTTACTTTAAAACTTTCTTTGGTTTTTTTTAAGTTATCATTTCTGTACCTGTGTTAGTTACAATATGTACTCTTATCATGCTTATACATAACATTTAAAAAAGCAATGCATTCTGATGAACAAAAAGGATGTATATCAAACGATGGTTCATAATTTCCATTAAAATGACTACAATATTTGAATCATTGCAATTCAATTCCACACAAACAAACAAACGTTTGAGTATCTTATATAATAATTTTTGTCGTTTTAATAAAGCTCACTTATAGGGAATCACTGTAGCATGGCTGGAGTGGGCCCCCTCTTAGGCAGTCAGTGGGCCCCCTCTTATGAAAATTTCTGGATCCGCCACTGGGTCTATCAACTACTTTTACATACCATTAAAAGGTGGCAAATGTAGGGCGGGTACACGAATAGCGTACACAATCCTTTAATAATCTAGTTAAACAATATTTCAAGATCTTGCATGAATAAACACAAAAACAAATCAAATGTACTACAATGTACTTATATATACATGTAAGGAACTTTGAATATTGTTCATTTGCAGTTTTATCATTAAAGGTAATAGAAACACGAGTTGTCTTCAGATGTCATGTAAATACATTTAAAAAATGTACTGAGTATCACTCTATTGGTCAATTAACAATTTGGTTCTAAGTGAGCACAAGTTAATACTCAAACAAACGATTTTACCGTATTCATGCCTGTAAACTGATAAAAATATCCAGAATATTTTTAAAAGTCAAATTACATGTTCCTCGATATTTCCTAATTGTTTTGTTATTTTTGGCATTAGAAATTAATCAGTTGTCTTTTTGCATTATTGAAAGTACATAAAATTAAAGCTGGGGAACAAAAACTGTTTTGCAGATGCGGATACGTCAACGGATATGATACGGTTGAAACGTCTCTAAATGACCATCCTCTAATACGCATCTGCAGATATATCAAAAAATATTATGTGATCCCGAGCTTATTAATAAGACCATGCTTCATTTAAACAAAACCTAATCTGAATCTCTTCGAAACAATCAAACATGCACTTTCAATATTTGTGATAGTGCTATTTTGTAAAAACAATCAGGGGTTATATCAACTACTTTTACATGCCCTTAAAAGGGAATCAATGTAGGATAGGTATACGAATATCGTACAAAACCCTTTATCATAAAAGGTAATAGAAAAGTACCGAGTATCACTCTATTTGTCAATTAACATTTTGGTTCTACGTTAGAAATAGTTCATACACAAACAAACGATTTTACCGTATTCACTCCTATCATGCCCGTTAACTGTTCCAAATATATACCCGGAATATCTTTAAAAGTCGGGTTACATATTCCACAAAATCTCCATATTTCCTTATTTTTTTTTAAATTTCTGCATTAGAAATTAATCAGTCGCCCATTTGCATTATTGAAAGTACATAAAATTAAAACTAGGGATCATATACTGTTTTGGTATATCTATAGATGCGGATACGTCAACGTATATGATACGGTTGATAGTCTTTAAATGACCGACCTTTATTAGCATTTCCTTTTGCTTTAATTTTTAGTGAAATAACATAACGCTTTCAAATGTAAATCAAGTAATTGTAAAATGTTCAGTGACAAACTGTTTAAGACAAAGTATGTTAACGAAGAGAAAAAGAAATCGTCTTACCGCAAGCTTTTTATAAAATACTTCAAATATTCACATATTAGTAATATTTAACAAACCTTTCAATAACAACCAATTTTAAGTTTAAAGTCCAATCTACACTACTGCACTTTTTGATAAAGCACTCCATGACACACTTTTTTTTTTTTTTTAAAGAATTATAGCTTGAGAAAAAGGATAAATTAAGCATGTGAAAAAAGTATATTGAGTATCAATAACGGTGTAAACAGATATTTCATTCGAATTAAACATAATATGACACTGTTTTATTTGTTTCGTTATACACGTTATATGAATTATAAAAAATGTGTTTAGTGTAAAACATCCACAATGCAGGCTTCGTCAAAGGGTTAGACACACGTGTGCTCGTAGTTCATTTTTTTTTCAAACTAAAGATTAAGCAATACGACATGCTGGATTCACGCTGACTATAAAGCTAGACAAATTCCCAAACCACGTGACACCCGCATAAGAATCCATTTACTGAACACGTTGTGGGAATAAAACAAACAGACAAAACAGACAAAATGTAAAAAATAGGGGCGCAGCAGTCAACACAGACAAAGCACAAAGGCATAAAGTCATCCGAACAAAAAGGGATGTTAAGATTCACAAGCCTGAAATATTGTGTAATTCTTTGAAAGAATAAATACCCTTATAATCATTGCCCTGACTAAACGTAGATATGTATAGAAGTAAATAAAAGAAACATAATACTAGACAATGTATTTTTCATATATAATGAAAATCGAAACAATATACCAAGTTGAATAATTGCCCAATTGGTTTCATATCTATACATTGTTATTTTCCACTCATAGCCACAGCAAGTTGAACATCTTTACACCGCCGTAATTTGAACCTGTTCCAAGTCAGGAGCCTCTGGCCTTTGTTTTGTCTTGTATGATTTTTAATTTTAGTTTCTTGTGAATAATTCGGAGTTCGGTATGACGTCCATTATCATTGAACTTGTATATATATTTGTTTAGGGGCAAGCTGAAGGACTCCTTTGGGTGTGGGAGTTTCTCGTTGCATTGAAGACCCAATGGTAGACTTTGGCTGTTGTCTGCTCTATGGTCGGGTTGTTATCTCGTTGACACATTCCAAATTTGCATTCTAAATTTTATCCTGCTTACAATATTAAATCTATTTGCAGATATTTCAATACTTAATTCCCATCTTCGAAATTAAGGACTGATTTTTATATTTTAAAATATATTTGATCCCTGTGTTCAATAACCTGAGATTGTCTAATGTTTCTATTACAAATGAATTTTTTTCGTTGGATAATTTAACAGTTTTTACTTTTTATTATATTTTATGATCAAAATATTATTGTAGTGCCGAACATTTATATAACCATATATAAAAGAAGATTATGTATGATGCAAATCTGTGCAAGATACCAAATGACAACAATTATAAAAATACATTTAAAGACATAGAACATTAATATAATGAAATAAGAAGACAGCTCTATTACAAGCAAAAACCCTCATTGTTAATTCTTAACTTCTGATTCTCGGATAATGTAATTTCATTAATTCTAAACTAAAATAAAAACTTTTACATTTCTGGATTATCCAAGAACTTAAAATGTTTTCACAGAAATAAAGAAATGTACAATTATTTTTTCTCAAAGCCATTCTACAACGATTTTCAAGTTTTCATACAACATTTTGGAAGCAAACTTTACAAAAAACTGACATTGCCAATTTTGTAATGTCTTATTTCACACATTTTGATTGGTCTAACTGTATGCTATTTTGTAATACCAAAGATTTTCTCCCACCCAGACCATTGGTCTCAAAAAGTATTTTAGCCAAAAAAGTCATATACGACATTTTAGAAGCCCAGCGACGTTATATAACTTCATTTGTATTCCATACGACTTCTTATGATCAAGATGAGATGGCAAATTCGCGTTAATACCACGAACAGGAGCCTTTAAGAAAGTAATTTTATACTTATAGTCATATAATGTTTAACAATTAGATATAAAAGTGTCTGAGTATTAAATTTCTCGGGTCAAATGTCTCATCAATTTAGAATAACCCAAGATGAGAAAAAACACTATTATATCAAGTTTTTGAATCATTTCTTCGTTGACTGATTTAAAGAAGATTTAAAAATAAACATCACATGACATTTGTACTTATAACATATATAGAATACATTTTTCAATAAAATAAGTAGGATTAATAATGGATAAGAGATTAACAAAGACCATCGTTACACTTGGTTTTTCCCCCAAGCATGTTTAGCATTGAAAGACGTCATGCCCTTTTTTCTTTGGATGACGTTGTTTCTAAAAAAACGCTCTAATAGAAGCCTTTAAAAATAAATTTCAAATTCCGTACCTGTTGGCAATTCCTGTAAAAGTATTACCTGATTGTATAACACTCTTATCAACTGACAATGGAATAAAGTTAATACCTTGTCAGTTTTTTTTCACCTCTGTTTATGATAGTTATGGGATTGTAGATAATTAAAAAAATACTAGTCTACACTACCAACAATTTGACTAGCATTTACATGTACATTAAATGCCGCTATATAAACAGTACTTTTAGGTAACATCACTAATCAGTACATTAAATGCCACTATATAAACAGTAATTTTAGAAAACATCACTAATCAGTACATTAAATGCCGCTATATAAACAGTACTTTTAGGAAACACCACTAAACAGTACATTAAATGCCGCTATATAAACAGTACTTTTAGGAAACATCACTATTCAGTACATTAATTTTTATATCATTTTCAGTAATGTTGGGAAAAAGATGTTTACAGTACTGAAAATTTCAGTCTTTTTTCAGTACTGAAAATTTCAGTCATTTTTCAGTACTAAAAATTTCAGTCATTTTTCAGTACTGAAAATTTCAGTCATTTTTCAGTACTGAAAATTTCAGTCATTTTTCAGTACTGAAAATTTCAGTCATTTTTCAGTACTGTATATTTCAGTCATTTTTCAGTACTGAAAGTTTTAGTCATTTTTCAGTACTGTATATTTCAGTCATTGTAGTAGTCAAATTCAAGACCTGATAAAAAAAAACTCGGTTATGCTATCAAAACTTCATAAGCCCCAAGGGGGAGTTGGGAATAGAAATATGGTCACTTGGTCCTGTTCCGACCAGCAGTAAAAAGTTTCCCAAAGTGGGGCGTCCGTCTGGCTGTGCAAGATGTATCAAGTTTGCAGCTGCGTCCTGTCAGAATGCATATGGGGAGGTTAAATCCAATGCCTCGTGTAAAGAGAGTGACAAGATCTCTGCACGTTAAGAACCCTTGCAACAACTCTTCCTGTTGCATGGCAAAATTTCTGTCCCCATCTAATATACCTTTATTTTCCAGTGGAAGTCGAAATTCCTCCCGATCATCATCCCGGTGGGCCTCTATTATTACAAGATTCAAGATTTCAAGATTTTATTCATAACCTCAGACACATACTTGTGTACAAGAGGACAATATATACAAACATATTAAGATAATACATAGCGAGACAGGACAAACGAAACACAAATACATAGTATATTTTAAAAGACAATTGGTATAATTAGATAAAGTATTTTATGATTTTCTTCACAAAAATTGATAAATTCCTTTGAACTTGTACGTTACAAATAGACAACAAGCCAGTGAACTTGTTCTTGCTTGGATTCATTACATAGTAATTTGGTATAAACTTTGATCTAAGAGCAGAAACATCAGCATTTTTACAGGTAAACAATATATGAAACTCATCCCCTATTCCCTCATTACATAATGTACATATTCTATTTTCCCTAGCGATCCCCGCCCATCTACAAGACCTACTAGTAGCTGTTGTATTCATTGTTAACTTGTTCTCGTCCTGAATCTTCGTCAAATATTTGCCACTAAACATAAAGCAATCAACAATCAATCAATCATCAACAAATATCATAAGTTGGTTTGGGATAAACACATTAATACATTGAAGAGGATTCTTTTGATGAACTTTATGACAATATTCTTTATGTGCCTGTTTCAAGCCACGACTTCTCATTTTTGATTGTCGTTATTTGTTGTATGTCATAATTTGTGTTATTCAATGTTTTTGGCGTAGATCAGTGCGTTTTTTTCTCCTTACGATTAGTTTCACTAGTTATCAAGTAGACTTTTACAGCTTTCCATGAGCAATGATGTTTTTATTGTTGATTCATGTGAAAGACGGAAAAGGAGCTGTCATATAGACAGTAAAATTCAATCACATAAGCAACAAATACAAAACCATCAGACAGAGGTCACCAATACAGTTCTTCAATATTAAGCAGTCAACACCATACAAGAAGTTCTGAATAGCTCCGACAAAAACAAATAGATGTCATCTAGATGTAAAGCACAATGCCAGAATATCGTTCATCAAACTAAATGTATAACTGCACAAAGACGTATCTATAACATGACTTTGTCCGACTTGGGGCAGAGGTGCATATAAATGTGGCGGGTTGAACCGAATTTGTCGACGGCTGACATTGAACATTATGGTTATATATATATATATATAGTATCCTTGTTATGTTGTTGATAGTTGGGAGGCATACCACATCTCCTTGTTTTATTAATAGAACTTAATATGTAGATTATATATGCAGTCGTCTATATTAAAACTGTTGCTCTTTCACACTTTCTTGTAGCACTTTAATTGCAATGAAGTCTTTAATATAGTTCACGTTTCTCCTATAGAAAGAAAAGATCCTTCTGATACCATGACAGTTTGTTATCAGTAATAATTTCAAAGTAATTTAAAAGAATAAGCACACGTTTCAAGATATTTTTATAACATGAACCTTGGACCAAGTCAGGAACCTGTAGTCTAGTGGTTGTGGTTGGTTCATTTCGGTCATATTTGTTGTTTGTAAATTGTTTTGTTATACATTAGGCAGTTAAAATTCTCATATGAATTGTTTCATATTCATATTTCACATGTTTAAACCTTTTATAGCGACTTTTACTCACTCTATCAAGGCCGTACAATTGACTACAATTGCGTATATCTAACTAAAACTTTGGTGAATTATAGTTGTGTCATTGAAAATTATAACCACATTTCTTATTTTGACCAACATTGGTATTTTCTATTCAACGGCAAGAAAATAGAACTTTGCTTCTTATAGTTCTTTGTGTGGTTTTAATATATATAGCATAACAATTTTGACAGCAGTAGATTTTGAATGAAAAGCTGGACTAATTTTTAGGGTAGTATGGCAGAATCCAATTAAAATACATATTCTAAATATAAAAAGAAATACTAGTTAAATTCTCACGAAACAGTAACCCTTCTACCAAAGATATTTCAGTCTATTACTATATGGAGTCTAATTCGGTTTTCTTCATCTTTTACATTACAAGTAAAAGAGTGTTCAATTGCCTTGACCTAAAGCACTTTCAAAATCACTGTTACAATGTAGTGTAAAAGAGTTATCTAAACTACAGACAAATTTTCTACCTATGAAATTAAAGTGAATCGAGCTATCACATGATTTTTTTTATGGGAAATGAACACGAATCGAGCCTTCACATGAATTTAACAGTAACTGAACATATTTTAAATAATATTATAGAAAGTAAATATGTTTTCTTTTTGGTAGTGAGCATGTTTTATACAACCTTTCTTTATTTCTTTCTTGTTGTTCAAATTTCTTGGTCCTCAACAATCAGTCAGTCTTGTAAGCTCTAACCAATAATGTCTCAAATATAACTTATAACATAGGATGTAACAAGAATGCTCAAGCTGAATCGTCTCGCCTGCTTTTCTATTCACGGATTATTTTATGCTGATAGTCCATGATAGAGTTTTAGTACAAGTGTCACATACACCACACATTGTCAAAGATCCATGAAAATGAAGTCAATGTGAGATAAACCACAGTCGTTGGAATTTTAGTGATAAATAAACCAAAAAAATAGAAAAAAGTCGCCCATATCTTAAACAAGAAACAGACAAAACCATGAAAATTACATATTGACCAATGAACCATAAATTTAACATTGACTAATTGACCTGTGCAAATTAAACAAATAATAGTACACAAGACACATAAATAACTAATGACTAAGCAACACGAACCCCACCATGGGTTTGATCTCGGGTGCTCCTGAAGGGTATACAGATCCTGCTCCACATATAAATGTAGTACCCATCCTGTTACCCGTGTTATTACAAACCCGGTAAATAGTCCAATTCGGTAGTTCACTAATAGGTAAGTGAGAAATTAACATAACAAAAATAGAAATTTGTTTTCAAGCAGTTGCTTGACAATGAAAATGAGGTCAACGCCAACAGACACAATACAGACTTTCGTTATACATGTATAAGCCATCTGTACACAAGGTATGAAGCCTCCAGTTCAAGTCAATTACCATATAAAATATCAGGCTGTATCTGTATCTTTCGCATGTCACAGGCGTGACAATACAGCAAGAAGACAAGCAATGTCATGTACATCGATGACTCGCATCCTGGATTTTAGTTGTATTTGTTGATCAACTTTGAAACAAATTACTCAGGGAAAAGAGTCTAACTTGCAAAAGACAGAACGAAAGATGTTCATTCTTTTATGATTTTTTTCTAATCCATTTATCAACTTAATATTCTAAAAATAAATTATTCAAACGCCTGCACCAAGGTAGGAACCTTATCATGTAAAAGAAAACATAAAAAAAATCTGTGTTGATTTAGCTTTGATTCACAATGGAGAGCATGCTATATGTATCAAGTGTACGAATAGCATGTTTCCCTTTAGATTTTTGTTTGGTGTTTTGTTATCGATTGATTGCTGTCGGATTCGAAGGCGTTTTCTTTCAGGGGCAGGGATCCAGTCCCCTTTATGGAGCTACATAAATGGTTAAAGCATAAAATTCTACATGTCCGACAACATGGAAAGGACTAACAGTTTGTAAAAGTTATTTTTATTTCAATGTTTTGTACTTTAACGTTTCATTTCAAACTAAATTAAATTTTGCTCTTTTGAGACTTGATCTGTAATGTTCATACAATAATTTTAATTTAAATTGTATATTATTATGAACGAGCTTCTGGTTGGGAAAATATACACTCATGGCAAGTTATTACAGGTTCTTTCGGTCTCTTTAAAAATACACATCTGTATGTCTCTTACATTAAAGTATTGTTTAAATGTTCTCCCCTGCACAAAATTACTATTAGTACCCATGGATTCTTTCATTTATTTGTATGTTATATTCTTGTAGGATGTTGATTCAATGATAAAATCCTGTTAAATAAACCGTATTAGACTCTTGGAATTCTTCATTCTGTTGCTGCAATCTAAGAATAAAATTCAGGGTACAATTTTCGTAAAAAAATCAAATACTACGGTAACCTTACCAATCAGGGTTATTACTAAGGAATTTTGAAGATGAGTCCACATATTTCGCATTTCTGACATGTGCAATGGTGAGATTAAGGAATTTTTGTAATTTATAATTTATCATTGCATTCTCCATGATAAACTAGAACAAGAAAAATTTTCTAATAAGTTTATACCAATTTTACCCCTTAAATTAGATCTATATATATATATATTTTTTTGTTATTGGTATAACATTGATTTTATTATCAGTATATAAAAACCGTAGTTTATATACGAGTATTTTATACACATATATATATTCTTTTAATTCTGTATTTTACTGATAAATATACTCACTTTTTAAGTCAACATCACACTTTTACATTACACTAACAGCAGCAACTGCAGATGAGAAACAGAGTTCTGTGGATTCCCTTAGAAAATGTCCAATCTAGATATCGCTGTGAAGATTTCTTGTGCCCTAGTTTGGTAAAATAATTAAGCTCATAAGAATATTAGAGGAGAAACAGTTTTTACAATTTTAGATAAGTTAACGGACAATGATTACGTGGATAAGTTGGGGCCCACTGACTGCCTAAGACGGGGCCCGTTCCAGCCAAGCTTCAGTGATTCCCTATTTAAGCAACCAAATTTTTTCCCAAAAAGGGGGGTCCCTCAACAACAACCAGGTGCTCCGCGGGTGCGCAACTTTATACGACCGCAGTGGTCTAACCCTGAACGGTTGGGGCAAATTTGGTCACAATATTCAAGCTTGATACTGTCTGAATTTGGATTGTGATCGAAAAATCTTTCAAAATTCGAAAGTTGAAAAAAAAAGAATCCCTTAAAAAAATTGTAAACAAAAACCCCCCTTCCCCAACTTGTTCACCCCCTCCCTTTAAGCAATAACCCTTAAATTCAATCCCATCTTTTCCTTTGTAGTATGGAACCTTGTAGTACAATTTCAGAGATATCCATTCACTTAAACACAAGTTATTGTTTGGAAACTAGAAACATGTTTCTTTTTGGTCCTTTTTTGTTCCCTAATTCCTACATATTTTAGGCAATTAATCCAAAACTTAATACCAGCCTCTCCCATGTTATATGGAACATTGTGGTACAATTTTAGAGAGTTCCATACAATTACACACTTGTAAGTTATTGTCTGGATTGTTTTTGACCCCTTTTTGGCCCTTAATTCCTAAACTTTGGACCCATAACCCCACAAATGAATCTAAACCTTCTACTTGTGGTTTTAAACATTGTGATACAATTTCAGAGCAATTGAAATACTTATACACAAGTTATTATCCTTAAACTAGAAAAATGCTTGCTTTGGGCACCTTTTGGGCCTCTAATTCCTAAACGGTTGGGACCACAATCCCCAAAGTCGACCCCAACCTTCCTTTTGTGGTATTGAACCTTCTGAAAAAATTTCATAAAGATCTATTTTCCTTTCCTAAAGATACTGTCCGGAAACCAATGTATCTTCGGACGACGCCGACAACGACGACGTCATACCAGTATACGATCACAAACAATTTGTTGCGGTCGTATAAAAAAATCACCTATAGTTTACATTGTGGCTTAACTTATAAAATTTGAGGTAGGGCCAATTTCCCGATAATTTTAGTCACAGAAGGGCCAAATTAAAAAGTGCTGAAAGAATAAAATTTACTTTAAAAACAAAAAATAAAAATGCTTTTTGATCAATATGTCGATTATCGTATATCATGATATGTGTGAAAGATAGTTATTTCAACCCTAAAAAAGGATGAAAGTCAAATATGCAGAATTTAGGGTGTTTTCAGGTTGGAAAAACAGGGAATCCCCCAAGAAGGACATTTCAACCGAAGAAACAAGTTATGTTTTTTGTTATTGTTGTAATTAATACAACTTTTCCCTCAAAAATCAAATTGGTTTAGTGTGTCCTTATTACAGTATAACATAAGAAACAATCATATGCACCGCCGTGGCTCAATCGTTAGAGAATAGCACTTTAAGGGAAATATTATTATCAAGAAAGGGTTCGAGTCTCATATAGATGTTATGATTTTTTTTGTATTGAAATATTCGATAATAATGTTTTTATCATATTTTTGGGGATGTTTGCTTAATTTATAGAGTCATTGTGAATCATTTTGACTATATATCATTTTATTAAAGAAAAAACGCTTATTGCATGCATTCCTATGACTGTACATACTCTTGACTAACTTTCTATTCATGTGTTTACATTTTTTACATATTTGCAAGGAACACCTGCGGTCAAACTGAAGTAGATGCCTGTACATAACCAATAACACGAGACAAATAACACGAGAATTGATTATATAGCAATGAAGCTCAAATGTTGCATGTGTAATATAGTGTAATATACAAATAACTTAAAATAAGGCCATTGTATACAAGTTTCAAAACAACACAAACAAGTTTGAGAAACCTTTTTTGAACATGTTATTATAAGTAACAAATGCAGTCAAAATCAATTTTGTCGCCAATCCACCAACGGTGTAGATACTACTACTGAAATGTGTACCACTGTCCCTGTACTGGTACCTAAGTCATCAGAAAATAAAACAACACCACAGAACAAATCAATTACACTACAAATCGTAATTGAATGTAAAACATCGAGAAGCTGTTTTATTTGTTAAAATGACAGGAAAGGACATATTACATGTGATGATGTGTTGTGTGGTTGTAACACATTAGGTGTTTTATGACCAACTGATGTCAGATTTTGTCGTCCGGTTAAAATATATAATTATGATCTTATCTTATCTTATAGACGATTAAACCTTACAGACCAGGACAAATACAGATATACATATATATTCAGAATGAGATAAAAAGCATCCTATTTGAATTTGTTCGATATTATTTTGCTTCCTAACAAGTTACGTGTTGTTACCTTATGCGCATAAAGGGTGTTAACAATCAGATAAAATCAATAGTCTTGGCCTTGTTTTTTGTAGGAATACATTTCAAGATATGAAAATAGATGATATGACGTATTTTAATGTACTATAATTAGCATCTATCGGGCTATTTAAAACATAATTTACCTATCTTATCGAATGAAAAGAATTCACGGGAAATTGGCCATACCTCTTTGACACTTTTAAAAAATAATGACGTGTAACAGTCAGGATTCTACTTCGTCAAAATTATCTCCCCATTACGCCAGTTCATTTTCACAATCGTAGAAATGGAAGCCATTGTAGGGATGACGAGCTGCCAATTTTGCTCTTGAAAACCGATAAATTTATCCACATAGCACCATTACGATCCTTATATGTCAGTTGTATTTTAAAAGATAAATGTATCTACTAGTTAATGAGCATCAGTTAATGATCTTGTCTGCATTGATTCAACTTAAAACTATTGTCTGATCGGTTGTCTGGTGGAATTTTCGAAAATTCTTAAACATTTATAAAAATTCTAATTAAATATTTCGTGGAAGGGCAGACTAAAAAAAATCAGTGGTTGAAGAATAATATAAACCCTAGTTATCACAAACACAAAAAAATATTTTTTCGAAGATATGCATTTTTATCATCCAACTAAAAAGACTGTCGTCAAGTACTTTTGATTAAAAAAAAAAAGCTATTCGAACACACCTACTCTGTGATTCATTAGATATGTATTTCACTTGACCCATATATTTTATCTTTTCGTACTGTGATTGTTTTATGTTTTAAAGTCAGCCTGTAGCTTTGATACATGTACATGTATATATAAATGATAGAATCTGAAGCGAGATGATATATCAAATACTCTTGCTTTGTGCGTTTCAAAGACAAAATATACTCCTAAAACACGCCTTAACATAAAAAGGTGCACTCGATTTTCTCTTTTCGATACATTTGTTACCCATTTTTTAAATTTTTTTCTTGAGTCACATAATGGAAGGGCAGACATGAAAATTACTGAACTAATAGATTGATACATATGTTTCTCCGTGCGTGGTAAAATTTAAAAAAAATCTGAGGTTATGTATTTTCTACATCCAACTTGATGGATACGCATGACGTCGACTTGATATTAATAGATAAATTGAAAACTTATGCAAATGGTGTTTTTAAAATAAAACACTTCGTATTCGGAGAAAAATGTCGTTTTATTCATTTCTATTTACATTGAAAAATGTTGTTACTATAGTAAACATTACAGTAAACACTTATCGCCTTCTCTAACAAAGAGCTTCGATTCTTTTGTTCTATTTCAACTGGCTTTCCGACTGGTAGGAGTATTTGAAAGCAGATATACTTTTTGATTTTTTAATTTCACTGGATAATGAATTTCACACTTTTGGACCAGTAAAAGAAAAACTTGATTTGTATAATTCTGTATTTGATTTAGTGACAATACAATTATCCGATGATGAAAGTCGAGTATTGTACGGTTGTTTACTATTTGTAGGCACAATAAGAGTTAAGAAAGCCGAGTTGCGAGTTAAGAAAGTCCAGTTCCGGCTTAAGAAAGTCGAGTTGCGAGTTTGCGTAAAACTGTGGAAACGAAACTATTGTTTTGGTGTAACTGTTTAACATTTTGGAATGATGATTGCTTATAGAATTGTATACAGTATTGTTGATTATTTTTGTTGTTTATATCTCTTCGTAAAAATAAAATGGATTGATAATCACTACTATCGGATTTTCTGAAGAAGCAGATAGCCTTTTGAGATACAGCGGATAGCTTGCAGTTTAATCATAATTAAATTTCATAGCTAGCACCGTCATATTAAACGTAGAGGAAGATATAGCAACCAAGCTGTGGTACATATGTAAAAGACCCCTTCTGCAAGTTTCGTTTAGAGTGGGCAATTTAGGGCAGCTGTAGAGCCGGGTAATATTCGTTAGGGACCTCAAAATTTATTCTTTGACAATGACACTCAAAATTGTTGACGTCAAAATTATATATGTCTACATAGGCTAGAGTTGAAGGGGAAATGATGGGCGTGTATAAAACCGGTTTAAACCAGCCGCCTTTTTTTGTCTGACCGAAGTCGGGACCTTTAGCCTGTGTTGGTCTTGTATATCTTTTACAATTGGAAAACTTGCTGAATTTTTGGTTTCCATTCTCTGACTTTAGTTTGCCCCAATCAAATTGTATGGAACTTATACACACTGCTTATTATTACAAAACACAGACCAAGTTTGAATTATGGTGGGGTCACCTTAACCGTTCAAGAGTAATGCTCCTTAGAAAAAAATGCTGATTTTTTTCGTTTCTGTTCGCTATAAACTTTAGTTTGTCTTAACCAAAAGTTTTGAAACTTATAAACAATGCTAAATACAACAACTAGAGGCTCTAAAGAGCCTGTGTCGCTCACCTTGGTCTATGTGCATATTAAACAAAGGACACAAATGGATTCATGACAAAATTGTATTTTGGTGATGGTGATGTGTTTGAAGTTCTTACTTTACTGAACGATTTTGCTTCTTACAATTATATCTATCATGAACTTTGCCCATTAGTAACAGAGAACTATATTTGGTAAAAATTTACATAAATTTACCAAATTAATGAAAATTGTTAAAAATTGACTATAAAGGGCAATAACTCCTTAAGGGGTCAATTGACCATTTTGGTCATGTTGACTTATTTGTAGATCTTACTTTGCTGAACATTATTGCTGTTTACAATTTATCTCTATCTATAATAATATTCAAGATAATAACCAAAAACAGCAAAATTTCCTCAAAATTACCAATTCAGGAGCAGCAACCCAACAACCGATTGACCGATTCATCTGAAAATTTCAGGGCAGATAGATCTTGACCTGATAAACATTTTTATCCCGTCAGATTTCCTCAAAATGCTTTGGTTTTTGAGTTATAAGCCAAAAACTGCATTTTACCCCTATGTTCTATTTTTAGCGGTGGCGGCCATCTTGGTTGGTTGACCAGGTCACGCCACACATTTTTTAAACTGATACCCCAAAGATGATTGTGGCCAAGTTTGGTTTGATTTGGCCCAGTAGTTTCAGAGGAGAAGATTTTTGTAAAAGATTACTTTAATTTACGAAAAATGGTTAAAAATTTACTATAAAGGGCAATAACTCCTAAACGGGTCAACTGACCATTTTGGTCATGTTGACTTATTTGTAGATCTTACTTTGTTGAACATTATTGCTGTTTACAGTTTATCTCTATCTATAATAATATTCAAGATAATAACCAAAAACAGCAAAATTTCTTCAAATTACCAATTCAGGGGCAGCAACCCAACAACCGATTGACCGATTCATCTGAAAATTTCAGGGCAGATAGATCTTGACCTGATAAACATTTTTATCCCGTCAGATTTGCTCTAAATGCTTTGGTTTTTGAGTTATAAGTTCTATTTTTAGCCGTGGCGGCCATCTTGGTTGGTTGACCGGGTCACGCCACACATTTGTTAAACTAGATACCCCAATGATGATTGTGGCCAAGTTTGGTTTGATTTGGCCCAGTAGTTTCAGAGGAGAAGATTTTTGTAAAAGCTAACGCCGGACGACGACGGACTACGGACGACGGACGACGGACGCCGGACGCAAAGTGATGAGAAAAGCTCACTTGGCCCTTTGAGCCAGGTGAGCTAAAAAACGGATCAAGTTTGAATTTTAGTGTCGTCATTCTACCCATTTTAGAGTTATGCCCCTATACAAATGAAAAAATGATAATTTTTTGTTTCTATTTTTAACTTTAGTCTAAATTGCCTAAACCAAATGTTATGTAACTTATAAACAATACTTATTACGACAAAACTCGGATCAAGTACAAATTGAATTTAGGAAGTATCACTTTTACTGTTCCTCGGTGATGTCCTTTCATAACTTTATACGATATGCAAGCTGGGCTGTGTCCAATGGACTCATTACCAATTTATCTAAATTCTTTAAAGTAACAGATATAATTTATAGAACAGACAAGGGGTAGTTGCAAATATTTCATGTATATTTTGAACACATGCAGAGAAGATTACTTAGGAACCCTTTGCCAAAAAATAAAACCTTCTTTTCTTCTATGTGCCCGCCTTCAGATGTTATGTTTTAAATTTTAGTTTCACTTTCCATATTCGGTATTTATCCTTAGGTAAGCTCCTTGTGGCAAAAATCACGTGATGCAAGAATTTATTATCCTGGAGTTAGGCTATTTATTTCTTTTTGTGGCGGGTATCCAAGCAGACAACGTGCATGTGTTTAACGGCAATGCAGATTTTCTCTTATAAAATAAAATTAAAAAGTTGCCGATCCGGCACATAATAAAGATCGGTTAGAAAGCAAGGTTTTCATTTTAATTTAGATCGAAAATCTTAATTCGAGGGTTGAAAATTTAGAGCACAAAAAAAGGAGGTGTTCCTCAGGGAATCTTTTTATCTTTTGCACTCTCATTTGAAAGCTTTATTTTTAAAATTTAATCAAAACAGAGAAAACAAATATTAGTCAACTTGTGAATGGGCTTTCTTCCTTTCTCCCATGCCAAGTTATTCTCGCTAAAAATTCCAGTGGACCTCCTATGGCACCCATTTACACATGTAGTAAAAAAAAAAATCATTCAACAAATTAAATTATGACCTGCATGCACTTTGCATACTTTCAAAGGAGACTATTTCATGACAAAATTGTTCTATATTGGGGGGGTCTAGAAATTTAAAAAGGGGGCGAAGTTTTAAAAGTTTTTGGGACCTTTTTTGGCTAAAAAAACATAAAATAAGTGTAAAATGCACTTTTTAAATGGTTCCTGGCGTGGGGCATGTATATTCTATAGTTGCTGTAAAGTGTGAGGGTTGGACATTTTTTATGTTGTATTCTCCCTATTGATTGTCTATCATAAAATGTTCATGAGTATGGATCATTCTCGTTTGTTGTATGTTAAGTTAGCATAACCTCACAGATTTCTTGTTATGGACAAGAAATACACCGGGCTATTGGATGACAATTAGAATACAACCGACACGAGTTAAAAAATCCAAACAAGCAATTTTTATCTAAATGTTCCGTTGATATGTTTCACCCAACAAAATTAAGCGAGGTTAGGGGTTCCAAATCAACCAAAGGATACGAATGAGTCTGAAATGACAAGGAATTTGTGAATGACGGTCGACAAACGGAGACCGTGATAGAGGCCACACTCAGCAGTCAGGTTGCAGTCTTGAAAAAAAGTATTCAATATAACAGTTCGGCGAAACAGACATTCCGGTCAGATATGCAAACCCCGGCCTCAAAAAAATATGCCCGTTTTTTATTCATCATGATCATTTAATGCTTAATAATTCTGTTGGAAATTTCCGTTTCTAATAGCAAAAAAATTGATAAGATTATTGTTTTCAATCCAGATACGGCCAGAATTTTTATTTAATGCAAAAATAAGAGTCAGATTTTTTTCTCTCAAATACCTTAGACTGCCTCCTCAATTCAAATGGTTCGTTCCTTAGACTTTCAAGCTATCCAGAGCGAGCTTAATATACTGAATGTTGATCATTATTCAGCTATTATGTCAATTTAAACTATCATGTTATCTTAAAACAGGGCAGGGGCGTATGGGGTTAAACATTTTTTCGTTGGTAAATAATATTGCTGAGGATTATTTTTTTCATGAGAGTGTAATAGAGTTTTACTTTCTGTTTGGTTGAATAGTGAAATAGAAGTCACTACGTTCTTGGTCAATCCTGTGTCGCTTTAAAGGTTTCATGCATGGTTGTCATCCTCAGCCTAATCAACGTGTTACTGTAATTTGAATTTCAAAATGACTGAGTGACGGTTTTTTTTACGCACTGGTCAACTCCACCAGAGAGAATCACATGACTTTGACACAATCAGTAAATACCAGCGAAATTATCTTTATAAGTAAAGAATTGTCGCATAAAAATGAAATACACAGGAATGGCAAAATTCACGAAGTCTGATTAATCATTTTACAAACAAAAAAAAGTCCGGGCAAAGGGGGGCGTACGCCCTGTACGGCCCCCTCTGGATCCGCCACCGACGTCAAGAAGTGAAATTAGGCATTAAACCGTTCTCCGAAACAATACAGGCATGCCAACAAAATCTACTAGAAAACGTGGGCGTGGTGGTAGGGGTAGATGTAGAGTCAGAGGGAGCTTTGATAGTAATGAATCCTGATCCAGCATAGATATAACCGACCATTCAACCTAAATTACAACCTATTGGCATCCGATACAGTTTTTCGATATAATGTCATTTATATAGTTTTATCATTTTTGATATGAGGAAGGCGCCGCCTTAAATGCCAGCTTAGTACCAAGACTATGTCCTATAAATTGATTAATTGTTGGTTGCTTAATGTCCAGTGGCAAATATTGCATGCACAAATTTTGACGGGACGTATTATGGTATACAAATGTCCGACTTCCCGGCGTCTGTCCGTCGTAAACATGGTACAGTATAATGTCATGGTTGTTTTTTTCGTGATGTTCAAGCGAGTTATAAAATAAAACACAAAATTAAACATAAGTCACCGTGCTCGTTTTCGAGAAAATTGAGGCTGTAAATTGGGGATTTGTGCAATTTTGTAAAAAATGTAGACAATGTTATAAAATTTTCGGAGCATATATTCTGCGTCGTAAATTATTAAGATGATGATCGGGTTCAATTTGAAGCTGTGATAAGTGACAATAATTTAATTTTGAATGTAACGCGTCTTCTGATTGGCTGACGTTATTTTGTTATGAGCCCATAGACACAATTTAGCATACCCAACTATATCAGTCCTATTCAGGACCGATAACTCTGTCGATAGATACTATAGGGTATACAATATTGTTAAAACCAGATCAATCGTATCATACGTCTCTGCTGGAATGTATACAATAACTCTTTTTTTACACAATTTAAACTTTAATCGATTTATTGCCTGGATTTAGCTTTAAATAATGAATTAAAAAATAAATAACAATAAAATCATATTCAATGATCGAAATTTATTTAAATTAAAATTTGAATCAGAATATTTCTTTGAAATAATTATAGAAACATATAAATATTTGAATGCCTTTTAAGCAAAAATATTTTTTTAAAGAAAGATTCCTAAATATTAATATTCTCCTAAAGTTTATTATGAACCATACTTCTTCTGATTTGACACGGGAAGGAGAAGATTGTACATTTATGAAAACTTTTGTATATCACAAAATTTAAACTCTGGTAATACATGTATACACACTGACAGGATGTTGAATGTCACCTGGTTGCTTTTGGTTTGCACGTCTACCTGACAATATATTATGATGTAACATTTAACCCAAGTTAGATTTCACCTGTTCGGTCAAGGAATGTAAAGGTATAGAATATTCGGCAATGGACATTTGAGCGCATTGACAGGACATTTGAGCGAAAAAAAAAGGACGTTTGAGCGCCAAAGTATAGGACATTTGAGCGCCTAAATTTTAGGACATTTGAGCGAAAATAAGAATAAGCGTAGGACATTTGAGCGAAAACAAGTCTTGGATAGAGAATTGTCTTATTGGCAATCATACCACATTTTCTTACGAATATAGTTCATTAAATGAGGAGTTTACCAACAAAAAGATTAAAACATATTTTAATTGTAAAAAACAAAGCACTAAAAACAAAGCACAGTCATAAAACAGGAGTTTACCAACAAAAAGATTAAAACATCTTTTAATTGTAAACAAAGCACTAAAAACAAAGCACTGTCATAAAACATAAAACTCGGCAACGGCATTATTTACAAGTCTGTTCGGGCTTGGAACTTATATCCCAGGCTTCTGACATAAAAATCCCTCGTAATTTCCTGCTGGCAGTATTTCGAATGCAAATCCCGGAGATTCTGTTCCTTCTCCTTTTCTGTTCGGCTCTGCGGTGCATCAATGTTCAAACTCCGAATTTTTATGTAAGTCACAGATTGCAATTTGATAATAGTGTCAAGGAAAGTATAAATTTTTACGAGGATGGAATTGGACATCGTTTTTTTTCTCTTAGGATGAAAATATTTTTTTTTTTGTTCAAAAAGGAATGTATAATATATTTCTTAAGAAAAATAAAATAAACAGAAAACTTAAAAAACCTTTTTAAAAAAAGAAGAGATTTTTTTTATAGATATTATAAACTATTTTCTGGTAACAGTATCTCCTGGATAAATATCTGTCAAAATAAATGTTCCCGTGTCACACTTAAAATATTTTTTTTTATTAAGAAATTTTGTAATCAATGATATCGAAATATCACTATAGGAAAATAACAGACACATCAGAGATTGTTTATGAAAAATTAGATATAATCTAGGAAAGTCTTACTATAAAAATCATTGATTTGATGCAACATTTCCATATGATACATCAGCCGCCATTTTGAAAAATCTCGGAAAATTCCCTTTTTTAAATCGATGTTTGACCGAATTTGCCCTGAAATTAAACTGTTTTAAGTAGTATTTTTTGCCAGCTATATGTTTGAATATACTTGATCGATTTGCAAAGTTTGTGTTTTATTTACAGAATTTCTTTATTTGTTGTAAAAGTAGACATGGGTATCGGTAATTTAGCATTGAGTCAACGGAGAAATGACGAGAAAAAGTGCATGTTTTACGATGTCGATTTGACCGAATTTAATCAAAAATTAAACTGTTAGGACCAACATTGTTTGATAGAAATATGTTTGAATATCAAGCATTGATTTGCAAAAGTAAGAAAACGGACCAGGTTTATGAGAAAATTAAACTTTATTGAAGCATATATGCATTTTATATGGGGAAATATAATACAAAATGGCGGCTATTATACGTCACAAAAGTCACGTGATGTCTAACTTAGTTGGATATGTCATGTGACCGTGACGTCATCAACGTTTTTTCATGTTTTTACGGTTTAAAATGGAATTTAGGATTAAATTATAAAAAATGACTGTAATATTTTTCTGTCTATTCGAAATAACATAAAAAATGTGGTGCACACTGTTAAATAACCCGCTACGCGCGTTATTCAGTGTGCACCAAATTTTTAATGTTATTTCTTCTCTTGCATAGACAGAAAAAATATTACAGTCATTCCTTAAATAAGTAAAAAAAATAATCTCTACACGAATGACTATACAATTATTCAAGCCTTGCTTGACCATGCGGACCAGATGCTCAAAGTGGTATTTTTTTTAATCCTATGTTAATTATAAAATCATATTTGATTGGATTCTTACGGCTTTTATACTTGTGTGTTATACTTTGAGTTTACCCAAAAAGGAAAGCAGGAAGAATTAGATAAAGCCCGTTTCCAATTTAACGTCATTTTTCTGTTACACTAAATGGTAGCAATATCTGACGTTGCGTCATTACGTTTCTAATTACGGAAAATTACACGATATTTTAGTAAACGCTAGCAGTGATGACACATATGTGTCAGGCATGGTGTAGCCTGTTGGAGAAAATGGACAAGTTGTCTTAATTACATACAGACAGACAAAACCTGGAGAGATTTAATATTTTATGTGAAAATGACAATGAGAATGATGGTTGTAGTATGAACGTAGTCAGATCGTAAGAAATGCGTAATGAGGACGGCATGCGCGTGCTAGTATCATACTATGGTCTTAAACAGCGTGGTGTAAACGTGATATAGTCGTAGTGGAAGCGTAGTTGGGTCGCAGTGAGAACGTGATGGTCGTAGTGAGGTCGTAATAATGTCGCTGTGAGATCGTAGTGGTCTCGACCTTTGAGATCTTACCACGACCTTAGTGTGCTCTTACTACGCTTCTACTACGACCTGATTTCGACACGACCGCACCACGATTGTTTGAACATGTTCAAAGTTGGCTACGTTCATCACGATCTTGAAGACCTCACCACGACCGTGATACGACTTTACTGCGATCGCACTACGATCGTCAAAATTTGCATTTTTTTCAGAGATCGTAGTGCAATCGTTGCCTAGTGGGACTGTGGTATTAAATTTTATTAGTTCACTAGAGCCACATGAGCTTAACAAAAAATATTACAACTTAGCCCACATGTTTACATATGTCCTTGGTAACAGGACTCAAAGTAGCAAAAAGGAGGGCCTGAAAGTGCAGAGTGTACAAATTAGTCCAAATTATGTCTAATAAAAAGAAAATAATATTTTTAGACATTTAAAACTTTTTTTCAGTTTAAAAAAACAAATAAAAACTGTTCAACAGTAAACTTTCTTTAAAAAAATATGAATAATTTGAAAAAAACACATTGCACAAATTTAAACTACATTTTATATATATATAAAACAGAATTTACAAATAATTTAACAAAAACAGATTATGTTTATCTTTTAAAACATAAAAGTTATGTATTTCTGTCGAAAGGAAAAATACGTCCACAAATCCGAATTTTGAGCAAATATACAAAATTTCGACCTTATTTTACTAAAAAAAAAAAAAGTAGCACATGAAGGTATATTTTTATTACATATTTGATTTAATCACGCAAAAAGTAGTCTATATGCAAATTGTCAGCAAACTGTCGATATGGATTCTATTATATACTAGAAAAAAATAATGGTTGGAAAAAATTGCTGTATTAGTGATATTTTGTGTTTATACTTTTCTAACTTAATTAAGATAAACAAATACGCCTTAAAGCTCAGACTATTATCTTTTTGAAATAATCTGAAACTATTTTAAAAATTGTCAATATTTTACTGGTATATATATTTGACCGAAAAGGACATCTTTTTTTAGAAATTGTATATAAAAGATATTGCAGAGTTCTTCAAATCTGTTTATTCCCTATTGGTCCTGGAAGACAAATCTACTAGTAGTCGTCAAAACATTAGTACCACCACTTTCTAAGAACCTTAATCGTACAAATGTATATGTTTCAAGGTAAAAGAGTGCAGAGTCTGTGCAAGGTAATGGCGTTTTTCAGACTGTTTATGACTAAATCCGTTTCTTGTGTAATGATTGACAGAGGAGGATTTAGGGGCGGGGTTGATAATATACTGAAGCATGATTAGAGCGAGTATCCTCTTGCACAAACCCCGGCCCCTTATGAACATTTCTTGATCCGCCAGTGGTTGATACTTTAGTCTGGAAGAGTATGATTGATATGCTGGTTTTAATTGGCTTTTAAATAGTGTGCTAGTACTAATAGTTTTCAGTTACTACAAATACTCTTATTTTGGTGCTTCGCTTTTATAATATTTAGTAAATGTTAGTTATTTTTGTGTCTCGTATCGATCTTTTGGGTCAATCCAATTGCAACGGACTTTTAAACGTTGTTTTTATGTTATACTATTACAACACTGACTGTCTAAGTTTAGGGGTTGAACGCTCACACACATGTTGAATCCTGCCACATTATCATGAGCATGTAGTTGAGTGGTTATTGTTTGTTCATATCTGTCGACTCATATTTGAAGTTTTTAGAATTTGTTTGTTATATATCGCTAGGCCGTTACTTTATTTCGTCTTAATTGTTTCACATTTTTGTCGTTGCCTTTTATAACTGATATACATGGATATTTGTCATTTTTTAAGGCCGCACGGTTGTTTATAATTGATAATACTACTTCATTGAACTTCAGTTGATAGTTGCCAAATTAGCAGTCATACCACATCTTCTTACTTTTTATGATATTGTATACATGACTTTTAATTTCGGGTCTTGTCTAAACATTTATGAAATATTAGTCGCTTGACGTTAAAAACAAACAACTAACAATCAATCAATTTAAACTCGACGTGTTCAATAAGGAGAAAATCATTTGATTTGTTGGGTTAAAAGGGGGAGGTGGCAGGAGTATTTTGAATATGAATATGGTTGGCTGGTAAGAGCTGGAAAAAATAGGCATGAATAGCGACAAGTTAAATCTTTAACATGAATAAAAAATTTCGCCAAAGATCCTCCTGCCAGCCCCGTTCCCATCATTAGAATAACAAAAGGTCGTACCCTTACTGTAATTGTCCGTGTGTGTTTATTATTTATCAAGCTAGTTGTACTTATAGTGTCCTACTAAGGGGACGTTTGTTCTGTGGTAGTTTGAAAATAAATAACCTGACACACAATTTATTGAAAAAAATAGGTCTATTCGAAAGTATTAGATGGCACCAGATATTCATAAATTTTTTTCCAAACAAAAATCGGGAAACACTTCCGTAAACTTTACATAATGAATTATAAATATTATTTAAATATACTTGAAATGTGTGAAAATGGGTTTCATTTTTAAAAGTTGAGATATATTGTGGTAGAAATACGCGTTGGTAAATAATGGGTACGAGTTAGCGAAGGTACGAGTTTACATGGCTCAACAGCTATTTTATTCTAGATTTGTAAAACTTTTGACTTGTCAAACTTCTTGATTTGCAACTTGTATTTTTCTTTAGAAACGCAACTTCTCTTTGGCTGGCAGCGGTAACTATTACACAGACGCGATCTCACAAAACGTGACTAAAACAAAGTGACTACATGCAAAAAATTAAGAAACGTAGAAATTCATGAAACTAATGGAGAAAATACGTTTACAATTTAAGAAATTGTGTTTACACATGTATCAAGAAATTACATTTCACAAATCAAGAAATGTAGAAATTCGTGTAACGGATGGACAAAATACATGTTACAAATAAGAAATAACATTTTACAAATTAAGAAATTGCATATGTTATACGAATAAGAAATTGCATGCCATTTCACAAATTAAGAATTGTATAATTTTGGCGGATATTCCCTTCCATAGTTTTGCACCCAACTAAAATACCCCAAGTTTGAACACCTTATTTGATTTCAGGACCACCATACTCAAATGTGAAATACTTTGATATATTTCGTAACTTTTTACCTTAAAGAATCCTGGTCCTGAGTAGATTTAGAAGTTGTCGTCAGCTAAAGATTAAAACACCGTTCATTGCAAGCTTCCGTTGTCGTTGATTTCTATATTTTGTGCAATGTCAATTTCATCATGGAAAACTTTCTCTACCATCAGAGGTTCATCAAGGGATAATACTAAATTTGATATTTATGCTATTAATATATGATAGTTACGATTTAAAAATCAATGTTTTAATATAAGTTGCAGTATAAAAACAATATTAGGTCAATGTCATAAAGATATAAACTTTTTGGTATTCCGAATAAAACTGGGGAAGGGAAGGGCGCAGTAAAATCTCGTCCTTCCCCAGTTTCTCAGTCTCAGTAATATTTTTTGTATGAGGCTGAGAAACTGGGGAAGGACGAAGTTCTACTGAGCCCTTCCCCATTTTTGCGCCGAGTACAAAAAAAATAATAATTTCTGACATTGACCTAATATTGGTCAATATTGTTTTTAAACTGCAACTTAAATTAATAAATTGATAGCTATTCAAATCGTAACACAAATGTCAAACTTATTTTCATCCCTGAATGGACCCCTGATTGTGGAGAAAGTGTTCCATGATGAAATTGACATCGTACACAATATAGCTGTGTTACTATATTTTATATGAAATAAACAGAACTATTTGCAGTATAAAAAAACATTATATATTTTTCTGACATTGTCCTGATATTGTATGTTTAGAAGTACTTAAAGATGACTAAAATTTTCAGTACTGAAAAATGACGGAAATTTTCAGTACTGAAAAATGACTGAAATTTTCAGTACTGAAAAATGACTGAAATTTTCAGTACTGAAAAATGACTGAAATTTTCAGTACTGTAAAATGACTGAAATTTTCAGTACTGTAAACAACTTTTTCCCAACATTACTGAAAATGATATAAAAATTAATGTACTGAATAGTGATGTTTCCTAAAAGTACTGTTTATATAGCGGCATTTAATGTACTGTTTAGTGATGTTTCCTAAAAGTACTGTTTATATAGCGGCATTTAATGTACTGAATAGTGATGTTTCCTAAAAGTACTGTTTATATAGCGGCAATTAATGTACTGATTAGTGATGTTTTCTAAAAGTACTGATTATATAGTGGCATTTAATGTACTGATTAGTGATGTTTCCTAAAAGTACTGTTTATATAGCGGCATTTAATGTACATGTAAATGCTAGTCAAATTGTTGGTAGTGTAGATATTTAATAGAGAATGTCTACATGTTATCCGTTTGTTTATGTACAGCACCACTTCCTGTTTTTCTTCTTGTGTTAATAATCTTCCTTATATAGGAGCACTAAGCAAATGATATTTTTAACAATTATAGAGAAAAACGGTAAATGTAAATAACTTATCTGATGAGCTTAGCCTTTTTCAACTGTTTTTATAGTTCGTTCTTAAGTTGTACTGTTATACCACTGTCTAAGGTTAAAAGGAGGGTTGGGATCCCGTTAACATGTTGAACCCCGCCACATTATTTATGTATGTGCCTGTCCCAAGCCAGGAGCCTGTAATTCAGTGGTTGTCGTTTGTTTATGTGTTACAAATTTGTTTTCGTTCATTTTTTTTTATATAAAACAAGGCCGTAAGTTTTAGAATTATTTTACATTGGCATATCTGGGCCTTTAATAGCTGACTATGCGGTATGAACTTTGCTCATTGTTGAAGGCCGTACGTTGACCTATAGTTGTTAATGTTTGTGTCATTTTGGTCTCTTGTGGACAGTTGTCTCATTGGCATTCATACCACATCTTTTTTTATATGCGATGTAGTATTGCATCAATATATCATCTTCTGTTCCTTTCCTGAATGTGACCCTCCGAATTAGACTTTTTACCGGATTTGTTATCACATAAGCAACACGACGGGTGCCGCATGTGGAGCAGGATCTGCTTACCCTTCCGGAGCACTTGAGATCACCCCTAGTTTTTTGGTGGGGTTCGTGTTGTTTATTCTTTAGTTTTCTATGTTGTGTCGGTGTGTGCTGTTGTTTGTTTGTCTTTTTCATTTTTAGCCATGGCGTTGTCAGTTTGTTTTAGATTTATGAGTTTGACTGTCCCTTTGGTATTTTTCGTCCCTCTTATATATATATATATATATATATATATATATTTATAAAACTCCTTATTTTTAAATAACAATTTGAATAAGATAAAAATTAACTTCAAACCAACATCAACAATATGTACAATAATTTCTAAATAAGGTTAAAATACGACTAATGTTCCACATAGTGATTATTGAACTGGTTACCTGTTAGTTTTCTGTAGCATACTGTAGGTTCCTTTTTATTTATTTTCCATACACCCTAGGTGCCCCTTTTTATAAATGTTTGCGCGCTCTAGATGCTCTTTGTCAATTAAGTTACCTTGTCCTTTGTTTGTATTACGGGAAACACTATACACTGAACACTAAAATCTGCAATACGATCATAGCAGGAAAATAAATATCACGTCGTAAAAAGTGGTTAAATTTCTTAAATAATACCAAGTAAAAAAGATGGGGTTACATTTTCAAATCATATAATTTCATTTGTATTCAGCTCGACTTCTTATGATCAAGATAAGATGACAATTTTGCGTGATTCCACACAACTAAAGCCTTTGAGAAAATAAAATTCTTTAAATAATTTTTGGTAATATAATAATGACAATTAGATAGTTTTAAAAAATGCCAGTAATTTTATTTCACAAATAATAGTATTGTTACTATATTAGACACGAACATTTCTACATGGCTGGAAACGGACACCTTTATGAGACTTACAACAAAGAAAAGTGTCTGGGTATTACATTTGTAGGATAAAATTTCTCATCAATGAAGAATAACCCGAGATGGAAAAAAACACACCTGCAGATCCAGTTTTAAAACCATTTCGACGTTGACTGATTTAAAGACGGTTACAAATAAACATGACATGACTTTTTGAAGTACACAGATAGTTCATACTTTTTTTTTAAATATAAACAGTAGCAATAATAAGAGTTAATGTAAATACCACGTCATCAAAATATATCTAAAATAATACAAAGGAAAATAGTGTGCACTTTTGACAATGTTTGAGTGGACATGAATTATCATTGATATGGTTATATTTATAAATTTACTGTTTACAAAATTTTGAATTTTTTGAAATACTAAGGCTTTTCTACCCCAGGCATAGATAACCTTAGCTGTATTTGACAAAGCGTTTAGGAATTTTGGTCTTCAATGCTCTTCAACTTCGTACTTTATTTTGGCCTTTTAAACTCTTTTGGATTCGAGCGTCACTGATGAGTCTTTTGTAGACGAAACGCGCGTCTAACGTACATGACGTATATACAAAATTTAGTCCTGGTATCTATGATGAGTTTAATTATATACCACTAAGAGTATTGTGTCAATGGTTATGGTTGATAGACATGTTAAAGAGTAAAATAAAAAAATTAAAAGTCCCTAAGCAAATGGCAAAATAAAAATCTCAAACACATCAAACGAATTGATTACAAGTTTCTTTTTCCAGACTTAGAACAGGGAACTTCTTATGTAGGAGATGAGCGAAAGATAACAGAGGGACATTCAAACTCATAGATCAGAAATAAACTGACAAAGTCATGACTAAAAAAGAAAAGACAAACAGACAAATAATAGTACACAATTAAAGATTAAGCAATACAACATGGTGGATTCAAGCTGACTTTAAAGCTAGTCAAATTCCCAACAACGTGACACCCGCACAAGACTCCATTTACTGAACACGTTGTGTGAATAAAACAAACAGACAAAACAGGCCAAATGTCAAAAATAGTAGCGCACGAGTCAACACTGTCTTCAGACAAAGCACGTCAGAATAAATTCATCCGAACAATAAGGAATTTTAAGATTCACAAGCCCGAACTATTATGTAGTTCTTCGACAGAATAAATACAGCATGTTTATTCAGTATAATCATTGCCCTGACTTAACGTAGATATGTATAGTAGTTAATAAAAGAAACACTAGACAATGTGTTTTCCATATACATATACATGACTGATATATAACGTAACATTCTGGAATTTGATACAAAGTCAAATTATTAAACCTAAAACCACTCAATATCATCTATTATCCATACCAAACAAAACCAAATGCGGAACTAGTATGTGATGTTATGTTTGGAATGGCTGCTTATAATAAAGTCTTACAGGGTACTTGTTTTACTAAAAATGGCTGTAATTGTACCTTTATTGCATATTTTGCTCTTTAATTAAAAGGGCGTTCTTCGGAAGCCTTCCGCGTCATGCAAATGTAACATAGATAGCTTTTATATATCATCAATTTCTCTACATGTATTTGTTTCTAAAAAAAATAATCTTATACGGCCTAGTCAATTTCTAAAACTACAATTATATCTATATCAAAATATGATTTCATTGTTCAACTTTATATCATTCATTTGTTAATTTTGAGTAAATGAAATTGTTTATTACAGCTCTGGTATTTTTTTTTATTTCACAACAAATTGATCATACAGGTTTTACTTCATAATTTTTTGGATATAACAAAATACTTGAAACGTGAATAATTTTGCAATACATTTTTCATAGACTTCTTTTAAACTGAATTTTTGTTTAACTCAATTTCACTGTCCGTATTGTTGTGTGTTTGTTTTATTCTACATCGAGTAGAGGTATAGTGGAGGGTTGAAATCTCAAAAAACATGTTCTGCATTTTTGTCACAAGCCAGGAGCCTCTGACCTTTGATAGTCTTGTATGATTTTAAATTTTTGGTTCTTTTATATATTTTGGAGTTTAGTATGATGTCCAATATCACTGAACTGGTATACATCTTTGGTTAGGGACCAGCTGAAGCACGCCTCCGGTACGGGATTTTCACACTGTATTGAAGACCCATTGGTGGCTTTTGACTGATTTCTGCTCTCCGTTCGGATTGTTGTCTGTTTGTCACATTCTCAATTTCCATTCTCCATTTTAATAAACTATATTCATTAGGGATTAATCGTTTTATTACTATTTCCATCGTGAAATTTTCTTTTTTATAACTTCAATCAAACCTTCGAGTGTCTGGAGATACTTTAAAAGAAATATCATCAAAATAACACAAAAATGTACTTTCTATATTGTCTAGCCCTTAGCGTCAGGCCATGTATTGCCATCACTCAGAACTGTAAATCTTGAAATCTTAAACAATAACTAATGCTTTTCATGTACATGTATATACCACCCTTCTTACAAATAGAACCTCACCGATTGACAGTTCTGCCATCAACTGATCAACTAGTATAGGTTTATCTATAAGCTCTCGAATCAATCATACTTCCAAACCATGGTATGGGCTTTCTAATTGTTGAAGGCCGTACGGTGATCCATAGTTGTTATATATACATGCAGGTTCGCTGACACTGTCTCGCATATTGAAATCACTTCATGCAGAAATGCATCTAATGTGATTCCCCTTATTTTGAATTTTGATGCTATCAAAAAGCACAGTTGTGACTCAAATTTGAACAGAATCACTTGGTTATCCATACAAAACTATCTGCTCCATGACAGTCTTGGATATTAAAACCAAATATGGAATAAACAACACTTCTATTTTTTAGTAATTGGTACAGATCCGATGTTCAGAGTGGCCGTCACTTTGGAACACAATTTAACATAGAACTGTATGACACACAAAAAAACAAATAGTACACTCCGATCTGTGTCCACACTTATTGCAAACAAAAAAAATATCAGTGGCGAAATCGACACGTTCAAGGAGGGATAACTATACTTGTCGCTAGGTTCTGGCTTATGGCTTAGCATATATACATAAATAAGATGTATCACACAATTTGATTGTCCCAAAGGAGTTCGATTTTCATTATTTTATCATTTATATTGATGAAGACCCTGATTGCAAGGATTGGTCTTAAATTTGAAAAAGAAAGGGGCGTTATTCCAGAAAATTATAGAACTTTTTTGGACAATTTCGAACTCAAAATCTAAATCATATTAATTATGAGAAGCGGGAGAATTTGTTTTTGCGATGAAATAGTGCTTACCCTCTATCCTAGATCTGTAACCGCCGTTACAGGAAGGGGTGTGCCCATAGCCGTACAATCTAGAAGAATTTGCAAGTAAGTAAATAGAACCATACAAGAAGTACATGAATCTCAGTCACGTCTAACTCATAACAACTGAACGGACGTGCTGGGTCAGGTCTCCTTTACTGATTGATGGATCAACGACTTACTACTTTCGATGACGGAAACCAATCTCATGCTGTACAGACTACGTTACTCTTTATCCACATAATAACACGCGTCAGCATACACTCCAAAAATCCATTATGGATGGGGGAGTGTAATGCCGACTGACGTCCGAGGCCTGTATTATAGGTGTTAGATAATGGACCGCAATTTCACTGTCTCACGACTGTGGTCCTGATAATGCTTCCTGTCAACGTTATTACTTCGTTCGAGACTTGTCGATCAGTACTCCGTCATCGTGGTACGCGGCCTGCCAAGCTGACCAATCTGGCCCTGAAAGAAGCTGTTAAGAAGGCAGTAAACAATACAAAAATAGTCAACAAACCAAAAGATATTCAAAACAAAATGGCGGTCGTCCTGTTCCAACTATCCATCGTCGCGCATTAAAATATTTAATCGCTTTCCAAACGCCTTTGGGCATCAAAACCAACCGTGCAGGAGCTGTTAGGCCAGCCAAGGTCGTTAAACACTTCCATCACATACATGAAGGCAGGATCTCAGAAACTGTCTCACATATCATAAATACATCATGCACCTAATGATTGATTGTTGGTGGTTTAGCGCTACTTTCAAGCACCACTTTTGGGCTTTTTCATGGTAGCCAGTTTTTCTTGGTGAAGGAAGACGAATGCCCGGAGAAAAACACTGACCTTCGATAGAAAAACTGATAATCCAGGTCAATTGAGATTGGAGTCGAGTGCAATTTTTATGTACTTTACAAAAGAGTTTTATTGAAATAGTGGTAAGCAATTATGGAACACCACACAGAAAATGTTAAGCCGCATTATTGTTCAATAGAATTATTAAGTTATGATAATTGTTTTGTTTATATAATGAAAAACCTAAGTCAGATGCCACGAGGCAATTCCAATGTTGACTGACGAGTGGTTACAATAGTTGAACTACTTATACACTTGGCCACCGAAGTCCCCTGATGGAACTAAGTGTCCTCTCCTAATTTGAATGTCGTTGCTATCCAAAATCAAAGTTGTGGATCAAATTTGAACAGAATTACTTGGTTACAGTAATTCATACAACAATGTTCCCCCAAGACAGTCTTGGATATCAAAAGTAAATATGGAATAAACAACACTTATATTTTTAGTGTTTGGTACAGATCTTATATTCAGGATTGCTGTCACCGTGGAACACAGTTCAACATATTAGAATCGTTTGAAAAAAAAGAACACTTTGTCTGTGAGAAAAATACTTTCAAACTTCCAAACATGCTATCCACACTGATCTGTGTCCACACTCGTTGCAAGTAAAAATTGAACCGTTAAAAGGGGAATAACTATTTCTGTCTTTGAGTATATGAGTATCTTCTCACAACCTTGTATGGTTTGCGTTGTCCGGGGATTCCAATGTAAAATCACAAATGGCACTGTCATAATGAATAAATTATAAATAAGTTTAATGAAATTAGAAATATACTATCATTGCTTACCTGAATATTTTTAAAATAAGTTTTATCGACTTTTTTCATTGTAGTATAGAAGAAATAACCCCAAACATTTTATATCTTAATTAGTATTTTTATAACTTAAAGTATAAGTTACTCTTTATACACTGCAAATATTGCGGACGCCAGACGCGTCCGGACGCGTTCTAATTTTGAACATCTATGTTCGGTTTATAACACCAGTGTTCAAAATTAAACGCCAGTGTTAAGGTTTATAACACGTTGTGTTCAGTCTTTTAACGCACATGTTAGAGAAAAATGTTCTGACGGTGAACACTCGAGTGTTCCAAAATTAGAACCAGAATTAAAACTCTATTTCACAATCTAAATATCACTCAAGGATTTAATTAGATCTTTCTTTCTCCATGAATCGACAATACATGTATATTTAGTGTCGTCAACATTCTTTATTTAATTTTAGCAAATTAACCTTGAAACTTATCCCCAAGAGGTGTTGGAATTCTTACAAAACATAAAAATGTGATGCACATCTTTTCCTTAATTACATAACTACTTTAGGTTGACTTTTTTATACAAATAGAACAAGTTATTATTCATGAAACCATTGCTTTTTATAAAGCGTTCTGGTCTCGAACATCATGCGTGCTAAATGACCCCCTCTTTCCTGAACACAACATGTTCCAAACACATTCGTCACGACCTGGCCGAAGGAGAATAGCGGATTCTACCGAGGATATTCTACCGAGGATTGCCGAATGGTTCCAAACAGCGTCAATTTACTACGTCATAAACTGTACCGGAAGTTTATATTTTGCGGCGCCATTTTTGAAAATCAGAAACAGCACTGGAGAGACTTCCCAACAAAGCTTGATTTATAAGTATGTTTAATGCATATATTTAGCAAATAAGGAGTTCAAACATTTTAATGATATTTGAGTGAATAACTTCCACCTTGAAAGAACAATATTAAACTAGATGGAAGCAGAAAATTTTGTCTGTAACTTGTGTTGTTACGCTTCAAGTCATTTCGAGGAATTTAGTAAGCACTTTGTTAAAAAACACAAAAATGATCCCAATTTTATTGTGTCATGTGCAATTGATGCATGTGAATTCACAACTCGAAGATGGAACACTTTTAAAGTGCATGTGCATAGAAAGCACAAGATAGATTACCTCTGCCCTCAACAGAATGCTCAGCAGCATGAACCCTGAGCCAACAAAACAGCAGCTACACTAGAAGAGTTCAAGGCCAGCCTTACCATCCTGCCAGAGGCCTTGACAGGAGCTTCACACACCTAGATCTCCTTTGACCCCAGATGTACATAATTTTATTTGTAAATAATTTTTCCTGTAAATAGTTTAAGTGAGGAGGGAAGGCCTCATGATTTCACGAGCAAGAGTCATTTATACACTCAAGAAGAGTCCGACTCGGTACTGAAAGAAGAAGAAAGTAAGTAAATGGGAGACAACTCCAAAAGCTCAGGTAATTCACAGTACGGTCAGCACGTTTAACAACGGAGACAGAACATATATAATCGATCATATTTATAATGACATTAACCATATAAATTTTTCATCATATTTTAGCTGAACAATGTTTTTAAATGTTAAGCTTATTTGGTTTAAATGAGAAGTTCTCATAATATCTAGCTGAGGACATGTTAGGGGAAATGAAGTTTATCTTCAACTTCCAATGAACATTATTTACATAATCTGTGATTTGATTTAATTCCAGAATGTCGACCTTTTTCAATTTCTAGATCATGAGTACTTATTCGAAATTTGGTTATTTTTTTTTTTTCTGTAGTCCTCCTAAGATAAATAATTTTTAAAACTAAAATTAGATTAAAACTTTGTGCATGCTTTTAATTTATTTCCATGATCTAGAAATAATAATATATAAAAATAACCACATTACATCACAACAAACACAATATTGATACCTAATATAAAAAAACAACGAAAAAACATCATACAGAAAACAAAATACTACTTTAAGGCATTCATGGTGTTAAACATAAGACCAAGAGTCATGTAAACGTTTACCGTAGAGCTAAGTGCCTTTTCATTTTCATTTTGATTATAAACCTTAACTGATGTAGTGCCTGTTTAGAACTGTCAAGAGCCCTGTACCTTCTGGTGACAATGAACTTCTATTTAAAATGATCTTGCAAGATGTATTATTACAGCCTTATTGTGATTTGGTACATCATTTAAGGCCGTGTTCACATTGACCTAAACTCGGTGTTGTGTTAGTGTAACTCACACATAAACTAAACATAATTACGTTCTCATTGATAAAACTCAATGTTTACATGTAGTGTAAATCATGTTTTGTCTACATGCAGGCGATAGTCGATGTAGGCCTTGTGTAGGTTAAGTGTACACAAAACTAGGCATTCAGAAGTTTAATATTCCATGTATATTTAAAAAAGAAGCAATTTTATATAAAATTGATACTTATAACACCCATTCATAAAGTTCTGTACAGAAATATTTGTCTAAACTTGATATATTTATTGTTAAAAAACACTTTACGTAGCCTTATTAACCCCTTATCAAGACAGACAAGACTCATCCATCATCATTGCCGAACACACATTTGAAAAGGTCTTCCCGATTCGACTGGACGTACACACTGACAGAAATATTTGCCACTGGTCTTTACTCAAACAACGATTCACTCATCAGGGTGAAGTTAATTGTTTGTTTGTGTAGTATCTCAGATCCGTTAAAATACAGTTAGAAATAAAAAAAAAACGAAAAAAAAAACATTACCCCCTCCTTTTGCCAAATACTCCTTGGAGAAAAAATACCATTTGAAATAAACAGAAAAGATATAGAAATGTAGTGATCCTTCTGAGTCAGAATTTTTTTTCTCGCGCAAAAGTTTATATTTATTTATATTTCTATAGTACCAATTCAATATTTGACACTATAATGTATGGGGAAACTTTAGATTCAGAATATTTGTTCAATCAAATCATCTGTATGACCCGATTCTTTTTTAATCAAATTGAGGTAAAATCACCCCCCTTTTTTAAAGTCAAATGGTCGTTCCCTAACGCTAAAAAAGTTGTTCGAAAATTTGAATTCTGTTCTACGAAATGAACATTTAAATGACATATAGTTTACAAGTGTAACCAAAACTTATGTTCAGGTATCTAAACAAGGTGTATAGATGTGAACAAATTTAACGTGAAACAAGTGAAGATTACATTAAACCAAATGTAAACATGTTTACTGTACGCAGCGTTTAGTGTGAACACGGCCTAAGTATTTATACAATTAAATGTTGATTTGTGTATAACATATATAATTGTGAAAAAAAAACTCAAAGGTAAATTCAAATATGAAGTCCTTAAATTATGGCTAAATCAAAGGTCAAACACATAGTAATCCTGACTTAATAATATACGTATTTCCTTATGTAGAAATTGTTGATTTGTATCTGGTTTTATAAGTAAACAAACTTCTCACTTATATTTGTACATAGGCTTCAGGCTTCATGATCTTGACATAGCTGTTGGAACGTGCCTTGCTGATATCTCATTATTTACACATTACAAAGGACCAGTTAAAAATGGGGGAGCATCTGGTATTTCAGAGCAAACGGTATACAGACGGCAGGTTTATCAAACTTACCATTACTGATGGAACAAACCATCTAGCCTTGGCAGAGGTTAATGTCTTTACTTATCCAACATGCTGATGAATTGACAGAATGAATATAGCATTGTGTGTTTGTGTCTTAATTAGTTCTTTTGATATATTTCATTGTAAATTTGATGGAGCAATTTGAATATCCGATTTTTTTAATTTGTTAAAGTCGTAAACTGATGAAATTAAAAGGAGACCATCCGCATTATCAATTTCCCCTACTGGAGATTGTAGATCTTAAGCATATACATATATATATATATATATATATCTTTTGAAATAATATGGATCTAATTTACAGACGTAATTGTGTACACAAGACTTGATACTTCTACATTATCAGTGTCATTTGGCAAGTTTGTTGTAGAAAAATATTTTATATATGTTCCTAGCACCAATGTTTAGATTGGTTTCATGGTTTAATTTTATGTATATTAATCTTCCCCTTAGTGATCGAATATCAATAAACAGTGATACTTGTTTTCCAGTAGAAATACTGTTTTTGAATATTGTTGTTAAATTTGGTTTCAAAGATTAGTTTTATAATTTTAAAAAAACAAACAAATAAAATAAAAACAACAGCAGTAGGTCACCAACAAGTCTTCAATGTAGCGAGACATTCCCGCACCCAGTAGCGTCATTTAGCTGGCCTCTAAATATATATACTAGTTCAGTGATAATGAACGCCATATTAAACTTGAAATTGTAAATAAGAAACTAAAATTAAAAATAATACTGACAGAGGCCAGAGACTCCTAACTTAGGACAGGCGCATAAGTGCGGCGGGGTTAAACATGTTGATAAGATCTCAACCCTCCCCCTATACTTGTAGCCAATGTAGACAAGTACACTATATTTTTAAATAATTTCAGGTGATTATATATAACCACTCATTCACAATGCCCAGTGATTGTTGTAGAGTTTGATATTTCAGTAAACGTAATCTATTAATTGAACATTATAAAGTCAGTAATCTCGTTATCACAAATAGCAAATACTTTACAACGTTATCTTATTCGTCCAGAAATATACAGATTCATTTGTAAGTTAATTTGTACATGTACAAACATATTTCAAACGGATAGTACATCCTTATGTTTGAGGAGATGTTTTGAACCGACCCCGGAAATAAACTTGTTCTTCGGAGTAACCGATTTAACACTACAATTATATCTTTGAATAATGTTTTTATTGGTATTACTATCAATTTCGTTTTTAGTTAATTAAAATTAAAATAAATATTAATGTTATATTCGTATGCACATGCATGGCTCTACAATCTGATTATTGGTATTGCACACTGTCATGTTTTTCTTTGACTGTTTGTGACATCTTAACACTTAATCCGTTTGATGTTGAATATGTACTGATTGATATCATTGTCGTAGGTGCATAGCATATTTTTGAAGGTATTATTGACTTTGAACAATCTGTTGTTTTGTGTTTTATTATATGTATTTCATTTGTATTCATCTAATAAGTTACGCTTCTTAACTGATTTTTAAATTGTACAGTTACATCGGTGTCCCAATCAAGGAGAAGGGCTTGCTTTTTAAATCAAGATTAACCTCGTCACAATATGTATGTGGTTGTCAAACAATAGGAAAAGAGGGACGAAAGATACCAAAGGGACAGTCAAACTCATAAATCCAAAACAAACTGACAACGTCATGGCTAAAAATGAAAAAGACAAACAGAAAAACAATAGTACACATGTACCTGTAATTCAGTGATTTGTGTTTGTTGCTGTGTAAAATTCGTTTTTCGTTCATTATGTTGTACAACACAAGAACATGAAGCTTGTTACTTTTCTTGTTTGGTCTGTTTTACATCAGCTTTTCGGGGCGTTTTACAGCTGACAATGCGATACGGGATTTGCTTATTGTTGAAGGCCATATGGTGACCTTTAAACGGCCATGTCTTTGTTAATCTGTTTCATATGGAGAATTGTCTCATTTGCGATCATATCATAAAAGATGGACAAAAGATACCTCAGGCACATTCAACCTCATCGAAAATAAACTGACAACGGAACGGCTAAACAAAAAAGACAAAGCTGCATAAATTAGTACACAAGACATATTAAAGAATAACTTAAGACTAATACGAACACCAACCAATTTTAATTTTTAATATGAGTTAACATTGTTCTACATAAATTTAAACTGTTATTTTGATGTTACAATTGTTTCTTGCTTAAATATCAAATTAATAAAATCTTATTTTAGACAGCAATTGTTTGAATAAATCATTATGCCTTATGACCACTAAGGGTAAAAAGCATGTTGACCCAAAGCCTAAAGTCGATAAACAATATTTTTGTCAAGCTAATCAAATCAAATCAAATCAAATATATTTTATTGTCAATTAAAGACGCCCATTACAGGCAGAATAATCACAAGTTAAATTTGGTACAATGATTACAAAATGATTACAATTATTTGAGTACAATTAAATCAATGATTACAACGAAGAGAAAAGAAAGACACACTAATGTATATTTGTAAAATGTATCATGTTTCAACTTTGACAAATACAGTGATCCTAAAAAAATATCTATGATCCCATCATGCAAAAGTAAAAACAACAAACAAATGAAATGAAAATCGAATTCAAAACAGAAAGTATGTTATCATATGGGAAAATCCAAAGCACAAAAACCTCAAACGAATGCAAAACAACTGTCAAATTTGAAATAAGTAAACAAAAAACACCTGATTTTGTAGCTGGTTATACTTATCATTTTTATACAGCAGTGCATATCGAATGCAAATAAAGAAAGGCTAAAGCTCGATTTGTCAAAGGGCCGTTTGTAAGAACACATGTCTGTCTGGCAGCTTTCATTTGCTGCTCATGGTTCATGGTTTATTGGTCAATATGAAATATTCTTCATTTGGTATATTGTTGATGCTTTAAGTAACAGGTGAACTAAATCTCTTAAAATGAATAGTAGTAACGTGGCCATGTCAAACCGGCGAATTTGGCATATGACGTTTAAGACGTTATTATAATGGTTATTGGTCAATTATTTTTTGTTAGAATAAAGTTCGTTTCGATACTTTGAGCAGAAAGTCAAATATATGTTGAAAAAAAACGATTGTAGATTTATGTTAATTAGTGTACCTGTCCGTCTGTAGATTGCATCTGATATTTACTTCATTTGCCTGCGTTGCATAGTTCATTGGTTAGCGTTAACGTTTGTTCATTGTATTGGCATTATGTTTTCTGATCTGTGCTCCCGTCCGTCCGTTCATTCGTTCGTCCGTCCGTCCGTCTGTCCCGCTTCAGGTTAAAGTTTTTGGTCGACGTTGAAGTCTATTCAATGTGAAACTTAGTACACATGTTCCCAATGATGGGATCTTTCTAGTTTAATGCCTAATTTGAGATTCTCCCCATTTTTACAGTCCACTGAATATAGAAAAGGATAGTGCGGATAGGATATCCGTGTACTTGGAACACATTATTGTTTATTATATGTTCAAGAGGCAAAAGGTAACAGTTGGAAATTCAAACTTAACAGTCTAAAAAAAAACACAAAACGACCTGACTCAAAAAGAAAATTTTGCCTGTGAGAGTTGTAACCTTAGTTTCTTAATAATTTCAAAATTAATAAACGGACAATTTTAAAAAGGTTTGTTAAATCATGTCAGTACCGAAGCTCTGACTACTGAGATGATGATACGCTCAGTGACTGATATTCAACTAGCAGAGTTATCGACATAGTGATTGAATTAAAAACAAAACCACGTCAAACAATTGTATGCGTCCCAAGCGCTTTTCTGGATTTTTCTTCATCAGGAATGCTCAAAATCAAACATTTGAAATCCGAGAATGTATAAGAACCGAAACCTTTAAGAGCTATATGACACAAAAACTTAAATAAATAGCCCAATTCAATTAAAGTCAACTGTGCCTGAGGAAGTTGAAACCTTACTTTCTCATGAATTAATTATATTATATGATCACATCGACTACGCAACAGTGATATTTTAGCCCATTACATCCTTTTTCCGAATGTGCTTAATTGTCCGCGGCTTTCAATATTGTAATTAAGTATTTTATGTATGACTGCGTTAGTAAGCAGAACTCCTATCCTGTGCTTTGATATTTTAATGTATGCGTCGTTTGTACATTATCGTGATAACATACCACGTCCCAATTGCAATGATTTCGTTATGAATATTTAACATTCCAATGACAAAATCCGAGGTACATTTATAACATGTATTGAAGGATATGAAAGCAAATTCTACATTTACATCAAGGCGTACAAAGAGTATATATAAATGATTTACGAGGTTGTATATTAACAATTGTAATATTATAAGTTAATAGCTATGTTGAAGTTCAAATCAATATAGGTATATGGCCAACATTAGTATATTCATTGATGTGTTATTCCACCATGTTAATCCATTAAACAGCTAAAATTTAGAGCCTGATACAAAAAAATACAAAAGATACAAAGGACACATAGGAGACCTATGATAAACAACAGGCAGTTTTCGAGCGAATCAAAGTCGACTTTATTGAGAAGGAAAACCTTAGCGTTGTTGCTTGTCTCTAAAGTAACTTCGTCACAATGTCTACGCTACCACGTTATGTCGTCACTCTACAGTGTAAAAACAACATCGTGTATTTTTAATTGATCGATCGCTCGAAACGCTTTGGTCACTCGAGAAGGAAATATACTGACGACATTGATATATGTTTTACGTAAAAACAAGCAGATTTTCAAATAGATAAAGTGTAATTGAAAGTACGTAACTGTAGACTGAACTTCATCTGTTCTTCAGAAAAAGACAGGGTTCTAATCGTTGTTGAAATGATTGTCTATTTTTGCTGAATCAGATTTCGAGTTGGAATTCCTGTCGGTTAACGCATAGTTGACAACATGATCTCCTTTCAAGTCTCTTTTGACGTATTGTGCTCAAATAGCTTACATCAAAATCAATTGGTTGTCTAATCCACACGTTGCATATAAGACATCTCAGCAATTTCATCTGACAAAATATCTTGTCTCGATCCCGCTAAATGGAGTTTCAGTAACAACGTAGACTATAGTTTGTACAATAATTGGTCAATAACGAAATGCACGACTTTGAACAAACAAGAACACTGCATCAGCGTATAATCTCTTGTGAATATATATATATATGTCTATACTAAATTCAAACTAAGAACCCGGATATACATTTCACCAGATTTACTGTTTTGCTATACCTACTCGTTGCCCCTTTTTCTGCATAATTAAAGACTAAAACATACACCGTACATGATACTCACAAGTACATAGTCCCTTCTAACTTTCTTAAGTTGTTCAAATTTTGTAAAGTATTCCCATTTGCATTCTAAATTAGTATTTTTTTCCAGTGAAAAATATAGTTCTTTTTATCTATTATACTTAATGATATATTATATTTAAAACAAGTGTATCGTATTTTATGTTGACTATTATATAAATCAAATACACTACTTTTTCTTAAGCCAATAAAAAAATAAATAAACACGTTATGAATTGCAATGACACAAAAACCACCTTTCAAATCAATGAGGTAGATGAAGGGAATGATGTAAAACAATCACAAGTCATTTAAAAAACTTCAACATAAATATAAGCAGAATATAAAACATTGAACCAGACGCCTTCAATCAATTTCAGAAAAATTCTGAATTCGGTGATATAATAGAACTGTCAATGTAATATGGTTATGGATAATTAAGGTCGTAAACATCGTTTGTAGAAGAAGTTATTAGTATTTCTATATAGTTTAGGAAAATTTGATGTCTTAAATATGTTTTAACATGTTTCATACGTGTAATTTGGATCATAACAAAAAAAAGTAAAAGTTGAAAATAGTAAGAACGTTTGCTGGACGTTGGTTCTACACAACTGATAGACACGCATTGACCATGGCTTTCATTTAGAACTAAAAAAATCATACTGAATGTATCATGTTAAAGTTAAAAATAACTTCATACATAGGATTCAAGTTGATCAAATTAAAAGAAAAAAGCTGTTGATGTCTGTCAAAATATTATCTTAATAATGTTCTCTTCTATTCACTACTTTAGTGTTTTACTTGACGCAAACGAACAACTTGAAAGAGGGACGAAAGTTATCACAAGGACAGTCAAACTCATACATTGCAAATAGACTGACAACATTATGGCTAAAAATATAAAGGTAAACGGACACGTAGTGGTAAGAACGACACAACACAGAAAACAAAAGACTGAGCAACACGAACCAAAACCTTGGGGTGGACTCAGGTGCTCCTGAAGTGAGCCTGGCATGTTGGTTATGTTATAAAGCATCCGATAAATAGACTAATTCATGAATACTCGTGGCAAAGAAAGGGTATTGTATTACGACATAAGGCACATGTCCTAAATCATCTGTGAAACGGTTATTTCATAACGGTCAACCAACTGGTGATGGCGTCCGAAAAAATCACGAAGGGATGATTTCATCTTCTCCATTTGGAACATTTGGTTTAATAGCGTCTTGTGAGCAGCAATTCTCTATCGAAGAAATTATAATAGGAAATACAAGCCCGGAAATATCACATCAATTTGGAAAAACATTAATCTGTATGCAGGCGCTGCTAAAGTGTTGCAACATAGAAATGGAAAGTTTACAATTGATGAAGCTTAAACCATCTTCTTTTGAGTAATGTTCTGTTTTCAACTTCATTGCCAATTTATAGATGTTGATCAAGATATGAGGCAGACTTAACCGTATCTGTAGTATTAATATTGCCCTTTATCTCTAGTTCGATTGAATTGATTCGTTCGACAATGCAACAAAATGTTGTAAATATTAAGAGAAAGAAAATCATCTGTATAGCTGGAAAAAAAAATAAAGGATATTGCTGACTTCTTATCTTTCTTCCTAAGAAGTAACTGGTACTAGACAGTATTGAAATTTTATGAATATCATAAAAAAAATTGTATGTAGATTGTAACATTTTTCTTATAAAAAAGTCATACTGGAATAGAGCACTGTGATCAATTTGAAATATATGTCTTCATACACATGTTATTAATGTTCAACATCGATGATCAGAGTTATATTTTAATTTGAAATGGTTGATGAAGGTCTCTGGAAGACCATATTTTTTATTAGAATGTTCCTTGTTGAAGACCATGTGGTGAGATAAGGTTGTTAACAACTACGTCGTTTGCACTCTGGTAGATTTTTGTTACCTGGTTAACATTCAATAATGACGAGTGACATCATACATGTAAAAAAAAAAATTAAAAAAAAATGTGTGTATCATTTCTCCTTCATCATTGTTTATGTCGTTCTGTTAATGTCATTATTATACATCGTTTTGTAAACACATGTCTTTTGATTTCCAAGTTATGGTTTCACATATATTGTATCATATTAAGGCACTACATCTATGATATATTATGCATTATCATCTTCAATGATAACACCATATGTCTTTTTTTTAATTGTATCAGTTGTGTCGCTAATCTCATCCATGTTAAATTCTGACCTGATTTTTTAGTAGCTGCATAAGTAATACAAATTGTTCTAATATTGCTATTTTATAACAATTACAACTGTAAAAGTGACATTCACTAGAGATCTCATTTTTTTTCAATGAATGTTTATCATTGTTTTACACAATACAAAACATTATACTTTTGTCTTCTATCATTGTGGATCAAAGCAAAACAAAAAATTGCATCAGGTCGAAGCAAACATGGATGATGATAGAATAAATGTAGTTTACAATCTTTCACTTTAATATGAAATTTATCATTTTCAAAATATATTAATTATAAAAAGAAGCGTGAAATAAAACATACAATTTAATTAAACGCCAAAATATGTTTGTCATGATGTAAATACATAATATATGTGTGGAAGTAATATTCACCGAATGCAGCAAATATGTTAGTATACGAGCTGGAAACGTATAAAATATGTTATGTTTAACTAGTTATTCAAGACATTTGAAATATGTGACGACACGTTTATGAAGAAAGGTCAATTTTACACTACAGATAAAGAATGTATTAATGATTAAGAAACATTAAAATAAATATCAACCATTAACACTAATGTAATAAAAAAAAAAACTCTGAGGAGTTCGTCAAATTCCATTAATAACATGGTCGTCTCTTTTCTTTGTTGTTTCCACTTGCCAACTGCTTATGAACAACGCCATCTTCGACTGTATTCGAAACGCTTTCCAACTGTTTTGATAGTATAAGTGTTAAGAAAAAAAAGTAAAAGAACACAAAAATACTGAACTCCGGGAAAGATACAAAAGGAAAGGTTCAAAATCAAATGCTCATATGCGTTTTGTAATGTAAAAAATTATGGATTAAACCTTGTTGTAAAGATAGTCAAACCTCTTATGTGTTTGCTAGTAGCTATACATTCCATTTTATTGATAACAATGTGTGAACATAATCAAACAAACATGATAGCTAAAAATGCAAAACAAAATAAGAGAAGAAAAGTCAGCACAGTGTAATAATTTTAATTATGTACCATAGTACAATTTCACGATAAACGGATGTTTAAGTCCAAAGACACGTTTTAGATGTATCAAAAAAATATAGACGGCATATAGACAAAGCACATTTGCAAAATATCAAACTAACAAGTACAAACATGTTTCACTTTAGCATAAAAACGGGAAGTACAATAACCGAGCTAAGTGAAATGAATATTAAAAAAACTTTTTTAATATTGTGATGTTTTGCTATGGAACTGATTCAGGCCTATCAGGATGAGTATTTCCTGTCAGACTTGGTTGATGCATATTCAGATGAGCATTTCTTATCACACTTGCTTCAGACATGTCCGAATGAGCATTTCTTATCACACTTGCTTCAGACATGTCCGAATGAGCATTTCTGATCACTCTTGATTCAGGCATGCTCGAATCTCCGGTCCCGTTAAAATTCGAAGTAGACATGTGGGAGGTCTGCACTAGAAGAAGATTCCCAATGAGTTGCATCTATATATCCTCCATTTAAATGAGACAAGTTTGAAGTACCTTCTATGATACGAATACGTTCATAAATATGATTCATGTTAGACACTCCGACGGGTCTTCCATTTCTTGCTGGAGATTGATTGTTAGGTTCTTCATAGTGCCTTCCAGAGTGATGCCGTCGGCACCAGTACACCAGTAGCAAAACTACAGCACCAATGATAGCAACAGCAGCACAAATTATAACAACTACAACATCACTAGTTGGATGTATGACGTAATCATGCGGTGTGACACCTGTGGATTTGAAATTACAGTTTTATGTTATAGTGTCTTTAACAAATATAATTGACCTTCCTGATTTTGCGACTATGATATTTTTCTTTTATCGAAACATCAACTATGTTATTATAAATGTTGCACATTATTGTTTTGTATCTTCAAAATGTTCCAAGTTCATTTGCATTTTGTGTTGGAGAAAGTGTTTTTTGCAATACAGAAAATTCAATTAAAATGTTTGCCTGTTTTTCGCATAAAAAGTTAAATGATCATACCGAACTATATCCGAGTATACATTGAGCAACCGTATGCATTTGTTAGTTGGCTAACAAAATGAATATAATATACAGGATATCCTTAATATGAGAAATAAGTAAAAGAACAAAAATATCGAACTGCAAGGACAATTCATAACTGAGAGTCAGTTACACTACAAAAGTCATAAAATCTAAAAAGATGATATTTTTATCCTAATTTTCATGAATCGTCTCGAAAAGTATGAACTATATTTTTGATTATTCTTGACAAATTCTCATTTTTATAAAATTTGTATGAATTTAACTTTACAAATTTCTGCCTTGAAATTACTCGACATACTTTCGACATTCCTATTTTTTCTCAGTATGGCTTGATATATTCTGAATATTTTGAATTGAGTCTTAAATTTACTTGACAATTCTGAGTTTTAGAAATCATGACCAATATATATTTGATAACTTAAAGGTGCGTCGAAACGCTACGAAGGAGTCTTAAGTGCACACAGGATTTATAACATGCCACTAAAGCCTAAATCCGGTGCTGTTACGTGTAATTTGGTTTCGATTTATGGAACATTTGGTTATTTCATGCATGTATTTCAAATTTTATAGAACAATATTTACACGTGACTGTTTTCTTTGATATGAGGAAAATCAGTGAATCGCTTTACACGTGTCAAATATGATAACTGATTAAAAAAAGGAATCCTGCTATCAGTTGTGATTAATCGACAATATTGGTTCGATACTAATAAATAAGATGTTGGTGAAATTTTATTCATTTTTTTTTTTAGAATAAAAAAATATTTTCTAAAGCGTGTGTTTACCGTTTTGAATCGTCAGACGACTTCTCATTATCGATTTTTGATGAATTTAACTGCTATTTTTATCATTCTAAGATTCATTACTTTTCATTCAATTTGTGCCAATGTTTTTTTGTTTTTTTTTTGCATTGTTGTGTTTTCGCTGATTATCTTGAAATCATAGTAGATATATAGATACCAGATCAAATATCAAATCTGATTACAAAGACATGATATGTGAAACAAATCATCAAGGCTGAACTTTCAAGTTGACTCTGTATATAAGTTATACTTTTTTCACAATGAGTTTTATCATTTTGTAGCTTTTGGCTTTTATCTTAAAAAGTATAATGGTACACAAGCACCTTAAAATGTGATCAGCCGACCAAGATTAAACTCTTCCGATACGTGGTGTTCTTCTATCGTCTAAATAAAGGCAACAGTAGTATACCGCTGTTCAAAACTCATCAATCCATGGACAAAAGACTATAATAGATATCAAAGGTACCAGGATCCTAATTTAGAACGCAAGAGGCGTGTTTCGTCTATTTAAGACTCATCAATGACGCTCATATCAAAATATTTATAATGCCAAACAAGTTCAAAGTTGAAGAGCATTGAGGATCCAATATTCAAGAAAGTTGTGCCAAATACGGCTAAGGTAATCTATTCTTCGGATAAGAAAATTTTTATTTTTTGGAAAATTCAAAGTTTCGTTAATAGAAAATTTATAAAAATGACCACATTATTGATATACATGTCAACACCGAAATCATAACAAGGCACACATTACATGTGGAATTCAGACAAACGTTACACTTCCGATTAGTTAAATAATAAGTAAAAAAACATGTGTTTATTAACTTCTCCGTTCCCCTTAGTTTTTTTTCGAAAATAATGCACGTGTTCCACTCTTGTTCAAATCAAATATCAGCTATCCTTTTGTTCAAACCAGACTTTAACTCAATTTTGTATCGAACGTTACATCAACAGCTCTGACAAAAAAAAGAGACTGGGTATACATTTAATTCTTTTTCTGAAAACATTCGACCATTTAAGAAGTTATGATAATTTGGACAATGTTTGAATAACGGCCTAACATACATTTCCTTTCAAATACATTTCTTTTTAAATACATTGCCTTTCAAATATGTCTGTTTAAATGTTCAATTTATTCATTGTCATTTACTGCCACTTCATTTACTGCCAATATACCATAACCAAAATGTTTCAGTACATTTGCAACAAAAATCAACAGCTAAATACCAAAAAACAGAGCTCTTAATTTTGAATTAAAAATCATGCAAAATAAGCCACATGCTTACAAAATCAAATTGTATAATTAAAGCCACGTTACCGAAAATCAAACGTTTTTGAAGTAATTTAAAATAACTACCATGACTTCTATTTTGAAAAACCACTGGTTACAAAACATATTAAAAAAACCTAAATTATTTAATAACCACTGTTTTTATAAAAATCTTTGTTAGAAACACCTTAAAGTTTTTAATTAACGCACGATCAACTTTAAAAATTGTTTGCACTGCAACATTACTATTTAAAATGTAAGGGAAAAATAGAGTTTTTGGACAATCGATGTAATGTTAAACCACATCGATGAGTACTTATTGAATATTGGGAAAGTATCAGTATAACATCTTCAGTGTTTGAACGTTTATTAACACATATTATCTTCGATCTTGTTGAACATAGAAAAAATGATGCCATCTTCAATACGACAGAGATGACCATTATACTCTTATTTTTTTCCAAACATTAGTATTTTGGTGAATCTTATCAGCAATTGGGTTGCAAAATTCTGACTAAAATTTATAAAAAAAAATAGATTAAAAATACAGGGCTAGAGTTTAATTGCTTTCCGTTCAGTAGATTGATTCTGCATGAAGGCACGACTTGTTTTGTGATTTGTAAGACGGCTTTGCAGCTACTTATGCATAAAAGATAAATTTTCGTTTCTAAATTGACTCTCAAGTGGTCATAGTTCTCATTCAGACAAGTAATGAACCACTTTGTCCTTCCAATGAATGAATTAACATACGCAATGAAATGCATTACATTATTATGAGACGTCATAAAGTGATGACACGAACTAAACCAAAATATCATGTTTTTAAAGTGAAGCGACTTTTATAATTGTTGTAATATAATAAAACAAAAGCCATGTTTTGTCATCTCTGAAAAGTGCAACTGAACCAAATTTGATACAATTCTTTTCTTTTTTTTTGTTCTAATATTCATTTAAAAGGCTTTAATAGTCGTATTGTACCGCTGATTAACTGTTTTTGTTTTAGGCTCTTGAATTAATAAATTGTTTAAAATCATTTGTTGTCAAATTCTGATGTCAGATAAGACTTTATTATCGTTAAGTATTTGGCTTCAAACTGATCTTAGTTGATTTTTGTACAAATAGAGATAGCATAACTGATTTGAAATATCTTGTGTCATGGGCTTTAATCATATACTGACCAAATTGAGAAACGCACTACTAGACTATTTGTTTTGTTATATTTGAATGAATGTGTCACCGTGAAAAAGCAATAACTGCCGTTTACGAACGCCAAATTGTTTATCAGAAAGGTTAACAAATTCTGTCTGACATTGTTTTTGGTTCTGTTTTACACCTTCTGATGTTGCATTTGTTCAACCCATTAATTGGTTTTTGCAATTATGCGGTCTGAACTTGATGGCTTTAAATGTTTTCCTTCAATCGATTCTTTGGCAATTCAGATGATTGAAACATTGTGATATGAATCTGTACACAATGGCACTCGACAATTTAATTAGCAGTTGACATTGCGACCGTAAACATGTCTGGCAAATGACGTTTCATTGTCACTACACGTTGATTTGTCTATTGATGGCCAGCAACAAATCTGGTCTGGTATCGTGAACGGAAGAACAGTCAGACGAGTTTCTGAAGTCATACAGTATGGTTGCATCACGTTTATGTTTTCATGTTTGCAGTTTTCTTAAGGGCTAATGCATTTTGTTTTTATTTTTCAGTCTTGGCAATTTGGAGATGCAACATATTTTAAGTGATTTAAGTGAGACAAAGGATTGGAAGAACTGTGTCACATAGCAACAAAAAAAACCTGAAAAATCTTTCATGGGTCCAAATTTTCGCTTTAAGAAATTCGTGCGACTTCAAAAATTCGGTATGTTTAATAACCTCGGGTATATCAGATCTTGATTTTTTGTAAAGAGAAAGAAGTATGATACGCATGAAAAGTTGTAAGAGAATCAAAAAAGATTTGGTTAAAAAAAATCAACAAAATGAGTGTTGCGTTTTTAATGTCGTTCAGTATAGTACATACCAATATCCGAGCTGTCTACATGCTACTTCTGCATCGATATCATCAAAGTGATTATCACAAACTGTTCCCCATTCACCTTTATAATGAACTTCGAGTCGTCCTTGGTGCATAGCGTAGCCATCAGCTATACGCAAACGACCTGTAGAGAAGGGTTCTGCATGTTAATTAATATATTTTGTGAATGGTAGTCAAAAGTATGTGTATATAATACAGAGTTTGTTTATTTTCATGTTTACATAGTTTTTTTTTTGTTAGCTTTGCGAATAGCTTCTTTTCCTGAAATACAATAAGATAAGCAAATTCACACTCTAGAAAAAGTGAACTTTCAAAAATACTTAAAACTTGGAGGAAAACTCTAAACGAAACTGGCAAAATAAAAATGATTAAACACAACAACTAAGAAGATAATAAATGTTATATTTCTTCATTGGTACAAGTATTTTCTTTATAGAAAACAGTGGATTAAAACTTTTTGCAAACCTTCTATACATCTCTGTTGCTTAGTCTTAAGTTTTCTAGGTTATGTCTGCTGTTCTATTATTTGTCTTTTGATTTTTAGCCATGGCTTTGTATTTTATTTTCTATCTTTGAGTTTGACTGTCCTTCTTGTAACTTAAGTCTCTCTTTTCTATTAAAATTGCATTCAATTTTATATTATATTGACAATGATGTGTGGACAAAACCCAAAACAGACATAAAAAGGTAAACATTAAAAAAAACGGTACGTCAGTCAACAGTGTGATATGTTCTTAAAAACTACATAAAAACCAAAAAAACACAACAAAGACAGACAAAAAGGCATCAAGACAAAGCACATAATCAAAAATGAAAGATCAGAATGCAAAAAATTACCATAGCACAACAACAAAAAAGCTGGATGTACAAGATCTAATCCATGACAACTGAATACTTCCATAAATAGTGACAACATTAAATACAATGATATTAAAATTTGCTAATTTATAATTTCATAGTGTAATTTACAATTCATCCTGCACACCGGTTGTGAGTTCGAACCCCTCTCGTGCACTCGTTTCTAGACTTAATTGAGAATGATCGTCAGTTTTCCTATTGAAGGTGTGTGGTTTTACTCAGGGATATCTGGCTTCCTCAATCAATTGAAGTGGGACACTAAGAAAATCACAAAAACGTTGCTAAACAAAAGATATCAGGGTTTTTTTCTGTTTATACTCATACAGATTTTTTTTCTGCATCAAAAGCCTAGTGTTCGGCACAACTAGTTTTATTGTGAATATGTGATTTGTGTAGTCTGACAACAAACAGTTTAGTTAAATAAATATCACCTTTGGTCGATTGCTTATCGTTTCAAATACATCACATGCAGTTGTTTGAATACTATGCTGACGGATTTCAATGATATTTTTTTTGGTGGAACAATAACTCATATTTTGAATCAATTTGATATTTGCCCTATACAGTCTTTATATAGTACATGAAATAGGTCATTAGGAATAAACAAAAATAATTTGTAAAATAATAACAAATTGTAGTTTGTTTTAACCACTGGTCGATTGCTTATCGTTTCAAATACATAAAATAAATTATTTGATAAGAATGTATTTGAAACGATAAGCAATAGACTAGCGGTGATATAAAACTACAATGTTAAGTTATGATCCCGTCAGTATTATTTTGGTCTATTATATGTCATTAGGATATATTTCTATTATGAATTACTATATACGTTGAACCATAAACGTCAAAATCATTCAATCGCGTAGTGGAATTAACTATTTTTGGATTCTCATAAATTCTACCTATAACTTTTGGACTAGTTTAAATCTCGGTCTATTTCTGTAATTTGTTCTTACATACTTTTGATTTTTTAACTCTGTATGCTTACATTGCCTATGTAAATTTTAAAACTGTTTGTATGCACATTGAACGACAAATTTATGTGACGTATACAAATTTTATGACGTCAGACACCCAAGTTAATCCATGTGTTCGTAGATAGATGTTTTTGTGTTCTGTTGAATTGTCCTTTTAAAATTGTTATGCGATGATGACTGATGTACCCATATTTTGACTATTTTATTAATTGTGACTGTTTATTTAACGCATCATGTAAATATAACGGAATGTGATGAGACTGTTATTAAAGAGAGAGGGTAAGCGCTATAGAACCAGGTTTAATCCACCATTTTCTACATTTCAAAATGCCTGTACCAAGTCAGGAATATGACAGTTCTTGTCTATTCGTTTTTGATGCGTTTTGTTATTTGATTTTGCCATGTGATTATGGACTTTCCGTATTGATTTTCCTCTGAGTTCAGTATTTTTGTGATTTTACTTTTTATGAAGAAATTAAAAGTCAATACTACATACACAAAACAACACAATACAACCTTGGTTGATTATCTAAACATAGAGAGACACAAACGACATACGTTTTGTTTATGTTTCAGATACACGAAACCAAACAAAAAAAAAGATTTGACATTGTTTAGCTGAAACCTGCATCAGATTACGTAATCAAAACATGTTAACAATTGCTTTCTTAATTAAAGCATATTTCTACCATTCTCGACTTTGCATTCAACCAAAAATTGAGGAATATAATGTAAGGCAAATATATTATACATACATAACGCAGGGTTTCTTGATGTGTTTTGTACCTTAATGCATTACTCTACCAAAGAGTATTCTGCATATGTTAAAATTGCGTAAAAAGTTTGATCTGACATTCATACCTTCATCTTCTGTTGAACAGCTCAGAAAACAATGTATACCAACATCATCACGATGATAACATTGGTATGTCACATTATTGAAATTACAATCCAGTAATTTATTTTCTGAACCAGAGCAATTTACGTCATTTAACCAAATTGCACCTTTACCATCATATATAAGATTTGAAGGCTGCATGATTCCAGAACTATAAATAAATTAAAGACATACATAGATAGATTATTTTCATACATTTCTATTCAGGTATCTTTATTCTGAACACTTTATTATCTGTTTAACGCAGAAGAAACATTTTTACACCTGTTCGTATAATGAAAATGTTGTCTAGGTTTCAACATGTCTATGCTATAACCAAGCTGTAAGAATGATACGTTTCATATCTGTGTAATCACCGTGTATCATCAGTACACCGGATATAGGTACTAACCAAGCGGGCATGATCGATTTTGAATCTCACACGGTAACGAAAATCTCTGTTTTGTTTTATCAATATTCAGTGTACATTTCTCAACATTTGAAATTCCTGCTCCAAAATAATTTTCGCATCGATTTTTACCTATTCATAAAACAACTTTGATATTCTAATAAGAACAATTAACTTGTGCATGCGCAAATAGTTGTGAATTTCAACATGCACTTTCAATTTCGATACAGTTGTTCAGACATTTGCATGTTATATCTGAAATAAACCTAATACAGGGCAACAGTAATAGTTACCAAACATAAACCTACCTGTGATTACTCATTCCTTGAAATTTTTTGGGTAATAAACGAGTATGAAAATAAAGTTTTTGTGTACGGTGTACAACAACGTAACTATGTACCGTACATAAGGATTTATATTGTCAGCTAAACACCGTACACAACGCTTCTTTAGGGATAAAATATCGAAAAATAACACATGTATGAAAGACTTCAATGCCAATTATTGAAACAGCTATACTTATTAAACACACACATTGACCTTCTATCAGAAAAAGAGTTGCAATGAGTATAGAATTATATCAGATAAGACGAGGGCCAACTTCGTCGACAAGTATTTACAAATGTTTTTACAATGTTTTAGTAATCCGTCTTGTTTTGGGAAAATAATAAGACATCTCTGATCATCAACCTACGACAAAATCATTTCTTAAAACTGCTACTATGTTTAGATTGAGGTACACATTGATATTATGTGAACAAAACAAAGATTTTCGTTACCGTGTAAGACCAAAATCGCTCACGCCCGCTTGGTTAGTACCTATATCCGCTGTACGATGATACACGGTGGTAATCGATGTTTTATCAACTTATTTACATAATTAAGTGTGCTATTGTCATGGTATATATTTTTTTGATATGCTAACAAAACAAGAATAAAATTCCCAAAATGAGTTAATGATAAATTAACAAATAATATATCAATGCAATGAGATTACAATAACATAGAGAATGTGCGTTATTCTTAATTATATTATGTTTATAAAGACTTTATATAAACCAACTATTACATAGTATTGTTTAGTTTTAAGTTGATATCAACAGATCTCATAGTTTCAGTATCTCACTGCTGACTAAATGTTTTAATTGTGTAATTTCAAAGTTTAACAACTACAGTTTAACAAAAGCGCGTCGGACAAAAGAAACATTTAAACCTGTTGTCTTCATTTTCTATATATTGTATTACAAGTTTTAATGAATTGAGCTGTCAAAAAAAAGATCATTGAAAGGTTGGATATTACTTTTTTGAACTAGAACCAGGTGCACTTGGACCATATTGAAATGCATGAAATTGTTATAGATACACTGACTAACTGGTATTTTGATTACATATAATATCATCAATATATACCAATATCCGAGCTGTCTACATGCTACTTCTGCATCAACATTCCCAAAGTGATTTTCACAAACTGTTCCCCATTCACCTCTATACTTTATTTCCAGTCGTCCCTGTTGCTTAGCGTAACCCGAATTTATACGCAACTCTCCTGAAACAAAATTGATAACATGCAGTCGTTTGTCTCTGAGACACTTGTTATATTCATCAATTAAAAAAAACACAGATTTTTCTTCTGAAAGTCATATCAACCATTTTTATTAAAGAACACTACCAACATTGTCAATTTGGGCTTCAAAGTATGTTTGTAAATAGAAATTAGAAACAAACGAGTATGCAATAAGATTTGGCATGACACTATGTTTATTTGCTAACTAGGTTACAACGTAGAAACACTGCTATGTTTAACACGGATTTGAGGTTCCGAAGCGGAGAAAACCAGTGGAGATGAGTATCTGTTTGAAAATTGTTAGCAATCAGTTAGGAAGAAATGTATTGCACGGAAGAAACCAAACCATAATCTTTTAAAAGCAACATCAAACAAACGTGTACGGTGCTTGGTATTCTTCAAAAGCTAGGTGTCTTCCTCCATCTTGAATTTGAAAATACCAGAAAACAAGGTCTAGGTAGAATGTGCAAAATTTTAGAGTAGTAGGTAATTCACATGTAAAAACTTCCACTAGTATATAGAAAATGACATGTTTTATCATATTTATGGTTATATTTTACAAAAAACAGAAATCTTTTGTTTGAAAAGAAAAAACAATTCCCCAACTTTGCCACATAAGGGGAGGTAACTCAAATGCAAGGGTAGATAATTCAGATTAAAATACTTTTACAATAGAATGTGTTAGGAATTTCTTTATTTTATTATGTAGCAAGAAAACGGGTCCATTGACCCCATTTTTCTTTTTCTTAACTGAAAGCATATTATAAAAGCTATCTTCTCTTATGTTATCTCAAAATGTTATGGTGTAGTTTACGCTTTATTGCAGAACATTTAGATTTCCATGCATAATCTATACAAAATTTGTCAATTTTGAACTCCATGTAGCATGGAAATAAGCCCGGTGACCCATTCTATTTATTCCTCTTTTTTTAAAGGGCATAATATAAACTACATTTTGGCAAATTATTAAAAAATCTATGGATTATAACTTAGACACCCCATCTACCTTAACATGTTTGTTTTGACTTTCTTACCTTCATCTTCTGTTGTACAGTTCATAAAACAATGGACACCAATATCATGCCAATGATAACATTGGTATGTCACATTATTGAAATGACAGTCCAATAATTTACTTTCAGAACCAGAGCAATTTACATCATTTAACCAAGTGACGCCCTGACCAGACCGTATACGTGTTGCAGGCTGCATAATTCCAGAACTAGAGAAAATGAAAAACACACAGAAATAGTGAATAGGAGTTATGTTTTAGTTATGAATCTTTCTTTACCATAGAACTTCAAGATTTCAGTTCAATTCAACTGAAAATTTCAACACTTGCTCGTTCAAATTACAAGCGAAATGTTGTCCATATACATATATACATTTCCGATGTGCTTTGAACAACTTGCAAATACTCCCTTAAGAAGAAGGTAAATGATGAAATACAGATGTAAGATAATAAGGTGTGCTTGCCATTAACTTGTATATTGCAGAATCACGTCTAGAATTTTTATTATATCGAAATGCGGTTACGATGCATTACGAATTATGCATCATTAAATATAATCGATGTATATTATATACGGGTTTTATCATGAAAGTATGTTATTCTTAATAATGTTATAAAAGAGTTTATAGAGACCAACTTAAACATTTTTTTTTGTGTTTTATTTGTATATTCATCCCAATGATTTTTATATTTGAACAATATCGGTGCTGCTTTGATGCTTTACGTATGTTTTTTTTACTGATTTTAATGTGCTATTCTGTTTAAATATTAAACAAACCAATATCCGAGCTGTCTACATGCTACTTCTGCATCAACATTCCCAAAGTGATCACCACAAACAGTTCCCCATTCACCTCTATACTTTATTTCCAGGCGTCCTTGATTCTTAGCGTAACCCTCACTTATACGCAAATCACCTTAAACACAATTGATAACATGCAGCTGTTTGTCTCTGAGACACTTGTTTTATTCATCAATTAAAAAAAACACAGATTTTTCTTCTGAAAGTCAAGGACAATGTATTCGTTTCATTGTATTCTTTTACATCTCTGAATAATTTTCCGTAATCTTTATTATGTGGCCTTATTTGCGAGTTTCGGAATACATCACTTATTTTGCGATTTTTTTAATCAGACCCCAAACTGTTTTGAGGTAAATAAAATAATTCATGTACGACTACTCACGGCAGATAAGAGAGGTTTTATAATATGCAGCTCTTTTTTCACCTTGAATTACTACATACACAGATTCAACCGAAATCGACATTTTTTTGCGAAGAATATTGCAATATAGACATATGACAATAACGCTAGTTAGTTTGCTTCAAAATTAATATCCTCACTATATAGTATTTTTTTCAAGAAAACAATGCTTAACACGTTTGTTTTGACTATCATACCTTCGTCTTCGCTTGTACAGTTCATAAAACAATGGACACCAATATCATGCCAATGATAACATTGGTATGTCACATTATTGAAATGACAATCCAATAATTTACTTTCAGAACCAGAGCAATTTACGTCATTTAACCAGATGGCGCCCTGTCCAGACCGTATACGTGTTGCAGGCTGCATAATTCCAGAACTAGAGAAAATGAAAAACACACAGAAATAGTGAATAGAAGTTATGTTTTAGTTATGAATCTTTCATTACCATAGAACTTCAAGATTTCAGTTCAATTCAGCTGAAAATTTTAACACTTGCTCGTTCAAATTACAAGCGAAATGTTGTCCATATACATATATACATTTCAGATGTGCTTTGATCAACTTGCAAATACTCCCTTAAGATTGTGAATGGTAAAACACAAATGTTGAATAATTAGATGTGCTTGTTATAAACTTGTCTAATTCAAAATCACGTCAAGAATTATTCTTTTTTTCGAAATGCGGTTACAATGCATTACAAATACTGCATCATTATAAATTTAATCGATATATATTATATACGGGTTTTAGCATGAACGTATGTATTCTTAATAATGTTACAAAAGAGTTTATAGAAAACAATTTAAAACAATATATTTGTTCTGTTGCAATAGCCATGTCAAATAGTTTAATATTTTTACTATCTAAGTGATTTCTGAATGATTTTAATGTGCTACATGTATTATGTTTAAACGTGATACAAACCAATATCCGAGCTGTCTACATGCTACTTCTGCATCAACATTCCCAAAGTGATCACCACATACAGTTCCCCATTCACCTCTATACTTTATTTCCAGGCGTCCTTGATTCTTAGCGTAACACGCAGTTATACGCAAATCATCTTAAACACAATCAATTGATAACATGCAGCTGTTTGTCTCTGAGACACTTGTTTTATTCATCAATTAGCGAAAACATTTAAGTTTTTCTTCTTCTTAAATTCATATTCAAAGTGAACACTCAACAGTGTTTGCGTAAGAACAACACAAATGTTGATAATATTGACATCAAAATAAGATATTCCATTATAAATAGAAATTAAAAAAAACGAGTATGCAAGATGATTTAACAGAACACCAAAGTTCGTAAGATTAACCGGGTTACCATGTAGAAACTTGGATAGGTTAAAGGTTGCACTTTGTAAATACAACTGTTTCTCAAACCACGCCTTTTTTGGGGGAGATTAAGAATATTTCTAAATGATTATTTTTGTTAACATACTTGTACCCAGTTCTGGTCTATAGGCTGCATCTCATAGAGTCAAAACTTTTATAGCTGACTATGCGGTATGGGCTTCGCTCATTGTTGAAGGCCGTACGGTGACATATAGTTGTTAATGTTTGTGTTATTTTTGGTCTGATGTCGATAGTTGTCTCATTGGCAATAAAACCACATCTTCTTTTTGATATTGGTAGTGTTGCCAGTAGATACATATGTGAAATTTGTTTATATGGAAACCAATGGTAACTATACTGTCGAGGTAGGGATAGTTAAGAAGTTGAGTGTAAGTTTCAATTTTATGAAGTTCGGGGCCTATAAATGTTGAAAATATGCGGCACAGCCCTATATTTTGACATTTGAAAACACTAGTAATATATATGATCTTTCAATTCAAGGATATGATTTATTTTCAAAATTTCACAGTAAAAGTGGTACAGTTTTACAAAATGTTTTAGTTGTTAAGGGAGGTCCAATGGGGAAATGCATTGTCAATATTTACAGAAATGCAACCAAAACCCGTTTTAGCGTATCAAAATGTTTGATTTGAAAATTGTTAGCAATTACATAGTATGAAATGTTTGCACGGAAGACAAAACCATTATCTATTTACACCAACATAAGGAAAATGTATTCGTTTCATTGTATTCTTATACATCTCTGTATAGTTTTCCGTAATCTTTATTATGTGGCTTCATTTGCGAGTTTCGGAATACATCACTTATTTTGCGATTTTATTAATCAGACCCCAAACTCTTTTAAGGTAAATATAATAATGTATGTACGAATACTCACGGCAGATAAGAGAGGTTTTATAGTATGCAGCTCTTTTTTCACTTTGAATTACAACATACACAGATTCAACCGAAATCGATATTTTTTGCGAAGAATATTGCAATATAGACATATGACAATAACACTAGTTAGTTTGCTTCAAAATTAATATCCTCAGTATATAGTATTTTTTTCAAGAAAACAATGCTTAACACGTTTGTTTTGACTATCATACCTTCATCTTCTGTTGTACAGTTGATAAAACAATGGACACCAATATCATGCCAATGATAACATTGGTATGTCACATTATTGAAATGACAATCCAATAATTTACTTTCAGAACCAGAGCAATTTACGTCATTTAACCAGATGGCGCCCTGACCAGACCGTATACGTGTTGCAGGCTGCATAATTCCAGAACTAAAGAAAATGAAAAACACACAGAAATAGTGAATAGAAGTTATGTTTTAGTTATGAATCTTTCATTACCATAGAACTTCAAGATTTCAGTTCAATTCAGCTGAAAATTTTAACACTTTCTCGTTCAAATTACAAGCGAAATGTTGTCCATATACATATATACATTTCAGATGTGCTTTGATCAACTTGCAAATACTCCCTTAAGATTGTGAATGGTAAAATACAAATGTAAAATAATTAGATGTGCCTGTCATAAACTTGTCTAATTCAAAATCACGTCAAGAATTATTCTTTTTTTCGAAATGCGGTTACAATGCATTACAAATACTGCATCATTATAAATTTAATCGATATATATTATATACGGGTTTTAGCATGAACGTATGTATTCTTAATAATGTTACAAAAGAGTTTATAGAAAACAATTTAAAACAATATATTTGTTCTGTTGCAATAGTCATGTCAAATAGTTTAATATTTTTACTATCTAAGTGATTTCTGAATGATTTTAATGTTCTACATGTATTATGTTTAAACGTGATACAAACCAATATCCAAGCTGTCTACAGGCTACTTCTGCATCAACATTCCCAAAGTGATCACCACAAACAGTTCCCCATTCACCTCTATACTTTATTTCCAGGCGTCCTTGATTTTTAGCGTAACCCGCAGTTATACGCAAATCACCTTAAACATAATTGATAATATGCAGCTGTTTGTCTCTGAGACGCTTGTTTTATTCATGAATTAGCGAAAACATTCAGGTTTTTCTCCTACTTAAATTCATATTCAAAGTGAACACTCAACAGTGTTTGTGTAAGAACAACACAAATGTTGATAATATGGACATCAAAATAGGATATTCCATTACACATCAAAATTAAAAAAAACGAGTATGCAAGATGATTTAACAGAACACTATAGTTCGTTAGATTTACCCGGTTACCATGTAGAAACTGGGATATGTTGAAGGTTGCACTTTGTAAATACAGCTTTTTCTTATAACACGCCTTTCTTGAGAGATTGAGAATATATATAAATGATTAATTTTGTTAACATACTTGTGCCCAGTTCTGATCTATAGGCTGCATCTCATAGAGACAAAACTTGGGAGTGTTGCCAGTAGATACACATGTGAAATTTGTTTATATGGAAACCAATGGTAACGATACAGTCGAGGTAGCGATAGTTAAGAAGTTGAGTGTAAGTTTTAATTTGATGAAGTTCGTGGCTTAAAATGTTGAATATATGCCGCACAGCCCTATATTTTGACATTTGAAATCACTAGTAATATATATGATCTTTCAATTCAAGGATATGATTTGTTTTCAAAATTGCACAGTAAAAGTGGTACAGTTTTACCAAAATTTTTAGCTGTTAAGGAAGGTCCTTTGGGAAAATGCATTGGCAATATTTAAAGGAATGCAACAAAAAACCCGTTCTAGCGTATCAAAATGTTTGATTTGAAAATTGTTAGCAATTAAATTACATAGTATGAAATGTTTGCACGGAAGACAAAACCATTATCTATTTACACCAACATAAAGAAAATGTATTCGTTTCATTGTAATCTTATACATCTCTGAATAGTTTTCCGTAATCTTTATTATGTGGCTTCATTTGCGAGTTTCGGAATACATCACTTATTTTGCGATTTTATTAATCAGACCCCAAACTCTTTGAGATAAATATAATAATTTATGTACGAATACTCACGGCAGATAAGAGAGGTTTATAATATGCAGCTCTGTTTTCACGTTGAATTACAACATACACAGATTCAACCGAAACCGAAATTGTTTTGCGAAGAATATTGCAATATAGACATATGACAATAACGCTAGTTAGTTTGCTTCAAAATTAATATCTTCACTGTTTAGTATTTTTTTCCAGAAAACTATGCTTAACACGTTTGTTTTGACTATCATACCTTCATCTTCTGTTGTACAGTTCATAAAACAATGGACACCAATATCATGCCAATGATAACATTGGTATGTCACATTATTGAAATGACAGTCCAATAATTTACTTTCAGAACCAGAGCAATTTACATCATTTAACCAAGTGACGCCCTGACCAGACCGTATACGTGTTGCAGGCTGCATGATTCCAGAACTAGAGAAAATGAAAAACACACAGAAATAGTGAATAGAAGTTACGTTTTAGTTATGAATCTTTCTTTACCATAGAACTTCAAGGTTTCAGTTCAATTCAGTTGAAAATTTTAACACTTGCTCGTTCAAATTACAAGCGAAATGTTGTCCATATACATATATACATTTCAGATGTGCTTTAATCAACTTGCAAATACTCCCTTAAAATTGTGAATGGTAAAACACAAATGTTGAATAATTAGATGTGCTTGTCATAAACTTGTCTAATTCAAAATCACGTCAAGAATTATTCGTTTTTCGACATGCAGTTACAATGCATTACAAATACTGCATCATTATAAATTTAATCGATATATATTATATACGGGTTTTATCATGAACGTATGTATTCTTAATAATGTTACAAAAGAGTTTATAGAAAACAATTTAAAACAATATATTTGTTTTTTTGCAATAGTCATGTCAAATAGTTTAATATTTTTACTATCTAAGTGATTTCTGAATGATTTTAATGTGCTACATGTATTATGTTTAAACGTGATACAAACCAATATCCGAGCTGTCTACATGCTACTTCTGCATCAACATTCCCAAAGTGATCACCACAAACAGTTCCCCATTCACCTCTATACTTTATTTCCAGGCGTCCTTGATTCTTAGCGTAACCCGCAGTTATACGCAAATCATCTTAAACACAATCAATTGATAACATACAGCTGTTTGTCTCTGAGACACTTGTTTTATTCATCAATTAGCGAAAACATTTAAGTTTTTCTTCTTCTTAAATTCATATTCAAAGTGAACACTCAACAGTGTTTGCGTAAGAACAACACAAATGTTGATAATATTGACATCAAAATAAGATATTCCATTATAAATAGAAATTTAAAAAAACGAGTATGCAAGATGATTTAACAGAACACCAAAGTTCGTAAGATTAACCGGGTTACCATGTAGAAACTTGGATAGGTTAAAGGTTGCACTTTGTAAATACAACTATTTCTCAAACCACGCCTTTTTTGGGGGAGATTAAGAATATTTCTAAATGATTATTTTTGTTAACATACTTGTACCCAGTTCTGGTCTATAGGCTGCATCTCATAGAGACAAAACTTTTATAGCTGACTATGCGGCATGGGCTTCGCTCAATGTTGAAGGCCGTACGGTGACCTATAGTTGTTAATGTTTGTGTTATTTTTGGTCTTATGTCGATAGTTGTCTCATTGGCAATAATACCACATCTTCTTTTTGATATTGGTAGTGTTGCCAGTAGATACATATGTGAAATTTGTTTATATGGAAACCAATGGTAACTATACTGTCGAGGTAGGGATAGTTAAGAAGTTGAGTGTAAGTTTCAATTTTATGAAGTTCGGGGCCTATAAATGTTGAAAATATGCGGCACAGCCCTATATTTTGACATTTGAAAACACTAGTAATATATATGATCTTTCAATTCAAGGATATGATTTATTTTCAAAATTTCACAGTAAAAGTGGTACAGTTTTACAAAATGTTTTAGTTGTTAAGGGAGGTCCAATGGGGAAATGCATTGTCAATATTTACAGAAATGCAACCAAAACCCGTTTTAGCGTATCAAAATGTTTGATTTGAAAATTGTTAGCAATTACATAGTATGAAATATTTGCACGGAAGACAAAACCATTATCTATTTACACCAACATAAGGAAAATGTATTCGTTTCATTGTACATCTCTGTATAGTTTTCCGTAATCTTTATTATGTGGCTTCATTTGCGAGTTTCGGAATACATCACTTATTTTGCGATTTTATTAATCAGACCCCAAACTCTTTTAAGGTAAATATAATAATGTATGTACGAATACTCACGGCAGATAAGAGAGGTTTTATAATATGCAGCTCTTTTTTCACTTTGAATTACAACATACACAGATTCAACCGAAATCGATATTTTTTGCGAAGAATATTGCAATATAGACATATGACAATAACACTAGTTAGTTTGCTTCAAAATTAATATCTTCACTGTATAGTATTTTTTTTCAAGAAAATAATGCTTAACACGTTTGTTTTGACTATCATACCTTCATCTTCTGTTGTACAGTTGATAAAACAATGGACACCAATATCATGCCAATGATAACATTGGTATGTCACATTATTGAAATGACAGTCCAATAATTTACTTTCAGAACCAGAGCAATTTACGTCATTTAACCAGACCGTATACGTGTTGCAGGCTGCATAATTCCAGAACTAGAGAAAATGAAAAACACACAGAAATAGTGAATAGAAGTTATGTTTTAGTTATGAATCTTTCTTTACCATAGAACTTCAAGATTTCAGTTCAATTCAGCTGCAAATTTCAACACTTGCTCGTTCAAATTACAAGCGAAATGTTGTCCATATACATATATACATTTCCGATGTGCTTTGATCAACTTGCAAATACTCCCTTAAGATTGTGAATGGTAAAATACAAATGTAAAATAATTAGATGTGCCTGTCATAAACTTGTCTAATTCAAAATCACGTCAAGAAATATTCTTTTTTTTTCGAAATGCGGTTACAATACATTACAAATATTGCATCATTATAAATTTAATCGATATATACTATATACGGGTTTTATTATGAAAGTATCTGTATTCTTAATAATGTTACAAAAGAGTTTATAGAAAACAATTTAAAACAATATATTTGTTCTGTTGCAATATTCATGTCAAATAGTTTAATATTTTTACTATCTAAGTGATTTCTTAATGATTTTAATGTGCTACATGTATTATGTTTAAACGTGATACAAACCAATATCCGAGCTGTCTACATGCTACTTCTGCATCAACATTCCCAAAGTGATCACCACAAACAGTTCCCCATTCACCTCTATACTTAACTTCTAGTCGTCCTTGATGTCCAGCGTAACCCGCAGTTATACGCAAACCACCTACAGAAACAGTTTTGTTAATAAGATTTAAGGTGTTTGTTTCTGTGAAAATCGTGTCAAGCATTGTGTTTAGATGACTTATATGATCTTATTAGAATTATTATTGATAGCTGTTGATGTAAATGTTCATTTGATTATATGAGTCTTTTTTCTACTCCTTAGTTTTGATTGTTATTGTTTCCTGGTAAGTATAGTTTGTTATTATTGATTACATATCTTATGTCTGAATATTCACTGAGAACTTAAGACGGTACATTTGTATTTTTAATGTATCGCTCAGTAATCAAAGAGCTGTTCCGAACCAAACAACAGTTTTAAATCATACTTGATTGAGTGTCAGTCTTTAAAAATATAAGTTAAATAGTTATGTGGCACTACTTTGAAAGTCTTACATTAGGCAAACTAAACCATCTTTAGAAAGGGGGCAAATTCAACCAGAGGGACAGTCAACATTGTATCAATATTCAAATACTACTTATTTGAAAGCAGAATTGTCATTTTGCAAAGAATATAAAAGTAAACACTGACAGCTTATCTAATTTTTTTTTATCAAACAAAGGATCTTTTAATTATTTATAATCCCTGAAATTATATTGTAGAATAATTATTAAAATGTTCAGTGATTAATCAAAATCACTGGTCTTTTTCAAGAATTATACATAATTACTAATAAATTAAATTCGTCACTTTCCCTAAAAAGCACAGGGATTCTACATATTCCCTGATTATACAAATTCGCTGTAACATATACACTACATGAACACTCGTTCATTTTATGTAATTGGCTAGCACCCCAGTATTATATGTTATTCAGGTCCCAGACAAGGTATTTACTGTAACATTTCCGGCTTATAGTTTATACCCACTGTGCAGAAGGCGAGAGGAATATAAGTGCTAAGCCGGGAATTTCACAGTGTATACCCTGTCTGAGACCTTGACTACACATATATTACAGACTACCTCTGTTATTGTGTTTTTTTCAGTGAAGGTACGCCTATTTATCAATCATTGATAATGCAGCATGTATATCCATAACATCTTTCCATAGGGGTAAAATGTAGATTCTGGCTTATAATTTTGACCGGGTTTAAATTGTTTAATAAGATTAAGTCAAGATCAATCTGCCCTGGTATTTTTATATGAATCGGACAATCCGTTGTTGGGAATCTGCCCCTTTATTGGTAATTTTCAAGAAATTTGGCAGTTTTTGGTGTCTTTCCTGAATATCAAATAGAAAGAGATAATCTGTAAACAGTGATAATGTTCAGCAAAGTAAGATCAACAAATAAGTCAACATGATTAAAATGGTCACTTGCCCCATAGGAGTTATTGACCGTTATATTAAATTTTACATTTTTTTCTCAACTTCTTGTAATCTTTTACCAAAATCTTCTCCTCTTAACCTGCGAAGCCAAATTTAACTAAACTTTGCCAAAATCATCATTTGGGTATTTAGTTTTAAAACATATGTCCAGTGACCAGGTATGCCAACCAAGATATCCGCCCTGGCTAAAAATTGAACATAGTAGTAAAATGTAGATTTTTGCTTATATATCTGAATCCAAGGCATTAAGAACATATCTGACATAGGTACATTTGTACAATTGTTTGACATGTCAAGAACTTACTGCCCTGAAATTTGCAAATGAATCGAACAACTGGTTGATGGGTTGCAGCCCCTGAATTAGTTATTTTAAGGAAATTTTGCTGTTTTGGGGTTATTATCTTCAAAACTGTTGTAGATAGAGATAAACTGTAAACAGCAATGATGTACAAAATAGTATGATTAAAAAATAAGTCATGATGAACAAAATGGTCAGATGACCCCCTATAGAGTAATTGCCCTTATAGCATGTATAGTCAATTTTTAAACATTTTTCTATTATTTTGGTACATTTTGGTAGTTTTTTTTACAAAATGTATTTCTTTGTAAGTACTGGGATAAGTGTATTATAGATAGATATATTGTAAACAGCAAGAGTGATCCGTAAAATAATATGGCATCACAGGTCAAATATCTACGAACACATCACCATCGCCAAAATACAATGTTTTCATAAATCCATCGGTGTCCTTTGTTTAATATGCAAATTGACCAATGTAAGCGACACAGTCTCGTTAGAACCTCTAGTTATATTTCCTTTTTTTTCCGTTTGGAAAATGTTTCGGATAAAAAAAAAATTATATTTCATATTGTGAGTTTGTAAATGTGTGTGGCTTTGTTTTTTACAACATATTTAATGAAAAACCCAACTAGATAAATTTGGCATATGAAGGATGCTGTAATTTGCGGTAAAAATAATTATCGAGCTTGTACATGTTGTAATAATCTATAAAACACTTTTAACATTAAATTTTAGCATTTAAAGCGAAAAATTGCGTTATCTGGTATTAAAAAGATATATAATGGACTGATGTCGTCATTATTTTCCATCTGTTAGTCTCTGACTCACTTGTGTTCTGTATAGCGTTCGACTACGTCACATAGTGTTTTATGATGACGTTTTGGGGTTCTTACTGGGGATATAAACGTCTTTTATATCCCGGCATTTTTCTAAATATATACTAACATCTGTTCAATAGCAAACCTCAAAACATTTGTAATCCGTTATTTACACTATTGATTAGATACTACATAGTTTAAACAAAACAGGTCCTACGCATAGCTGTATTTGTGTTAGTAGATGACATATTTGGACGTTCTGATTTCAAAGAAAGCGAGAGTTCATTTGCCCTTAAGGTTTTTTTTGGAAAAAAAATTGGTTGAACTATCACGCTTTCGGGAACAAGGAATGCTCAAAATGTTATTGGAGGAATGTTGAATTTTTAGCACTAATTAGGATAATATCTAGTGTTGACATGATATTACTGCCCCTTTATTTGAACTTAAGACACAATATCCTTTGATGCTTGGAATTTCAGAGTTATACATAAAAGCAATGGGGCTTAAACATAAGTGGTATCATACCTTACGGAAGTTAAGAACGTTTGTTTGATCAAAAACGTACCATCTTCCTCTGTTGAACAGCTGAGAAAACAATGAATTCCCACATCTTCATTATGACGACATCGCGTTGAATCGGGATTGTATGCACAATGCAGCAGTTTTCTCTCTGAACCAGTGCAATTTAAGTCAGTTAACCAGATGGCACCGTGACCATCACTTATACGATCTGCCTGATGCTTGATTCCTGAACTATAAATAAATGAGAGCAACGTATACACTATCTAACACACTCCGGGTGTGGGAATTTCTCGTAATATTGAAGACCTGTTGGTGATCTTATGCTGTTGTTTTTGCTAAGGTCGGGTTGTTGTCTCTTTGGTCAATTCCCCCTTTCCATTCACAATTTTACAATATCTACTTTTTTATACATATTAAGTTCGGATTCTATCGCAGGTTAATTTGAGGTAGATAATGTATCACGTTGCACTATTGGCATATTTGTCAATTTCAGCATTTGCAAATGCCGGCAGAAACTTTAGTTACGACGTATCAACAGTGGATATGAGAGTAAATAGTAGACAACGAAAAAAGATATGTTTGGGTTATTACTTATAAGGATTGCACCTTTTTCATAGTGGTTATTTGACAATAACTCATGCAACACCTTTTTAATTGTAATGTATATTCCTTATCATTACAGGTGTTAACTACAACAGCTATACTTAGGGCAATCTTACCTTCGCTTCGGTGTTTAAATAACAGTTTATGTCCTATTATTATCAACAAAAAAGCATGTAACAAAATTTGAATAAAAGCATGTATATAAGGCAGATAAAGTTGCTGAGTAAACTTAAAAAGAAGGTTTTGTACAAACTATTAAGTTTGTTGAACAAGGTTGTATGATTTGTATCGATGTGTGGTATTCATTATTAATATTGGTTTAATATATACTAAAGATCATAAATCATTGGCACAATGTCAGAGATTATTTAACCGGATCTTATTATTAAATATCAATCTTTGAACATTTAGCCCTGATTCTTTTTCTCATGGAATGGCTACAAATTTAAAAAAAAAGGATTTAAACTAATCATTTGTGATTCTTTTTTTTTTAAAGCTTTACAAACCAATATCCGAGTTCTTTACAAGCTACTGTTGCATCGATGTTATCAAAGTGGTTATCGCAAACTGTCCCCCATTCACCGTTATGAAAGATTTCCAATCGTCCTGCGTTCGCAGCGTAACCCGCAGTTAAACGCAAACTACCTGCAAAAAGGACAAGAAACATGTTCGTTAAAAAGTAGTAATATAAAAATAAAGGTTTTAATAAAAATAAGCTATAATTTTAGGTGTTCTATTAAATTAGTATGCTATACATTTAGGATTGTTAATTTTAGTAGCATCAAGTGAATAATGAATGTAGCCATACCATCTTTTCTAATGCATCCAATTTGGTTTGAAAATTTTCTCTAAAATTATTAGTCATGTTCTCAATTTTACAAAAACAAAACTACCAATCGTCGTCTGGAAAATATTAAGAAGTGTTTTAACCAGTGTCTCTTTCAAATCAATGTTTGTTTATTGATTGCTTGATGAAACATGTTTTATTAATTTATTTACATAAAAATTCTATATACTATGCATTTAAACCCACATGTGTTCTAGGAATACAGTCAGAGTAACTGGTCAAAATGAATGTCAAAACATTGTAACAAACCTGAAAGCTGACCACTGACGAGTAATGCTAATTTTATCTCAGTAAGGAAAACAATCCATATCAGTTGATTCATTTTGTCTGAAAAATAAGAAGCATTTATAGCAGACACAGGCTTGCAGTTTCAGTGAAGTTCCCGGCTCCTGCGCTAAAATGAGATTGGTATCAAGATATATTTTATAGCTTTCAAAGATGCACAGAAAAGCAGACGTAAAGATACATATGGCGAAGTCAGTCGATAAAACAGTGATAATTACTGATAAACTCGAACTACTTTTCAAATCTGAGTGATCAAAGTACTATAGACGGGAAAGCAGATCACACTAGCGTGTTGCGCTAATAGTCAGAGTGTGGTAATCACAAGGGAACAAATTTTAAAAATAAAGAAAAAGAAAAAAAATATAATCACACATTATTAATACTTTGTTTTTTGCACTTCTTTTGGACCTGCATTAGGGTCTCAAGATGATGAAACGCGCGTCTTGCGTAATAAATCTTAACCCTGGTAACTTTTTAGGGCCACTCTTTATGTACGAGTATGTCAACCTGTTGTTGAACAGGTAGGTCAATATTATCATTATTTTGCTTGAGAAACCCACCTTTAAAAAACAGACAAGAAGACAAGACCTTAAATATATTTATGGTCTTTCTAAGGCTGTAAATGCAGCAATTGTTGTACAAAGTGATAGTATAAAGTTGATAGAGGAGAGATACTAACGGCCTGAAAAATGTGGGAACCTTTGTGTTCCTTAAATCAATATGAAGATTTGGACTGCACTGCTTAGACAAGGTTACAGTGTGGAGTCTAAAAGGCAGAAAACTCAGAGATTTTTTTTTTAATGGGTTGACCCCTATTGCTCAGATTGACAATCAGTAGTGTAAGAATGAGCCATTAGACGTTGATAATACTAGAAAGCTATTGTCATATTCTATTTGTTTGTTAGGCTGTGGTTTTCTGTCTCTGACACAAAGTGGACGCCCAGCTATTATACCTTACATTATTGATAAGTTTAGACCAAATTGCCATTTTTATGTTCCGGTTGATTTATTGCTTTTAGTGCTGATTGTATGAAGGAGCTGAAGGAACTGGATGATTGCACTAAGATTCCAATAGGTAATCCTAGATTCGTTGGCGGAGGATCAAATTTTGCCAATAGTAGCGCCCAAAGAAAATATAGAAGAGACCAATATATATCTGTATTCTCCAGAGGCCCTGTCGGTCGCCAGAACGGACGGCAATTCGACTCACTTAGGGGCAGAAGGAAAAGTTTCATGACAGGGAAAGGAAATCTCAAAGAGGTCACAACTCTCAGAAAGGGTTCTACCAGAACAACCGTTTTTTGCAATAGGTGAGAGAACTTAATTATTCCGAATGGAAAATATTACAAGTGATCTATGGATATTATATAGTTAGAAATGGTTATAAAATTGAATTTGATGTTATACAAGGTTCATATTTATTAAATTAAATACATTTCCCTTTACATAAGGTTGAAATAATTTCCAAAGTCCACAAATTACTAGCTAAGGGAGCTACTGAAGAAGTTGAATCATTAGAGAACCAGTGTCTTTCCAATATTTTCTTAGTTCCTTAGAACAATGTGTCTTCAAGACCTGTTATCCATTTGGAAATTTTAAACAATTTCGTGCCTTGTAATCATTTAACCAAGAACATTGATCAGTTGTTTTAGTTGAAATTCAAAGGGATGTTTATCTAACATGCACAGATCCCACATATGCTTATTTTAGTATAAGTATCAATAATGTATATTTGCATATCATATGGAAAGGATATTTATATGAATTTCATTTTCTTTATTTTAGTTTTGCTTCTGTACTAAGCGTTTTGACTAATGATTTAAAACCTGTCTATGCATTTCTTTTCGAAAACAAAAGCATTAGCTATATTTATTACATTGATGAATCTTGTATCATGGATCAAAATAAATTATAAAAATCTGTCCTTATTTCTTCAAAACGTATTGTTTTCGTTGGTCTCATTTCTGAAACTGAGATGGAAAAATAAATAAAATTATCTCCCTTGAGAAAATAATTCTTCAACAGATGTGTATTTTGTATTATGTATTAGTCTTGTTATACATCATTGTACATGCTTTAAATGCAGATTCTATCGGACCAATACATTACGAGTACATTGTAACATAGAGAGAAATAAAGTGTAAGCACTGAATAGTTGTAATATAGACTTGACTCTGAAAAGAGTAAAACATTGCAATGTGTTGGTGGGTTATCAATAACAATCTGAAAATGGATAAATTAATTATAAGACTCATACAATTATTTGTTGGATTAAGATAGATACTTCATTCTAAAACTGGGCTTCCGAATTTAAAAGACAATTTGATGGTGGAAGACGGAGCTTGTCAGCATGCTCATTTTATATAAATTCCTTAGAATTGTTGGATATATTTTCTCTTTTAGGACATTTTTTAGTCACAAAAACCTGTCATATTGGTAAACGATCAGAAAATAAAATTGCAGTAGCTTATATTTATGAAATGGGAGGTATGCCATTATTGTCACTTGACAAGTTTGCTGCAGAGATTTGGGCTTGGTGTTCTTTCACACATGGATAATTCCATCACAGCTCAGTATATTCTACATAGTGTAGGTATGAAGTAAACATCTTTGATATAATTTGTAAACATTTCTTTGTTCCAAACGTTGTTATGTTTACGTTTGGATTTTCAGATCCCTATATTTGCATCGTGGGCATTTGACCCACAAGCTACTTATGTTGTTGCTTTTACTGTTTCATGGTCTAATTTTGGACCATATATTTTCCCACTTTTCGCTTTATCGGGGAAAATGTTAATGTAAATTATTAGTGACACAGTTGAGAAATGTATTTTGATTATTCCTTTCGCACAAACATGACAAAGATGGTTTTCTTTGTTAATACCAATGTTAATTTATTTCTCAGTTAAAATGTCTCTCAACACAAAGATTTAATAATGATGTCGCATACAGGAGAATGCTACCCATTACGAAAGAGACTTAATTGAACCGTGTATATTGTATCCGGAAATCTCTTATTAATAGAGGATTTTCAGAATCATATGCACATGTCATCATTGCATCTTTTAGACCTTTGACAATCAACAAGGTTTCCGCTGGCGGTCGCCATTTTCGCAATGTGCGGAAAAATAATAATTGTGGTGAATAAATTCTTCATTGTCGAAAGAATTTGGCGAGAGAAATATATAACGATTTGTTTTCAACCAACTTATTTATTTACTTTTCGGATTTCTCCTGCTTTACCTGATCGGAAAATACTCGGAATTCACCTTGAACTCAGATTTTGACAGAAAACCAATACCCAGGTGATTGCTTTTTCAAGCTATGGACAAGAATGGACTAATTTATAAAGGTGTTGGTTGTACATATATTGTTTGACAAAATGATATGTTAAATGGCGTCCGTCACATGTCACATAAAGGATGTATTAATCATTTTGAGACGCACGTGCTTGAAGCAAACTTTTAATGACAGTCAAGAAAAGAAAACTGTTTTTATGACGAAAAATGTTCAAAAGCAAGATGTATAACTTTATCCTTTGACTTTGAAATATATAATTGATTTGAGTCGTTTAAGTGATACACGTGTTTCAAGCGTAGTTTTACTTCTCCACTTTATCATTTACAATGGTCTAGAGAAGAAAACTGTCGTTATGAAGAAATGTATACAAAAGATTGGGAAGATTTGGGAACAACCCCTCGAATGAGAGTAACACTTCAATGAAATGAACATGTCCAATAATTTTGTTATATTCCGGGACTTATATCATAAAAATAAAATTCTTCCCTTTAAAAGTAAATGTTAAGTTTTTATTCATTACAATGTAAACTCTAGATCAATTAAAGAGAATAATCATAGACAACAATTGGGCAAAATCATCTTATTTAGGGGGAGGTAGAAAAAAAGGGAAATTTAAAAAAATATATATAAATATGTTACTTGTCGAAAAAAATAATAAAGTGGCGAAAAATATATTGTTTTGGCATACGAGGTGGCGAAAAATATAATTGACCCAAGGGTAACCCTGACAATCAAGTAATACCAATATGCTTGGAGGAAATTCATTATTTGGTACGCTCAAAGGAAACCCCACAATGTTTGACAATCTGAGAAGGATGTAAAAGATTATTTATTTTATTAGAAAAACAGTTCGTATTCAGTGTGAAATACTCTTTGGTCTATGTTGACACAGAACTGTAACATTTGGTTTTTGTTGAACATATGTTAAAAAGTTGTTTCAACCTTAATCCACTGAGAGCTAGATACTCTTGAACTGGGTATATGAATTTAGTACCATCTTTTTGAAGCTTGGTACATATGTTCCGAAACATAAGAGTATTTGACAGGTTTATTTTTAATAGTTAAATCTTCATATAACCCTTCTGGTTAATTGTCACGTTATTTTTTTAAAAGACACTTCCAAAGGTCATTTTATTACAGATTAATGATAACAAGATTAACTAAATTAAATAAGCAGTTTCAAAGTAAATTTCATCATTAGTCAACTTTATTAGAAACGCATTGTATACCACTGGTCATTACTGATATGGTATAACGAGTGAATGTCAAAATGTCGACTTGGGAAGAAAACGTCCAAAAAATATATATTACATAAGAGGTCAACCGTTTTACTATAAACTGACATTAAAGTGCAAGATAGAGAGTCTTATTACAGTTAGAAGTTCAGAATTTTGTTACTTATATTTGTTTTTGTTTTTAAAAATGACTGAAGAATGATCCAGGACCTCAACAAAGCTATGGTACCATGTTTAAGTAAATTTCACTCTGCGGATACATGCATAAATACAATTAACGATACAAACTTATGATTTTTAAATTATAATACATGTTCATCAAAGTTTTCTAATGCATATTATTGCAAAAAAATACCTATTCGGTTCAAATAATTATACATGGTCCGGCCTGTAAATTACCAAACGAGTATTTACTCATATTGTCGGACCATATGCGTACGGTCTGACCATACGCAGGTGGTCGGACCATATGAGTATACGAATAGGGTCATGACCACATTCGTATGGTCAAAATACTCATATGGTCCGGAACATATCCGTTGGAGGATTACACTTCGAAGCCTGCGTTTTTAAAACTTGTGCCTTTCGTTGCTTTGAGTTAATCTGCTAGGGCATAATCTATATCAGCTGTTGATTAACTTTGTATGCCTCTTAGTCAAAGACAAGGCACTATAGTTTTTAATATACAGGAACTTTTGGAAACTTCTATACCTGGTTTAAGTCTGCCTAACGTGGTGTTTAAGGGTTCTGATGAACCAGACTTGTGCGTTGTTCAGACAATGATTCATTTAGTTTCTTGTACAAAAGATGTCAGGAAAACATCTAGTTTGCGCTTATTTTCATTTAACTTTTCGGTAAGTTTTTACATTATCTAGATGGCTGAAGACAGTTTTTCTTTAGCAGGCATTGATAAATATTTTAAAGCTCACTTATTAAGATGTGCCTCTGCTTCAGCTGCATTAGCTTCAGGATGTTCTATTAAAGATAGTATAGCAACAGTTAATTTGACTTGTGCTAATACATTTAATGTGTTCTATGACACGGATTTACATAATACTGGCACAAAGGAATTTTCTTCTGCTGTAATTACTGGATGATCTTTGATTGTTCATATTTTATTAAATGTTGCATTTGTATGCTTTTTGTTTTTAGTTTGTGTGTACACTTTAAACATGCAAATTTATTATTGAGACCGAAAGACGCAATATGTATAAGAATGTTCTTTCATCCAAGAATATTTTGGATGTGCAGGATAACAAACATTCTTAAAATATGAGCCTGATGAAGTATCAGTCAGACCCCACTCTTTTCCTAAGGGTTTTTGGTCGACGCAAGTATACTCTAAATTATGACGAGTTATCATGGAACAGGTGTTTATATACCAGGGTCAAGGTCACTTGCCATCTACGGTCTGGTGGTTATAGTTTGTTTCTTGAAACATAGTTAGTACATGTTAACTTCACCCATAATATAGTAGTTTAGCACATTCATTACTGTCGAGCCTAAGGCTCATATTATAAGAATGACCTTTATCCTGCACATGATATGCTTGGATGCAGTAATATTCTAATCTATACATAATACATATTCATATACATTTTTAATATCCACACAAAATGTAGATTCTTTATTGTTGAATCTTATACTGTACTCCATTTTTATATATTCTACTATTTATAACAAGAATGACATCAATAAAAGAAGGGAAGTTCTGAAGTGGGCGAGATGGAAGGGTAAATCCCGTTTCAACCAGAAAATGGTGATTTTTTAATTTTTTTCCCTTTAACACACAAAAATGCTCACGTCACGAAAATGACTACACATCGATGCGTATTTATAAATGCCGAACAGCTAAACAAAACACAATTTTTAGCATGATTTCTACTGGCCGATATTTTTTTAAAAACGGAGATCAAGGTGATTTGTGTGTTCCTATATTTACTGAAACTGTGTATGTGTATTATATAACATTACCCTTTTAAGTAGTATTAACAAAATGTTGATTCATGTTTTTGTTTTATTTTTTTGGGCGGGTTTACATTGTGTACAGTGGACTTCTGAATCTTGTATAAATTAGAAATATTCCACTGTACGAAAGATATTTTTAAAGAAGAACGATAATTAAATTGGTATTTGTGCATACACTTGTACATAAAAAAAAACGCAGACTATCGGTTAAATGGTTTACGAAACATCCTGCATACTTGTTGTAATGACCGTTCTAAGCCGCAATGCCAGTACAGTATATAACGTTCTTTCTGTAAAACCAATGATTTCTGATTAATAAAGAAAGCAATAAAAAGCAGAAGATCAATTGATTACAAAAAAAAACCACAGCTTTTGAGCTTAAGTCACAAAAGCCTTCATTACTTTATATGCTTTACGTGTATGTTTAATTTTAAAAATTACCTTTGATTGGTTGAGTGTTATCTCGCCGTCTAAATTAACCTACGTTTCAAAATTAAATGTAACATTTATGATGACATTCAAATGCACAGGGGATAAATGAAAACTCAATATATAATCTAATAAAAATGTTATCATAATTATTATAAGTTTCATATAGTAATGCTGTTGACCGTGCTCACACTGTTTAAATATAACAACGTGCTATAATCGTACACGGGGAAACCCCATTTACCTCAATCTGAAATCGATCGGGTGAACTATGTGATTTGAAAAAACTTTTGTATTGAAGTGTTTATTTAGTTATAATACCATATTTAAAAACACCTAATTCAAGGTTGTTAAAGATATATTTATGAATAGATTGGTAGTACAAGTTTCACAACAAATGCAATATCAAAATAGACCAAACAGTATTCAATACATTTCAAAATTGATCCATCAATTCTACTTGTTGACAAATGAAGGCTATCAGTCATCTAAAAAAACTATGACTGTGACGTGACTTTGATCTGTTAAATGTCTTAGTTAACAATACACGAACAAAATAGTATTTGATAATCGAATTAGGATATAATTCACATTTATTTTGGTTTTGCAATAACCGCCCAAAATCGTGACTCAGATTGTATAATAAGATTAGGTCTATCACATGTATTGTTGGATTTTTTAAAAACTATACTTCATAATGTTTATGTAAAAATATCAGGATTTTGACCGGATAATACAAAGGTGAAAATCTAGGCTATCTAATAAATCAGTAAAGACACCTGCTCATGGAGACAAACAAAACATTCATTTATATGACAGCAACCTGAATTGTATTCAAAAATTGTAAAGGCCATGTAAAGATGTACGTGTTTGTCTCATTTCTTTTTGACCAACTATCAAAAATAATTAAAAAAAAATCACAACATACATTTCCTTTTTTTACTAATACCTGTAACGTTTTCTGTTTGTGAGGTCATGACAAAGAATTACATATGTAAAATGTTTAAGACAATGCATATGTATATATAACGTGCGACAGAACATGCAGTATGTTTAATTCAATATCATTGGCTTATAGGGTTTTAGAGTGGATTGCAACCCTTTCAACAAACAGGGTCAATCTTACCTTCAACTAAGTCGGTCATGATTTTCTCGAAATAACATTTTTTTTCCTTTTCTAACCTATATTGTCATGTGTTATGACACATAAGTTTAAATGTGCTGGTATTCGTTAAAGATACCATACTTTTATCATTCAAGAGTCAACTAGGTACGTTTTGCATGTATTTTCTTTATATCTCCGTCATGGTGGGGCATACATGTATTTGAATGAGCATCTATTATATTTAACAATTTGTATCTCTCAATCGAATAAACAACCACAAAGACAACTAACAAATATCCGTGCAACGAAAACAGTGTAGTGTTAGCTGCGTTGTTTTCCACTAGTTATTAGTCTAGCTGTGTTTAAACAGCACTAAAAGCGACAATACAATTTTCTGTTTCTACTTACTACAAATTTATCTTAATTCCTATGTTGTGACATGTGTTTATGTTCCAAACCATATGGGTATTTTTACTGTATGCGTATAAACGTAGGTCCGACTATAACAGTACGGGCGGACTATATGAGTATACTCGTACGGTCTGGTAAGAGCTGGATCTTAAATGTATTTGCTCCAGTATGGGTTAATTGTAGTTGAACATATCTGCAATTGGCCTTTTCTACATGTAAAAATGTAATAAATATTATTACAGCTAGATAAAGGGTAAACGTGATCATTTAATTTTAATAAAATAAAATAAAGTGTATATTCAAATGTCTACTTGAGTCCTTCTTACACTTTTGAGTCCTTTTTGTAGTTCAGTTCGTAAATATTCTCGAAACAAAATTATGAGTATTTACAAAAACTACATCTCAATGAGTTAAAGTTATTCCTATGAAATATTCTAAACTCAGGAGATGAACAGATTAAAATAACATGTCTTTATTAAAAAGTTAAAATTTTATATAAAGGCAACAGTATTATAACGCTGTTCAAAATTAAACAATCGATAGAGAAAAAAAACTAAACTACAAACTACAACTGATACAAATGTAGAACGCATCAAATCAAATATAAGAGAACTAGAACACAACAGAAACACAACTTTAAAATGTAACACACGCAAAAACGAACTATAATATAACAATAGCCATTTCCTCGACTTCGTACAGGACATTTTAAGATTAAAAAGGTGGGTTAAATCTGTTTTTGTGGCATGCTAAACCTCCCACTTTAATGTCAATGTAAGTTATAACATTACAATGACAACACTACATGACGGGACTGTAATACAAATAAATGGTTTTTTTTAAAGTTTTTATTCAATTTACAATTCAACTTTCAAAACTGATTCGATATATCAGTTATCTTGATCAACATGATCAATACAATAAATTATAGGCAAGTAGTAAAATTGACCAACTTCTTAAAAGTAGTACGGTCCATTTATTTGTAAATACGTACAATGTATATGGTCCTGAACATTTATAAATGGGAAGTTTATAAATGAATCTTTTTTGTAAAATTGTTTCAAAACAAAGATACAATGCATTATGAAGTCGACGATAAGTGTAGGCATTCTTGTGTTACTGATTGCTGCTTACTTTTTAAAACGTTCTCATAATGGATTATCATTTATGTAACCGACAATAAGCGACGTGATAGCTTACGCCATTTAGTGACTTCCTGCATTTAAGAGAAACAGATATGATAATATGTAATATTTGCTAACTGGGTTGAGTTCAATATCGTAGCAGCTATGTAGTGCCACTTTGATGTTGACTATTGATCGTGTTCCGATAGACTACTTGCTACATAGAAATTGTTAACATTTTTCGAAGGGATGCTTTAACTTCAACAATTGGAACTATTGATTTATTAGCTTCTTTGTAAAAGTTAGCAACATCGTTAAGAAAATCATGATTGATCATGCAAGTTCTGATATATTGTAACAACTAAGAAATATATGCTCAAATGCAGGATCTACCTGAATGTTGCGAAGAGTTCCAAATGGTGAAGTTGAAATTATCCTTTTCATTTTACGGACGCCATTACGAGTTGGTAAACCGTTATAGAATAACCGTTTTACAAATGATATCGGATATGTTAGTTACGTCGTTACAACAATCCCCTTCCCTTTCATAACTGAAACTTACCGAGTTATACTATTTACCGGATCTGTTATCACTTAAGCAACACGACGGGTGCCACGTGTGGATCAGGATCTGCTTTCCCTTCCGGAGCACCTGGGATCATCCCTAGTTGTTGGTGGGGTTCGTGTTGTTTATTCTTCAGTTTTCTATGTTGTGTCTTGTGTACTATTGTTTGTCTGTTTGTCTTTTTCATTTATAGCCATGGCGTTGTCAGTTTATTTAAGATTTATGAGTCTGTCCCTTTGGTATCTGTTATCCCTATTTTGCTACATAGAAATGTAAGTTTGAAACTAAAGTTATGTTTTCAACCGACAAAATGTGTTGCTTTTCATACAATTTGTATGACAGGAACAGTATTATCGTATTCGGCGTATTACAACATCACCTTGCTACGCCATTTATCGTTTACTTATCAGTATGTAGAGAACAGGGGCTGACAATCTAAATTATGAGTTTCCGTTTAAGGCGATGTGTACGTATTTAAAATACACAATGGATTTTTTTTAAATTTCACATATGTATTCTCCTTGTAAAATTACACAAGAAAATAAAATAAAAAAGAGGGTAACCGTTTTTGAGATACGAGCCGTTGAAATTAACAGACTGACACTCCAAAAATACAAAGAATACATAGGGAAAATCATCAAAATAAGCAGATATTTTTACAAAATCAAGATTTTCCATTTTGTTGGTCAACAGATTTGTTTTTAAATTGATAAAATACGATTCGAAAATGAAAAACTAATCCATCGGTGCAGGAAAGTCCTTAGCTACCGTGCTAGTTTATAAAATAATTGTCTACAGTAACAGTAACAGCGCCACAACTTCTACGTCGTAACCCTATTATACCGTATAATGTCGTAGAAATGTCATGCATGTGTTTTACCCATCTTCCTATGAATTACAAATGATCTAAGGTTTTAAATTGATACGGAAATAAACTAACTAGTTTTAAAGAATAATTCTGTCGCAAAAGAAAATGTAAGTTTGTAATAAATTTTCCGCAAATGAAACAAATTTACCGTAGACTTTAATTTCATCTTCTTTTTATTAGAGTGATTTCCGAACCTTTTTTAATGCTTGCATATATTGTTTTACTATTTTATGAATCAACTATCGAGTTTGAATTTGTCCCGGTTAACGCAGTGTTGTCAGAATGAATTGGTCGGGTTTAATATTAGGATCGGGTATACACCTCGTTTTCAATCTTACTTCTGCATGTTTGTATTAAAACAAAAGTAGACCTATTTTCTGCATATTTTTATGTTCGTCATTTCTGCATGTTGTTAATCGGATGATTTGCACACAATATAGTCTACATTATAAACATATTTCATTAGTCATGGCTATACACATGCTCAAGACGCATCTCTGCCAAAACATATTTTATTTTCTAAATTCCCCGACTCGATCACTTTCCCTTTTCTTTAACTAAATGACAAAGAATGGTGTTATGTTTGCTGAATGAAATTTCAGAAACATAAGAAAAAATTTGTTTGATCCATGCATTATTTGTTAAAAAAAACAAATTTGAGGATTTAAATTGATTGATTAATTGTTGGTTGCTTAATGTCCAGTGGCAAATATTTCTTGCATGTTCAGGACGAGAACAAGTTAACAATAAATACAATAGGAAGTTTTGTTCATAATAGAGGCCATCCGGGATGATGGTCTGTGAAATTTGGAGTGTAACTATAAAATGAGGGTATATTCGATAGGGACAGACATTTTGCCGTGCAACAGTCCACTTTCGCAATCCTCAAACAGGCATAGAGTTGGCACTCTCTTTTCACGAGGCATTATATTTAGCGTCCCCATTCTGACCCGGCAATGGACATTTGAGCGCATTGACAGGACATTTGAGCGAAAAAAAAAGGACGTTTGAGCGCCAAAGTATAGGACATTTGAGCGCCTAAATTTTAGGACATTTGAGCGAAAATAAGAATCAGCGTAGGACATTTGAGCGAAAACAAGTCTTGGATAGAGAATTGTCTTATTGGCAATCATACCACATTTTCTTACGAATATAGTTCATTAAATGAGGAGTTTACCAACAAAAAGATTAAAACATATTTTAATTGTAAAAAACAAAGCACTAAAAACAAAGCACAGTCATAAAACAGGAGTTTACCAACAAAAAGATTAAAACATCTTTTAATTGTAAACAAAGCACTAAAAACAAAGCACTGTCATAAAACATAAAACTCGGCAACGGCATTATTTACAAGTCTGTTCGGGCTTGGAACTTATATCCCAGGCTTCTGACATAAAAATCCCTCGTAATTTCCTGCTGGCAGTATTTCGAATGCAAATCCCGGAGATTCTGTTCCTTCTCCTTTTCTGTTCGGCTCTGCGGTGCATCAATGTTCAAACTCCGAATTTTTATGTAAGTCACAGATTGCAATTTGATAATAGTGTCAAGGAAAGTATAAATTGATGGATGACTGTGATAGAACTGCTCGTTATAATGGGCATGAAATGATTCGGGCCCATTGTTAGTACGTTTTAACGTTTTTTATAGTAGAATTGATTGGTAAATAGAGATCAACTTAGGATTTCACTTACATAAACCAGCCAGAACCGGTCGAATTACTCGGTGTGAAATAAAATAAAAAATATTTATAACTAAATCTTACTTTTTTTTCTTACTTTTAAAAAAAAATCTTAATTCGTGTAAAATTATCAGGGAAAATTTCGCTCAAATGTCCTGTCTGAAAACTCAGGTAAGGTTAATATCCCGGCGCTCAAATGTCCTATGAAGTCGGCGCTCAAATGACCCTATGTGCTTTTTTCTTTTTCGCTCAAATGTCCTATGCCCTTCTGACCGGACGGGATTGACAGCTTAATACATCCTGCACAGCCAAACGGACGCTCCTCTTCGGCAAGTGTTTTACTGCCGGTCGGGAGAAGACCAAGCGACCATATCTCGTTTCCCAAGTCATCCGTTGGGGTAACACGGATTTTAGTCTGTTTTCCGGTCGTTATTGAAATTCTTGAAGTAATGCTTTAAATTAACTGGTGTACAATTAATGATATAAGATTGTGACCTTATGAGAATTATCTTGTTCGATGCTTTAAAAAATTACCTAATAAAATGTTATAAGTATGTGCTCAGTTTTATGCACGGAGATTATGTATACACGGGTTTACATAGTGTAGTGCCTTACGAATATAGCGTCTGCATAATGCAAATGCATAACTTTCCTATTTATATTATTTAACACAATAAGGAGATGTGGTATGACATCCAATGAGTCAACTACCCGCCACTGGTTAAATGAAGTCGATGTAAGCAATAACTATTAACACTAAACTGTTTTCAGCAATTAAAGGGACAAAAACATAATGTGTAGGCCACAAAATACCCCGATATGAAAAATGCAAAAAAAAATTCAAACGAGAAAATCAACGGCCTTTTTCATGAAAAAAAATAGTTACGAAAAACAAATACCATTTTGTGAAGTGACAGATTTGAACCAAAGTGAATAACAACCATTAGTCTATTGATACAAGACTTTGGAGTTTAAAATGATTTACATTCAACGATTTTTATCGGATACATATTTTCTTTTTTTTTTGGGGGGGGGGGGGGGGGGGGTCAACGTTGATAATAAAAAAAAGTAGTATCTGATTAAAAATGTAGAATGTAAATGATAAATGATATGAAACTCTAAATTCTTACATTATTGGACTAGTCATTGCCGGATCCAGGGGTGCGGGTTGGAGGGGGGAGGGGGGGGGGTTCCGGGGGTTCCACCTTTTTTTTGCCGATCAATCCATTTGAATGGGGACATATAGTTGGATACCCCCCCCCCCCTTCATTGGATGGGACTCCCCCTTTTTAAAATGGCTAAACCTGCCCCTGCTAGTACACCACAGGCTTCAACAATTATTGTATTATCATGAACTAGGTGAAAGCGTAGAGCTGACCGAGTGCGAGATCTTACTGGATAAGCATTGAGGTCGTTTAAGCATCCCTCCTTGCAGTAGACTTCGGTTAAATTAAAAAAAAATCTTTAAAATGCTATTGAAATGTATTAAAAGTCTGAACTCATTTCACCTCTCATTCCACTAAACATTAAATTGCAGTTACAAGTGTCACAAAACTTTCCTGACATCTTTTCTGTACCCGTAATGGTATCTTCTACTCATTCATAATCTGGAATTGAGACTTGAGAATAAAACGTTACTTCAAAATTACATTCTCTGATTTGAAATAATGCACACAGGCACAATAACAGAAAACAAATTTTGCAATCTCTTCGAAATTTGAATTTGATAAAGAAGAAATGACGTGTTATATTTTTATCTCACATGAATCATATGCATGTTTACTTTCAATTTCAATTTGGTTCTAAATTTAGATTCAGTTTTTCCCATAAATTGCGGACGGAATAGAAGACACCTGGATTTTTTTTTCTGTTGAAAACTGGGAGTTGCATGACATAGTTTTTACTTATTCTAAGATAAGTGTTTAGAGTGATCACTTTTTAGTTAACTGAGTATTTTTTGGGGCCTAATTTTTCGTCTTTGTCCTTCCGACTTGTAAGTGTTGCACTAGAGTGGTCAAATTATATTCTCTTGGTATCGTCTTATTTTCTAAATGGATATAAATCGTCCTAAAATTTTCATTTGCACAAAACACGAACATGTTAACGTTTTTGTAATCTAATAATTAATTTCACATGTCATTCATTAATTGTTCGTAACTTGAAACTTTATGTTTTCGTTCAAAACTACGGCTTTTAAAACGATATTGTCGGGTCAATTCAGCGGCCCAAATTAAGGTTTCATTTTAATCAATTTGAAATCAAGTAGAACTGTCGCATGCTTATTTATTTATAATTCTGTTATGAGGCGTTTTTACAATCTGTTGATATCATAAGTTTTACACGAAATGCCTGACATGTCCCGCGCGTCTAAAACAAAAAAAATCAACTGGTCAAGCTGCACGAACCAATAGAATGCTTGGCCTTTTTCTGGAGTAATTCCGATAATTTCTCATGATTAGGTTTTGAAACAGCACAGGCGTGCTTGTTGGATTCATGATAGACCGCATTAAGTAGTTTCTCTTTCGTGTGTCCTTTCTTGGAGTAAGGAGGATAACTTGTGTAACTAACGTCGAACGTTCTAAATCCCGTCTTCCGCTCAGGGCGTGCAATTACTTACACTTCGCCTTAATGCAAGTGTTGAATTGCTAAATATTTATTGATAAATTAGCTTGTGCAAGAAGTTGGGCTTACACGTTTTGCCCTGTGTAGTTGACTAATAAAACACAGTCTACAATTTTCATTTTATAACAAAAAACTATTTGACATATGTTTTATGTCTTAGCTGATATTATATCCTAGTATAAAAGCTATTACACATCAAAATGCATGGTAGCTAATTACACAATTTAATTTTTAAACACTAATACATTAAAGAAGCCAATATTATGCCCACCCTAAGGCTACTGAGATGTAACCCATATTTGGTCGTAGTTAACAGAGCTCAGTTTTTACTTTTGTTTAAATATTCTATTATTATCATGAAATTCTCCTTGTTGAGTGAGGAGTATTTACGTAACAATTTTTGATATTTCTACAGTAGAGTGATAGGTATAGAAGTATTTTTGCAAAACCACACTACATATGATAAGCGAACTTTATAGTTATTTGGCCCAGAACTGACCATACCGTGTCCATAGCATGCATCTATAATCCCCCTACTATGATGTTCGTTTCATTAAAGGGTCGATATATTATATTTTGACTGCAGTAAATAGATCCCTTGAGTGAACTTTAGCCCGCTTAAATGATTTACTAACAATTGGCCAGTATTTTACACGTCTGACTTGAAACACAAGTAGCAATATAGTTCCGATGATTCGGATTTTAAAAGCAAAACAAGATTTGTTTTTTTTTGTAAAGCATGTTTCTTCTCGTTAGTTTCCCAGAATTAACATTAAGTTTGAATATTTTAGAATCGGTAAACTGGTGTCGCCTTGATATGCCGACTGAAAGGTTAACTGATATGTTTTTTTTGTAAATCACTTCAATGGCCGTTTTTGTCTTTATTTCGTATTTTCATGTTATAAAGATGTATAACTATTTCCGAAAAGTGTCAAACGAGGTATAATATGCATAGTGTTGGAGTCAATGATGTTCATCAGCAAAATGGCATATAAAATTAAACAAATCATTGACTTTGCACATTATCTTATATTTGGAGGTATTTAGTTTACAACAAATGTTTGAGAAAAAAATTAATAATATAATGTTCATATGAAATTTGAATCATAACGATGTTAAAAATACAAATACATTGTAATTCTAAAAAGCTTACGTATCAAGCCGCTATCCTTGTGTAAATATGTATTTAAAAAAACAATATTTAAACGCATGTAATATGACGTGTTTATTTAAGACATGAATCAATCTGGTAAAACCGGGTTAAACGTCCTTCAACGTGATTATATTGTGTTCTATAGACACCTAAGCAATGAAGTGTAAAAATAAAAAAAAGCGGAGATCATTTTGGTTTGCAAAAAATATGACGTGGGCAACATTTAATACTGTCTAAATTAATAAAACTTCAAAATAATATTTCATAATGGAATCTACAAAACAATGCGTGAATGTTTATGTTAAAAAAACATTCGATGATGAGTTTCTTTTACGACCGGTATTTTAAATATCTTACTGTTTATAAAAAAAAAAAAACATGCTATTATTTCTAAGTAAAATAAAACAAAAAATAAAACCTGTTGAAAGATACCAATGTTGATTTAATTTAAGTTAACATTATCATGGTTCTTACTACAATCATAAACTATTTGTTTTTACTTGAGGATCGATTTGTACTACGTGTTTTGTTAACAGTGGTCTACTCATTCTCCTAAAGGGGGTATTTTACACTTAAGAGAGTTAACTCTTAAAAATCAGCTGAGTGTTTTAATCACATAATGTAAATTGGGAAAAATCAAGATTTTCAACGATCGAAATTAGTGTTTGCCAAACTGCTGTATACAGTCCTTGGATAGTGCATACTTCCCACTTACACCATACACCATTACACCATTCACCATACACCATTCACCATTTTATCTACATGATCTAATATTACCCATAATGCAACTAAATCTCATATATTAAGATTATTAATATTGTTTATTTTTACAATTCGATAAAATAAAATAAAAACAACTTCGTTTTCAATCAATTAAATGTCGTACACCATCATTTACACCATATCGACTGCATGTTACACAATCACACTATTCCTCAAACACCATTACACCATTCCAATTACACCATACACCATAGCACTATACAGCTTATACCATTCATCATATGGAAGGCCTAACTCAATTATAAAAACGTAAAGGTCCATTTTAAAGTATCAAATGCTTTTCAAAAGTCTTGAAACAAAATTGCTTTTTCGAATTTAAATTTGTCGGCGTATTCTCTGATGTCTTGTATTTGTCTGAGATTGACGCAAATACAAACTGTATATCTGTTTTTTTTTAATTTTAATTTTGTTTTGTTGAAGGTCGACACAATAAGGTGTTAAGGGCATACGACACAGTATAGATCCCTCTTTGATTTTTTCTTAACATTCAGAAATTCAATTTCAATGTGTACCTTCCAAATATGCAAAGAAAAAAGTACCTTCACGACTTACCTTTTGGGATGATTTGGTTGAGATCTCATAAACGTGTTGACCCCCCCCCCCCCCCCTTCCCCCTGTCCCCAGTCAGAAACCTCTGGCCTTTGGTTGTCTTGTATGATTTTTAGTTTTAGTTTCTTGTGTATAATTCGGAGATTAGTATGACGTCCATTATCACTGTACTACAAATGTAGTATATATATTTTTAAGAGGCCAGCTGAAGGACACATACAGGTGCGGGAGATTCTCGCTACATTGAAGACCCATTGGTGGTCTTCGGATGTTGTCTGCGCTATTGTTGAGTTGCTGTCGCTTTGACACATTCCCCATTTCCTTTACTACTGATATCTCAATGATATATTAGTTCTTTTTTTCTACATGTACTGATATAGGATAGACAAAACCATTTCAAAATCCCTAACATGGCAAAATGTTAACCAACTATAAATTAAGTGGTTATACCATTAATTGACAACCGTATAACCTTCGACAATGATAGAACAGATACCGTATCTTCAGCTTAAAAAGGCCATAGTCAGTTTCCCGGACGTTTTTAAAATTTTTGACAATTATACCATAATTGGTATTTGTATTTTCCGAAGGCATACTGAATGTTTGACGGAGGCGACCAACCTAAAAGGGCCCCGACGTGCAGTTTCATGTCATATTGCCTCAATCGACCGAAAATGAAGTTGTAGTATAACATTTCATAGGAGGTACAGCAGCCGGTATTAGAGAAAAAATATTGAACAGGGTCTTTAGTTTATCAGTAGATAAGTTACAATACATTGTATACGGCGTATATATGTATGATAATTGGCTTATTTGTTTTTCTAAAAGTAAAGCTATATTGCTAATAGTTATCAAAAGTACCAGGATTACAATTTTATACGCCACATTGTTTGTTCTTCTGTCTGATGGTATAACAATATGTTTGTTACCTTTCTCAAATAACCTTACTGAATAACTCCATATTTGCTCATCAGCTTGACAGCGACGAGTTTTGACGTGTGTACAATTTCTGATCTGTCTGTCTGTCTGTCGTGATTTATCAACATTTGCCATACTTTAACCTTCATCTCTCAATATATGTTGAGGTACAATAGGGAATTGCTTAAACAAATAAGAAGACGTAATATATATGATGAAGACATAATCTTTCAATGAGTTTAATTGAGGTCTGGCGCTGGCATGTCATTAAACTGCTAGTAGTCTGTGGTTATTTTGTGTATTATTGTCATTTTATTTGTTTTCTTTTGTTACATCTTCTGACATCGGACTCAGACTTCTCTTTTTTATGTGCGTATTGTTATCCATTTACTTTTTTACATTGGCTAGAGGTATAGGGGGAGGTTTGAGATATCATAAACATGTCTAACTCCGCCGCATTTTGCGGCTGTCATAATTCAGGATCCTCTGGGCTTTGTTAGTCTTGTATTGTTTTTAATTTTAGTTTCTTGTGTACATTGTAGTTAAGTTTGACTTTGATTATAACTGTACTAGTATACATATCTTAAAGCTGAAGGACGACCACGGGTGCCGGAGTTTCTCGCTACATTGAAGACTCATTGATGGCCTTCGGCTGTTGTCTGCTCTATGGTCTGGTTATTGTCGCTTTGACACATTCCCCATTTCCTTTCTCAAGTTGATGATTACTAATGAGTCAAATCTCAACCAGAGACCAAATGACATATAAGTTAACGACTTTATGACATCGGACGGCCTCCAACAATAAGTAAAACCCATACCTCAGAGTAAGTTATGCATGTATCCTACATGACAAATACGAAACAACTTAAACGGAAAACTTACGGCCTGAGTTCAGTTCAAAAGAATGAACGAAATACAAATATTGTGTACACTAACAACCATTGAATGACAAGTTCTTTTAATAGCATGTGAACAGGCGTTTTCTTGATTTGTTATATTATATTAAATTTGATGTAGTACACACAAAACAATAAATTAAAAAACTAAATTATGCATCTATTGGTAAAATTGAGAATGGAAATGGGGAATGTGTCAAAGCTACAACAACCCGACCCGGAGGCGTCCTTCAGCTTGCCTTCAAACAAATATATATACTAGTTCAGTAATATGTAATAATGAACGCCATACTAATTTCAAAATTGTACACACGAAACTAAAATTAAAATAATACAAGACTAACAAAGGCCAGAGGCTCCTGACTTGGGACATACCATCATAACATATATGAGAAAAATATAACCTGTGTCATGCCAACAACTTGTTTTTCAATAAATTTGTTTAGTTCCGACGCAAAGACCCCATAAGTTATTCAACATTAACGCCAAAATATGCAATCTTTAATGACCTGACAATAGTATAGTAAATATTTCCATTTGCTTAAAATCAAACCAAAAATGACACCGATTTTTTTTTTCTTCAAATTTTGTTAACGGACTTTTATTGACATTTTTTCTACATACACATAATATTATATAACTTTAAGATATCAATTAAACTCAGTATTTTTTTAATACCAATGTTAAGCCCAGAACAGGATGAGAGACTGTCTTTACTTATTGTTTTATTTACGAATTAGGGTGTTAAATGACCTTATCCAGTCATGAGGGCCGCGCACATCATGTAGTGGGTTTGTTATTTTAATAATAGTCTGTTAAATTTTGCTGTTCAAGGACAATTCTCCATATCTTTTGGATACGGTCAAATGCTATACAAGAAAAATGAAAAATAACGACACATAATATTTTGATTCTGATTTTTTACAATTCAAGATATAATTATAGACTTCATATGCATTAACTAAGAATGAAAATAACTGTTATCGTTATTTAAAACATTTCACCATTGATTTGATTTTGCCATAAGTTTATGGACTTTCCCAATTGAAGTTCAGTATTTTTGTGATTTTACGTTTTTCACAAATTTGTAGCGGTTAGTTTCTATATCGGTAACGTTTGGAGTTCCATTTGAACGTAACGGTTTTTTTATATTGAAGACGGGCTGTACACCACGGAAGTAATGAATTTTAAATCTTCCTAACCCAGACCCGATTCAGCTGCCCTACACATCATATATTTCGTCAAAACCTTCTCATTAAAAACGGTTTTGTTCAGTTTTCTCATTTTTTTTAGTCATTAAAATGATATATTGATGTCATAAATGTACAATTAAATATTTGCCGCTGGACGTTAAGCAGCTTCATGTATTGATATTCATAATTAGCTATTGTGTAGATGTCAAAAATGGCAGATCCTTTTGTTCCGTAATGTGTCTTATTTGTGAAAAATCTATTAAACATATTATAGCTTAAGCAATGAATAGAAAGTTAGTTCCAAATCCGTGCATTTTTTTCTCTACGTCAGCTATGCCGTGCAGTTCAGACAGATATTCAGTGCTTTACCAGACTAAAAAGCTCCTCAACTCTAGTCTTCAGTGCTTCCGTGATATACTGCTAGTAACCTCTTCCGTGTCTATTACCATTTTTTTTTAATTTCGTCATGCAAATTAGTATTTGATTTTTTTTGTGTTCATCTCTAGTGTTTCCTTTGATCCATTTGCTCTTCGGCGGATTTCTCCGTCTTTTAGAAACGGCATGGTCACTTTTTTAGAAGGCAATTTTGTGAAAATCGTGCAACCGGAGTTACGACGTCTGCTCAGTGAATATTCCGCAAAATTATGACATCATTTTAAGCGACGTCTCGAAATTTTAACGATCTTATTAGAAAAATCGAGGAATTACAACTTTCTGGTTAAGAACTCGCAAAAACAACACGCTAAGTTTTGAAAATGTTAGTATCTGCCCCTGCTACTGTATCGTATTCCCTTAGACGTTATGTGTGTTCAGCTATAACATTGCACTGACTATATTACAATTATGCATATAAACAGTGTATAAGATGCGGTCCAGTATGATAATACTCAAATATGTTTCTTTTCTCATTCAATATAATATTTAAGTTTTGTTATTAATTATAGCTCGAATATCGAATACCAAGCTTTTGTCGTCGTTGAAATTTTAGTGCATGTCTTGGAAGAACAGCCATTGGTTCAAATGTTATTTATGCATGCGATTGCTTCTTCACATGTGTTCTATTGACTTATATTTTCATAATACAGAGAACTTTAGTCTGACATATATTTTGTCTTTATTTGTCCATCCTGTTGATCTGAAAGGAAAGAAAACAGAAATACACATCATGTGTTACTCATTTTAGACAAAAAAAGATAAATACAGTGAATATATTTATTATGGAGGTTACCATAAAGTTCAATTTGTCAGTGAAAGATACAATTATTGAATAACGGCTTTTTATTTTGAAAGTGTAAGAATTGTTTTTGTCGACAACACACACAAATCTTTCAACAAGATAGCAGAAAAATAACATCACTCAAGAATTAAGAGTAAGTTCCCAGTGACTAGAATACTTCAAAACATATTTTGTGTAAATGTTCTATTTATTTAATTTGTGATAATTGAAAACTGAATCGGATGATACCCGTATTTACGAGGTCAATCTACAACAAATAACGGCTCTTCATTATTAAGTGCTCCTTCATTATCTAGACATAGGAAAGGCAACATTCCAGAATTATGTTAATGCGTATATGTTATATTAAGTTGATTTTGCATTTATTTAATCTGATTGAATTCTACACTTACTACAAATCTGTTTGGTTTTTTCTTTCGGCAAAATGTTTGTCATCCACGTTGGCAACTTGAAATACATGTAAGCCATACGCGATGCCAATATTTTATTAAACAATATTTCCATCTTTTAAATGGGAACTGATTGTTGATACCAGTTGTGTCTAACATCTCTATTCTATAATTAAATATTAAACGGACATTGATGAATGTGTGGATAGGTTTCTTTTCTCTGCATTAAAACTAAGGAAAGGACATATTCCTAACTTATGTCAACAATCTGTCAACCAAGTTATGCAATTGAAGTTCCTGTTGTCTACATATAATGGCTTAATAAAAGCGAAATCATTCATAAACAGTGTATAATTATCAATTTATTTTGTTTCAGAAATTATAAAACAATATTTAAGTAACGGTATGTCGTATATGAACTGATGTCATTGAATTGTATTTGATGTAATAGTTAATCTCCCATTACAAATATGCACATACTTTACACCAGAATACGAATCGACGGACATGATAAAAATGTTGGTTTTTTTTGGTGTTTTTTTAAAAGCTGTTATCGTCATCGTTAAGCAGTATTGTGTTTTCTCATAAATCATAATTTTTGTTTAGGCTTTATAGAAGAATATCTCTTCTTATGTATGACATTTCAGAGAAAAGTTTAAATTCAATTTAAACTGGTATTCTTTTAATTTTTTTAATGAAGAACATGACAAAACTAATATATACACGTGCATTTGAAGTATATTCATTTAGTATTTGTAATTTTACAAATATGAATATTAAAAAAAAGACATACCTCCTCCAATAGTAAGATACAGGAAGTATTTGACATAACATTGCAGTGCATACACCATGAAAGAAATATAAACAACGTCGTTACAATTTTATCACTCTACCGAAGAACTTGGAATAAAATCTAGAGGTGAAATTTCATTGACAGGTTGTCCTAATCTGTATGTCAGCACATATCGGGGTTACAATATGATAAGCTTGAATGAGTTTACGATCATACTTTTTTTCGTTATTGAATTCTGTTTCAAAGTGAACTTTCAAAATATAAAGTTACAATTGCAGTGTCAGCGATTAAGTTGTTTGTTTTTTTTTGGTTTGCCGGTTTATATCATCATCAACAATTATATTACGGAAATGTAAAGGCAACATGACTCCAATGGAGTGTATATACCAATACGGTTCTGAATTTGACATCGCTAATGCTATTAAAAATAATTTTAATTTTACAATAAAATTAGAAAAATCATATCATAGGGAACATGTTTACTAAGTTTCAAGTTGATTGGACTTCAACTTCATCAAACACTTCCTCGACCAAAAACTTAAACCAGAAGAGGTACAGACTGACGAACGGACGGACGGACGAACGGACCCACAGAACAGAAAACATAATGCTCATAAAAGGGGCATAAAAACAAATTATCCCTTACACAAAAAGTAGACACGATGTTTAATATCCACTATGCGTCAATCAAGCTCGGTTTTCGAATCCATATTGCTTATAATTACCACCTTGCTAGTGCATAATACATAATTTTATGGTTACATTGAGCTTTTTATTTAGTGATGGTTATATTGTAGAATTTAGATGTGGCTACTGAAACTATTCTCTGCGACTGTTGTATTGCATCTTAGGTCATGCAGTAAATAGACATGGTGGCAATACTATTTCTTCAGAAAGATATACAATTTATTTCAATATTGCTGTCCTGTACTTACAAGAAACTTCACAAAAGCAC
>CM034362.1:41137247-41229961 GCA_019925275.1 Mytilus edulis
TCAAATGATTTAGCCGATGAATATTAATGATTTTGTATGATTATGAAACTATTTTTTCTTCTTGAGTTTGTTGATATACTTGTATTTGTATCTAGTATTATATAATAATACTATAATATAAATTTTTCTAAGAAAACCTATAAAATGCTTTGAAAAAGTCCACTCTGTGTTTTTGGTAGATAAATTTCTATTTGTATCCACTGATTAGTTCAGCCTTTTCAACTGATTTTCATAGTTCGTTCTTTTGTTGTACTGTTACACCACTGCCCCAGGGTAGGGGAGGGTGGGGATCCTGCTAACATGTTTAACCCCGCGACATTCTGTATGTATGTCCCTGTCCCAAGTCAGGAGTCTGTAATTCAGTCGTTGATGTGTTACAGATTTGTTTTTCGTTAATTTTTTGTTCATAAATTAGGCCGTTAGTTTTCTCGTTTGAATTGTTTTACATTTGACATTTTCGGGCCCTTTATAGCTGACTTTGTACATTGATGAAGACCGGTGACCTATAGTTGTTAATTTCTGTGTCATTTGGTTTCTTGTGGATAGTTATCTCATTGGCAATCATACCATATCTTCTTTTTTATATTTAATATAAAATTTTGCGACTAAATCGAAGTCCATGATATAGTCCATTGTGAAAGGACTACCCGTATACTGGACGGTAATAAGACCGATATGAAAGGCGAACTATTTTAGATTTTACTACTGTAAGTTTTTTTTTTTACCGAGTGCGATCCAGACTGATGTTATTATTTTACAACATTTTTTTTATGTATGAACTATTTTACCACGTAAACATATAATATAGAGGGAGACGTGGGATATCAGTCGAGACAGCAAACAATAGACTTGTGAATGTTTAATTAAAACTCAAATACAAATCTATCATGATTCCCGGATTAAAAAAGTCTTCAAAAACATTCATATTTTGATTTTTTTTTAAACGAAGCACGCGTCTTGCGTACAAAAGATTAATCATGGTATATATGATGAGTTTATTTGAAACGTTTACGTCACTGAAGGTACTGAAAAGGAAAGCAGCTGAGGATGTAGAAGTAATTCCGTTAAATCGAAAACTACCCGGTGATTTACCGATATTTTCTTATATAGAAAAAATAGAAAAGGTTTTATTTGTTCTTGTTAATAAATGAATATAGAAAGAGTACTAATAAAAGTTGCAATGGAAATATGTTTCAAACTATCAAATAATCATCCTTTGCCGACGAAGATTAAAACTTAGATGTTTCATATCTTCTCCTCAATCATAATTATTCCAGTAGATAAAGCCTTCAATAAATAAATATTGTCTTCGGATGAGATTGAATATATGTCGTTGTTCCAGCAGATAAAGCCTCCAATTATACTGTCGGCGTATGTATAATCCCTTATTTGCAATCTCTAACAACAGAGATTGAAATAAACAGGACAACTGGTAATCCTACATATTCTTTAACATTATTTACAAAGAATGAAATTTTACAAAATCACAAATCTGTCCTTTCTTTTGGTATTAACATCAAAGAAAACGAAGAAAATCTACCGTCATTATACTGGATACGAAAACTTCACAAAACTGCGAAAAAAAAGAAAGATACATACCTGTCATCAACATGTTCGACTAACAGTGCTGATATTTTTATGCAGTAAAAGATAGCCTTCAAAAATTGTGTGATGAGATATGTACAACCATTGGTGTCAATCAGTTGTGAATTTTAATAAATTCTAAAGATCTACACAACTGCTAAATCTTATATCACAATCTCTGCAATTTTGCAACAACATTAAGACCTTCGATTTTTCTACGCTTTACACTACTATTCCCCATGCTCAATTGAAAGATCGACTTCACCATCTCATTAAACAGAACTTTTTCTTTAAAAAAATGGAATTGTAGATATAAATTACTACTTTTGAGATGCAATAGTTCTTATTTTGTGAAGAACAACACTGATTCTACCAGAAAATACACTGAAGATGATATTATAAAAATGCTGAACTTTTTAATCGATAATATATTTGTTGAGCTTGGAGGATTGCTATTTTAACAGATATTCGGTATTCCGATGTGTATTTTTTTTTAGTTTTGTACAACCCTTCTAGCCGATTTGTTGTTGTACTCGTATGAAGCATAATTCATTGAGAACCTTCTCGAAGACAAAAAGAAAAAGCACCTTGCGAAATTATTTAATTTCACTTTTAAATATATTGACGATGTCCTATCACTGAATAACCCATATTTCAGTCAATATTTGCATCTCATATATTCCAGTGATCTTGACATTCAGGATACTACTGTTGCAAGAAGGACGACCTCATACCTTATTCTTTATCCCAATATTGACACACAGATTGACGAATCTACACTTAAATCTATAACAAACGGGATGATTTCAACTTCACAATTACCAATTTCCAATTTCTCAGCGGTAACATATCCTCTACTTCTTCGTCTTGTGTATATCCTAATTGATACATTAGACTCGTGCATGTTCACACTATATGGACTTCATATACAGGAGTGTGCTCCTTACGCAGAAACTATATCAACAGAGTTATGAAGAGGCAAGATTAAAATGACACTCTGTGAATTTTATGGACACCATCACGAATTGGTTGATCTATATACGTTGTTCTGTGTCTAAAATAACTAACGACATTTCTACCACGTCTTAGATTGTAGTTACAAACTATGTCGTCTATGTGCTAAGTACCGAACGTGACCTATTCCCGAATATGACTTTTTTGCAGAGTGTGAATTCGCATTGCTATACGATGTGGCTCGGTATTTATACATCCAACATTTTTGTATTTAGTTATGATGTTTCTTTTGTAAGATCGGTTGGCTATTGGGTTATGTTTCATCGTTGAGGTTTTGATTCTGTATTTTCGATGCATTTCACATATGTTTAAGTTATCAGTATAGTCGAGTTAATTTCTATTTTCCATGGATAAAGTAGTATGCTATTCTAAATAATTTGTCAGAGCATTAATTCAAAATAGCCTTTCAGGACCGTCATAATCATGATAATTATTTGGTCTAGTATTGTGAAAATAACTGCGAATTTAAGGATCTTGTTCCGTATAATTGTATGCATTTCAAGAGTATATATACGTCACAAAAATACGTCACTGTGTGTGGTGTTATGTGCTGTCGTTAATGGGAGATATTCTGCGGTTCACATGTTGTAATGTACTATTATATCATTTGTGTATGCATTTCGCTGTGCTGAGTGTTCATGCGTTTATTTGTACTGTATTCCTGTCATGTAGTATTATCATTTTTGCAATATTATTTTAACATTGTCAATAAAGCGGGAGCTTTGGCTAGCCATAAAACCAGGTTCAACCCACCATATGTCTTTTAAATGTCCTGTAAAAAAGTCAGGAATTTGGCTTTTGTTATCAAATAGTCCGTTTCTGTGTATTTTCGCGTTTGTTTTTGTTGCAATTTAGTGTTTCTGTTGTTCCATTGTTTTCCTCTTACAGTTGATGTGTTTCCATCGGTTTATTTGTGACTTCTGAATATAGGTAAAATTGAGAATGGAAATGGGGAATGTGTCAAAGAGACAACAACCCGACCAAATAAAAAACAACAGCAGAGGGTCACCAACAGGTCTTCAATGTAGCGAGAAATTCCCGCACCCGGAGGCGTCCTTCAGCTGGCCCGTAAACAAATATATACTAGTCCAGTGATAATGAACGCCATACTAATTTCCAAATTTTACACAAGAAACTAAAATTAAAATAATACAAGACTAACAAAGGCCAGAGGCTCCTGACTTGGGACAGGCGCAAAAATGCGGCGGGGTTAAACATGTTTGTGAGATCTCAACCCTCCCCTATACCTCTAACCAATGTAGAAAAGTAAACGCATAACAATACGCACATTAAAATTCAGTTCAAGAGAAGTCCGAGTCTGATGCCAGAAGATGTAACCAAAGAAAATAAACAAAATGACAATAATACATAAATAACAACAGACTACTAGCAGTTAACTGACATGCCAGCTCCAGACTTCAATTTAACTGACGGAAAGATTATGATTTCATCATATGAACATCAGGCACAATCCTTCCCGTTAGGGGTTTAGTATCATACCATCATAACATATATGAGAAGAACATAACCCGTGTCATGCCAACAACTGTTTTTAGAATAAATTTGTTTAGTTCCGATGCAAAGACCTTATCAATGACTCAATATTAACGCCAAAACATGCAATCTTTAATGACTTGACACCAGTATCGTAATTATATCCCTTCTTAATAAGTCTATTCAAAGATTTTGTAAGTTTCTGAGGTGAATTCTGACACCTTTGTGCTTTATAAAGAATATTTCCATAAAAAATTGGATGTGAAATACCTGAACGTATTAGAAGTCTGCATGTTGAGCTATATTTACGAATGATGTCTTTATATCGATGATAAAATTTAGTAATTATTTTGACTAGTTTGTGATATCAAAAACCCTGGTGTAATAATAAAAAAAATGGTAAACTACTAAAAAACCTGTTGCTTTTATTCATTTGATATGTACGTGTTGTATCAGTAGTATTAACACTTCCACTCCTCAATGTAAATATATCTTTCGATGACACATGATGATCATTAACAAAATCGATCATTTTTTTTTTTCATCAAAGCGATATCTTCTTCATGCCTCCAAAATCGTTCACCATGTACTTTGTTCCAACGTCAGCCAGCGTAAATCCAGATATTTGTCCATAAGTTTCTGTACGTAAATGTTGACAGTAGATTATTGCCGTTCCTGGTTCGATATACATCACAAAAGGATTCATAGAAGTACCATCATGTGAAACTCTTTAATGATTAATTCATAGAAACATCACAAGAACTATAGCAACAAAAGTACAAGTTGAATTTGTAATGAGGCACGATAATATATGATCAATGCCTTTTCTTCCGAACAAAATATTACTTAGAAACCTTTTTTATTTGTATGAATAGAAAAAGGAAGATGTTGTATGGTTGCGAATGAAAATTATCCACCAAAATTCAAATGAAGTGGATGTAGGCACATATAGGCCACCATACGGCCTTCAATAATGAGAAACCCATACCATATAATCGGCAATATAAGGTCCTGACATACAAAATGTGAATGCGTACTTTGCAATTAACCTTAGTATGTTTAAAAATGAATAGTGATTTCTCTCTACTATAATTATATGTTGTGTATCTTGTTTCTAAAGACTATTTACTCATTAGGAAAAAAGCAATGCTACTTCTTATTTTTATTCTCTTGTTGATTTCATCATGATCACTAGTTTATCAAATTACCTAGATATAATTGATATGTGCTTTTTGGACTGAGGGTATCATAAAGAGATCAGAGACAAATGAAGAATAAAGTAGAAAAAGCGCATGTCGTCTTTAGGAATAAGGTTTCAGTCTACGTACTTGAGTACTTGACTATTACTACTGGTAAAACTGTTAAACAAATAAGATGTAAAAACATGTGCATATTGGACTAGTCATATGTTGACCTTGTAAACATTTTCCTATAATGTCAAAGAAACTTTCGATGAATCAAACATACTTATTGGGAGGCAAAATAAAGAAAATTATATTGTTTACTAGCATATGGGTACTCTTTATCATGTGATCTTAAATAAAGGCAACAGTAGTATACCGCTGTTCAATTGTCATAAATCGATTAAGTGAAAACAAATCCGGGTTCAAACTAAAACCGGGGGAAACATATCAACTATAAGAGGAAAACAACAGAACAGGAATACTGAACTGCAACTTAACTTATTTAACTTATAAGCCCGGTTGCAAATAGTCAAAAGTTATCATGCCAGTGAACTTTAGGGTATCCCTGCAGGTAAGGAAGATTGGAAACGTTCTGTTATAAGACATTATTACAAATTTGATAGGTTATTTATTCTTTATCATGATATTTTTTATCCAGTAAATATTACTTTCAATACATCAGTGTATTTCGATATGATTCATTTATTAAGACATACTGTGCTATTTCAATTTCTCAATATAAGGTCTGCATTGAGGTTTGAATGGTTGCAGCCTTGCGTAATTTCCCCATCTTGGATATTATTGCCGGTCTGTGATGTCCAGGCTTAAATACTCAACACGACCTTGTAATCGTGGAATGGTAGAAGCATGCATACAGCAATAGAGTTGTGTATATAGACATGAAATAGACATGTAACATAATATTGAAAAGAAGGCTTCATTTAATTCAGTTCGCAATAATTGATAGGGAAAATTCGTTATTTCTAAGATAAAGCAGTAAAAGCGTGAATAGTGTGTATTGTTTAAATGATGATATAGATCATGAACCAAAAAACACGATTCGTCTTGTTAAACATTCAAACACGCAATTCAAAGTATTAGAACACTGGAAGAAGGCGTCACTGTTACAATGATGACAAAATATGAAGCCATTCTGTTTAAAAGTGACGAATATACGAATATATTAGGTCTTTTGTACGAACGGACCAGTGAAGAGGGACAAACAGACGAACATGGTGTTTGCAGTATATTAACCCAACTCCATCAATATGAGTATAAATATTTTACTCATATATTTTCCGTTAATAACCTTTTTGACAATCCAACATGTTAGCATAAATAAAATAATATTTCTCAATACCAGATAAAATGTTTGAGCTATAAAGATATATTTGGTCATCTTCCAAAAATCGGACTCGTCGGCTCTTAAATACTATCGGCACTTTCGAATGCATGAACAGTCTCTTGTGTTAAGTGTACCGAATGCATGTTTCATAGTGTAAATGAAAGATTTTGATTAAACCAGGGATAATTTTAAATCAAAGTACTGAAGTGCTGAACATCGGTTAACCGCAACTTCTGGTGGATGGTCGCAAACACTTGTCTTAGAAAAAAAATCACATCTCTATACCTGAAAGTTAGATTGAGGTACATAGATATAATTTTTTGTGAGACAAGTTCGTGTGTGGATGATAAATAAATGACACGGAATTCAACCTCACCGTAATAACTATTATACTGAGGTGGCATACTAATTTGTTATGGTTGCAGTCTTGTAAGTGATTGCTCCATAGGCTTACATACAAATCAGCTGATCCTCAATTTTTTTATCCAAAAATGCTACTTAGAAAAATAATGTCAGGTACATATCATGCATTTAGTAATGTAAACTATAACTTCATGCAAAAAAAGGGAGCCTTGTCACGAAGAATAAAAAGTAAATGAACCTCGAAGTCAAAACTTCCTTTTTCTACTTTCTGATTGTTGTTTTCATCTGACCGCAACACTTCTATTAAACATGAGACCCTTCCACCTTCCTGGTTTAATTTCTGTAAAAAGATGCAATATTTTTGTTACATTTAAATAGTACTTTCAATTCATCACAAAGTTTTAATCAAACAGTATATAAGCTGTGCAGAAAAAAAAAAATCAGAAAAAATGGGACTATTTTATTTCACACCGTGTTTTGACATGCATCGGAAACTGAAATTGTAATACAAGACAGGTACCTACATTCAATTCCACATTGCTCGGAAAATCACGAAACAAATATATAAGAAAAAAAATCATATTCTGACTTGTATGCCAATTTACTTTTGTATTACTATTAAATTGCGGCTTAATTTACATTATTTAAACTTTGGGGTATTTCAGATTTATATTTTGTTTTTTGTATATAGAGTCAACTCTAATTTTTGCTTGTAATTTTTTTTTATCGGAGATTTTGGACTTAATTTATGATATTTTTATACATAATGAATTGATGTTTGTAATTATTAAAGAACAAAAACTGTATATTTTAATATTTATATGTAATTTTTATGTATTTTTAATAGCTGTAGTGTATAAAAATTGCCTTTTATCAATTAAAGTAAGATTGTTTTCTTAGTGTTTGTTTTTATATTTGATATTAAATGCCACTGTGTAGCAGAATTTAGCAGAATGTGTGTAGATTCTTTTGACTGCTTTATGGTATTTCACACCTAGGTTAGAATTGGGTCTTTACTGTCATGTGGCGGAATTCTTTGAATTGTCATTCTCATCAGTAAGGTTCTAAGAGGCTGCCATGTTTTGCCTTTTAATAATGTCATTTGCATTTTTGGGGTGTTTTGACTTTTGACACAGTTGATTGATAATGTTGGAAAAGTATAAATTCAGAAGTATTTTCAAAGTGGCATCAGAGTTCAAAGATGCCATTTACAAGTAAGCCCAAAAGTGTTCAGTTTAAGAATGGAGACGATGAAAGGAGACACATTCCTGTTGTTGAGTGAAATGAAAAGTTTAAAATTATGAAGAAATATGTCAGACCAGATGCTGCCTTGACCAAAGTAGAAAGTTTGAATGACAAATTCTTGACAATTTTGAAGGAAAATGTAACTATGGCGGATAACTCAAAAGTGATATCTGTACTGAAACCACAGCCTAAGGAACCCAGTGTATTTGAAAGATATACAGACAACTTAATCAGAGGACACAAGCACACATAAAGTTTTTTACATGCAGCCAGACCAACCTGTAAACAATTCACCAGAGCCTTTCGTGAACATTTGGAGCAATCACCACACTGCTATGGGAAATTTCAATTTAACTATGATGCCGAAGAGCAGTGAACCATGTGTTGGAGAGAAAAAATGGTTTGTACCATTAGAAGTTATATGTTTCGCTACTGACCCCCTACGGATTCATAGAGGGTTAGTAAAATCCATAGGGGGTGAGGCCGAGGCCGAATCCCCTATGGATTTTATTCACCCTCTATGGATCCGTAGGGGGTCAGCAGTTAACCGTATAACGAATTTATCGCACGCTCGACATTTTCTGCTGCGTTTTGTGAAAAAAACCAATGAAACACAACAACATTGAAGATGACGTCACCATTAACGCGTCATGAACCCCCTATGAAATTTTAATAACCCCCTACAGTCTCATAGGGGTCACCACGTGACTGCGTTAAACCAATCACAACGCGATAATTTACCCGCGGTGCGATAAGTGTAAATATGAGTCATTGATGTATCCCTTGTATGAAGAGATAGGAGAGGAAGGAAAAAAGGACAGAAAAACAGGTACTCCAAACAGAAGGTTGCAAATTGGACTTGCAGATACAGGTATTTCAAATACTGTACTTGTACTTTATTCGCAGGTACTTATTTTCGCGAATTGTGTATTTCAAACACGTTCGCGGGATATAATAAGCTCTGCAAAACAGCCAGTTATCTCAAGTCAACTGGAGAGAACGCAATTTGTCCTGGACTCCAAGGCCACTGTTCGACAAACAAAAATCATGGGACTCTATTGGTAATGAGGAATAGTGTGGTGAATGAGTGTCAGATCAGTTAGCAGATGATTAAGAGCCTCTAGTTATTGGACAGTTAACTTCAGATGGGGACAGCCATGCCCACAGATGATTCAGCAAGAACCATAGTGAAGTTGTTAACCTGACACCAGAAAACTTGACCGATCTAAGACACTTGGCTTTAACCCAATTGCGTGGCATTGATAAGGCAGGTTTTAGTGAATTAATATTTGTATGAAGGACAAAAGCAGACCGTGAGAAGATTCACAGGAGATTTCTCTTGGATTAAACCAACTGGTGCACTGTGGAATATAACTTTGATATCAAGAAGTCTGATGGGGATTGGATAGACATGTAAATTGACTTAGTTATGTAGCGGATTGTACAATTGACTGTTACACAGGACATTGCGCAGATATATGCCGTGCCTATTTCTATATTTGTAAATGGACAGAAAGTGATTTCTGGGAAAAAGATATCTTGCCTGAATATATGCCAGACACATGACAGAAGATGATGAAAACAAAGGACGTAACTGTATGAACATTAGATTTGGGAGAGGCAACTTGGAGAAAACGGGATTTGGTACAAATACCCAAAAATGTGAAGCTATAAACAGAGGATATAATAAGTATAATCCTAAAGATATTACCTTCCAGAGAAATGTTCCTGCTAGAATTCACTCCACTGCACATAGAATTAATCATTCACCTGGCGAATCAGCTGTTTTAAAATGTGAAGCTCTAGGTGTACCACTTTCCCCAAATTCGCGTCTGATTTCACAACTGAAAAAGGAAGACGAAATGTATGAATACCACCAGTTGCGTAAACAAAATCCTGTTTTTAAATATTAACGAACTGTTTCAAAACTTGAAAGATTTGAACTTTACGATGAAAAATCTGTAGAAAAGGAGACGTATTAGAAAGATCTTTTGGATTCAGAAAAAAAAATTTAAGAAGTAAACGGAGAACTCGTGCTGATATTTTTTGTTTTTAAATTGGGACTTTTTTTTACTTCACTTCATGTTTTGACATGCACAGAAACTGAAATTGTAATACAACATGTACAAGACTGGTACCTACACATCGGTATACTCTGGTTTGTTGTTATATATTATATTATTTGCTATTTCTATAACAGTTATATATAATTTTCATCCATTCGTATATCATCTTTTAATTCTATTATTCTAATGATAGTGCAGTGCAAGTGCAAGGCGGACACTCTTTTGTAATAATACGTTTTTCTTATAGATCGGAATTGAGTAGTCATTCATATTTTTCCGCGTTTGTTGCAAAACGTTCTTGTGATATTCTTCCGCATGCGTTAACACAAATTTTCGATATTCTTGATTTGCTATTGATATACATATTTCTCACGACAAAAAAATTCATATCGTTTATCTATGTTTTGAAAAAATATTTTCATGAAAATAACATACGGTTATTTGACACTCAATAATATGCGCGTAATTGTACGAAAAACGTTCGGTTATCAGTCAAAAATGCAAGTCACGTGGCCAGAAGTGTCTGTGGCAACATAACACCGGAATGCCCTCACGGTGATCCGCTGTAAAAATGATAAAAAGGATACCATAACGAATATAATGCCGAACATATTTATATGTACAAAATCCTAATAAACATTTGGTACTGACTCTGTTCACAATAAAAGTGGCATAACCTACTCAGTAGCCATGGTAGGATCGCAGTCATGGGTGTTTAATTTCTCCATATTCCTAAAATGTATTTGGCTGTGTCAGGTTTGAATAATCATCTTGATTTTTAGTGACAGCTTTCAGGGCGAATGCGCTTCTACTTCGAATTAAAAAACAACTTTTTTTAACCAGTTTTGATAACAAAGCTTGTACACGTTTATTCCGCATGCTTCAGGCCTAACAGCAATAAGATACTGGCCTAATGAGAAACGGAATTATGTATATAGCAGATTTTAAATTGATTTTATCAGCGAAAAACCCTAGAACTCGTTTCAAAAGATGCATATACAAATTAATGGTACATTCATCAAAACCAAGGTCGCCCCAAGTTATACAAATCTTGTGATAGTTTACTAGAACATCAAATGTGTGAAAAAGTAGCAAAAATCTTAATTCTATCGAGAATTCCGAAAAACAAATGAAATAAATAATTGGAAACGATAGCTCGACCATTGCAATTTGTTTTAGAGTATATCAAACGATTGATAATGCGTGACCTACGGAATACCTGACATACTAGCACATCTGTATAATATACAAAGGAAATAATTAAGCAAAACCGATTTACCGGGTATTCCAGATACTATTAATAAAAAATCTAGTACTAAAATTTCTCACATATTTTACAAAAAAACCGGACACACATCAATATTTGAAACTCTATTCGTGTCATTCTTCTCATACAAGAAGAAACACTGTAAATTCAGAAATTATTGCGTGCATTTATAATTGCGATTTTGTCAATTTAGAAATAAATGCGATTTAATTTTTTACGATTTTGAGAAAAAATTCTGTTTATTCATAAACAATATTTCAAAATGCGAGTTTAAATTATTGCGTTTACAACTCTGTCGCATTTTAGCAATAATAAAAACCTCGCAATAATTCCTGAATTTACAGTATTATGCCATTTGGGAATTTCATGACTTTTTATACCTTTAGTGTGTTTCCCAAATCATTTATTTATTAAGTACACTTATAAAGAACATATTCAAAATGTGAACTACAGTTATTTAATTCGAATTTTACCATCTTCATCATTTATCAGTTCTTTCAGAATATATATTTAAAAATAGGTTATTCACTGCAAGAATAATAACCTACAAAAAAATAAGACTGTTTATAAGGCTTACTTACCACTTTGAAGGTCTTTTATACCTGTGCCTGCATAGCTATTGTCAGAAAAAAATATTCGATCTAATAGGTCTTGACTCTAGACCATACAACCAAACGGGTGTGTGATCGGCAAAGAGCGATATAAGATATCATTATCCAATCCCACATTCAACTTTCAACATGTTTAAGGACATTGTAGATAATTGTACGATCAAAATATAACATTTCTTTTAAAAATGCAAAGTTGGTAGTACAGTTCTAATGCTTTTGTCTTAATCTGTGCATTGTGTTTTCACATAGGAAGCTTTAATTGAATTTCTTTAATTAATTAAAATCACTTTACTTGACCAGTACATTTTTCAAGGTCGTATTGGACTGGACGTATTATGGTATACTGCAGTCCGTTCGCTTGTCCGTCCGTCCATCAAAACTTCATGTGATTATTTCTACTTGCGTTTACCAATTCCCATCGATTAAATTTGTTCACAACACAATTATGGACAGCCTCCTTTCGACAAGATTATTTTTATATGAGAATTTTTAGAGTTACGGAACTTTTACCCTCAGATTAAAGGCAATTTTGCAAATATATCCCGCTTATTCAAAAAAGTTAGATTGATTTCCTTAAAACTTTAAACTATTGTTGGAATCGACTGAAGAAAGCCCCCTTTCGTATCTAAAACTTTTTAGCGGTGTCGTTTTGGAGTACCGGTACTTCCGACTTAAGGCAGTTTTTCACATACCGCACCTTTCTGTTTTGGAGTTATGGAACTTAAACTGGGTCAATATCCCTAATGCGCCTTAAAATGATCGAGAAACTCAAACGCTGTGTGTAAACAAAAAATCTCTGTGTAGTGATATTTGACACGTTTCTATGATAATTAAGTGACTGAGCTCAACGATTTGTGTTGATTTAGAAAGTAGGGGAACATAGAATAAATGTGTAATAACTATGGAGCTATCAAATGTGTTCAAAGTATTACATTTTCAAAGAACTTATTGTGTTAAAAAAAGGATTTGTTACCACGAGGAGCCGCATCACAAAATGATTCTCGGGGCTTGCTTATTTACGGGAAAAATAATCTCACTTCGTTCCCCGAAAATTTAACCACATATGTGAAAATGCCACAGCTACGAATCGAGCTATCATACATATCTAAGTTTACGATATGGGCTGAGCTACAGGGGAAAAAAACGGTATCATTACCACCTATGTAAAAACAATTAAAGATATTGACCCAACTGGTCAAAAGTACTTTTTCATATGGTTTATCATAAATTGGTCTGCAATGATTGAGATACTGGAAACTTAGTATACTTCTTGAAATGGTGACAGTAAAATAAATTTAGTTTTGATATTTTGCTGATTAGGCACTCCAGTTGTATGTGTTACCTTAACCTTCAAATTAGAAGAAGGCAAATTTTTACATCACCTGGTCACATACGGTTTCATACGAAAAAAGGATCGACAAAAAATGTTGCCTTGAAATTGACAGTTGTAGGATATTAACCTTGCATTTCATTGCCAAAAATAATGTGAGTCTTAATTTCTTAAACCTATATATCTTGGGTATTTCCGACTATCATTCCTTTTTTATTTGATGTTTCTATTAAGTATTTTGGGAACTAAAGCTTATAAACGGGAAAAGGGGGGAACATATGATTGGATAACTTCCGGTGATAGTTATTATCTTATATGCATTGAAATGCTAAATGCTGTAGTTCTGGACAGTATAAAACTGTATTACTGCAAATTATTTCTTTATTGGATACAAAGATAAATTCTACAGGCATTTTTTTGAAAAGTCCTAATTTAACAAAGAATAATTGGGAAAACAATGGTGGAATTACTCCTCTAATATGCTTGGATAAAATTGATATAACTTTACACTTATGTCGGGATAAATTTTCACTTTTGATAAACACAAAATTCTGGTTGATATTCCCAGAGTAATTAGAATGTCAACAGTTAAATAGACAACATATGCATACGACTAAGAACTATTGTACTTTTGGATTATAAGCTTTCTAAATATTCAATTTTATTCTTGCAATAATTTTAATATGTACAAAACGAGCGTATCGCGCGCTTTGATGCAGCTGCTTAGTGAACTACCATTCAGACTAGGGTTATTGATTACTTGTTTTTTTCTTTGATGCTAATATTCCTAAAGTTCAAGATTGTGTCATTTTTTGGAATTCAGAAACATAACATTACTTATAAGAAGTTGATAATAGGTGAATGAATTAGTGCAGAAATATTATGCATATACTTTTATCCAATGAAAATTAAAAGATCAAATGACGCGTTTTCTACTTCCTGAGTCATGTAAAATCAAGGGGTAGCCATACACCTTTAGGTATGTTATAATTGTTTTGATTAATTTTCATGAATAAAATTACTTTTAAGCAGGCTAAAGCACTTTAAATTGAAGCAGGACATCATCATGGTTGATTTATATTAGTACTAGTATATACATGATATATACTCAATATTTAAAAAGAAAAATTCAAAATCGAAAGTGAGCTGAAGTAGTATACGTTATTGTGAAATTGGGACATTGAACCCGCCATTGGTAGCGTTTGTCTATGTTTGCGCTCTGGTCGGGTTATTGTCCCTTTGACACATTCTCCGTTTTTATTCTTTATTCAATCATAAGATATTTTTCATCATACATATTCCTTGTTATGGAATTATGTAAAATCCTAATCTGGAGGTATGAAGAATGGATCTCGAGTTCCCTAAAGCTTTTGTGTTCTTCTGCATTACTTTGTTACACATGTGTTTCATAAACATTATTTACCATTTCTTTTAAACTTTGTTCATTATAAAACGTTTATATTTATAGGACAGTTTTAAAGTAGGCGCAGTTCATGTTAGCTGGCACTTCTTTTCTTATAGTAAAGACATTTTTTTTAACGTTAGTAGAAATATCTTAGAACATAAAAGAAATCTGAAAGAAATGTTCTGCTGTTTTTATTAAATTGTTTTCAAGCAATGTTATCCCGTGGGAACACTCTAGAGTAATCTAATACAATGTATACACAGGTTGCCAATGCAGAACCATCGAATAATTAGGTATTTAATTTTGCTAGGCCATGTATATAGACAGTGTCGATTTGTTTTCTCTCTTTACCTTGAAGTTTAATTTAACATGTGTATGTCATGCAAATAGGTTAATGTGTGACGCATTATAAAAAAAAGAGTTATATAAGTACATTATCTTTCAAGTGAGCCTAAAACTAAGTATGAGTCAATAATAACAACAGCTCATAAATTCTTGTTATGCAGAAGTATATGAAAAATTTGAATAGATGCAGTTGAAAATAACTTGAAAGTATATAAGCAATGAAAGAATATGTGACCATGAACATGGTGCGATACGTGCATATAATTGTTTTACTGAAATTTCACTGATGATTAAAAAATTCCATTTGAAATTATTTTTGAAATGGGAGAATACAAAATAAAGAAAGGTGTCGTTTTCGTTCCACCCGTCTTATTGCCTCTATTTATGATGAGTTTATTTACAACCACAATCCAAATGCTCTTTAATTTCGTACTTTGCATTTTTAACATTTTTTTTTATTAGAGCGTCACTCATGAGTCTTTTGTAGACGAAACGCACGTCTTGCGCAAATATAAAATTTCAATGATCTCTGATGAGTTTGTGTACAACCACTGGGTCGATGCCAATGCTGGTGGAGTTTTAATTCCCCGAGGGTATCACCATCCCAGTAGTCAGCACTTCTGTGTTGACTTGAGTTATCATTGATATGTGCATACTTAGTCTGTTTCCCGGCCGTTATTGAAATTCTTGACAATAATATTTGTATATTCCGAAGGCATACTGAATGTTTTACGGAGGGGACCAACCTAGTGCATACTATACATTAACTGTTTACAATACTTTGAATTTTTGAAATACTAAGGCTTTTCTATCTCAAGAATAGATTACGTAAGCTGTAATTGGCAAAACCTTTAGGAATTTTTGGTCCGCAATGCTCTTCAACTTTGTACTTTATTTGGCCTTTTTAATATTTTCTTATTAGAGCGTTACTCGCGAGTCTTTCTTTTTTGACGAAACGCGTGTCTGGCGCAAATATAAAATTGTAATCCTGGGGCCTGGTTTTCGAAAGTGTCATAAGATATGTCATAAGATATATCTTAGGACATATTTTATGATCATCTTATGACTATCATATGATATGTCATGGGATGTAAATCAAAGCTGTCTTAAGAGAGTCATAGCTATGATGCTCTTATGACTGTCATAAGTGAACATTATTTTCTATTATTTTAAATAATGTTTAAAAAGTATAAAATTTAAGAATGAAAATGAAAAGTATGAACATATTAGTTATTACTATTCTTAATATTTACGAATATTCTTTTTTTTCATTATAATAAACCTGAAATTTTATACAAAAAGGAATTGAAATATGAGTTGATGATTTGTTTAAATTTAGTTTGTAATATATGTTTAATCTTGAACTTCGCTTTCGTGTATCATCATACATGCATTGTTATTTAACTGTGAATACTTTTTAGATTCGGTACATCGAGTACCCGCTTAACAAAATGCCCGTGCACATACGTGAATATAGTACTATTAAATATACTAGGAACGGAATAATATGCATATCTATTGTACAAAACCATAAGTTAGAAAAAAATTCCAAATTGTATGTAGCAGGAGATTAAAATTTTTATTCACGTAGTAATAAAATCTTTACTATTTAGCTAACCGAGAAACACAACAAATATTTTTATTACAATTAATATGAAATTATGCCAAAAAAGTCATGAAAAGTAATTAAAATTTTAGTTGACAATCATAAGACCATCATAAGTCATGTCGCGAGGGGTCTCAAGTTTACGACAAAAGTTATGACAAATCGTAACTTAGGACACTTTCGAAAACATATCTTACGACTACGACATGTCCTAAGACCATCATAAGACATGTCTTAGTCATAAGATACTTTCGAAAACCAGGCCCCTGGTATCTATGATGAGTTTATTTAAAGCATATGGCATAAGTACAAAATATTTAAATTGTTTATCAATATGAACAACAGCGACAAATCTTTTATTTGGTTATTGTGTGTGCTCATTATTTCAAACTCACAAAAACGTCCAACTTTCCTTTTTTTTAAACATAAAAGAGCAAACGCAAAATTTCGGTATACATAATTTGATTAATTCTATTTGAAAATCAATATTTGTTTGATTTTGCAAATGCATATTAATTGTTTTACGCATAAATAATCTCTTAATGGAATATCAAACTTTTAGGAAAAGCAGGGCACTAACTGAACATCCTTTATTTCATTATTAAAAATAAATAAAAATTTAAATTGCTGCTTTATAATCCATTTTATGTTCAATTTATTTCAATTGCGTTGTGAGTCAACCACATTTATTGAAACATTAAGCAAATCAAATAATGTTGAATTAAGTATGAGTTGTTATCCACTAAGATTAAGAAATAATAGTTTGTAACAGAAAGGACGTTTCTACAATACTAAGTGAAGATTTCTTTACTTTTCATCCTGATTGAAATATTTAATATGTTTAACAAAAGCCAGGTGTATATTTACTCTATTACCCAAAACGTCAGTTCTGCAAACTTAAACTAATAATTTTGATATCATTGATTCTTATTTCAAATGCTGCTTTCTTTCGTTGTGAACAAAATTAAATCGATCGATTTTTTAAACTTTGTCTATACATCCTTTACATAACATTTGAACAGCTACGGCATGACAATTATACAAATGAATAACATGTAACTAAATCATGACAATAAACATGATGAAATAATTCGCAATATTACGACATTAATTAGGAATCATTTTCCACGTCGCGTTCGCAGTACAGTTTTTGTTATTCAATTTCATTAAGACTTCTGATATGTAATGAAAACGAACCTATTTATTCCAGATTTCTGCACATATTGATTTCAATATCCAAAGCAAGCCTTTACAAAAATATTATTCAAAGCACGTATATCATGTATATCTTATGTTGTTTAACAGTTTAAAGTATAACCATGCAGATCGTGACATAAGTTTTGTTAAATACTTTAACTAAATGCAGCTAGCATAGTATTAGTTAGAATCCATAAATATTGATGGAATATGAAATGGGCACATTTTGTGTTTGAGATTACGAGATTCCGATTTACTATTATAACAAAACACAACAAAAAATGATTAACTAATAAAAGTCATTCCTTGACGGATTATCTAAATTTTGTTGTATACAACACTTGGAGTTTTAACTAAGATTGTGAACAAGTAAACAATTATGATATTGGACAAGTTCACCTTAAATGGTGAGATAGGCTATTATATTTCCTCCTATACATTTCTAGGAATATGATTAGTTAAAAGCGTCCTCGTGGAAACCGTGTATATTTAATATTAGGTTAGTTGCGAGGCGGGGCTTATTTCCTACACGGTTAGTAGTGGAGTTGCGTCCCTTTATATTCCATATAAGGTAATAAGGAGGCGGGGCTTATGTCATACACGGTTAGTAGTGGTGTTACGTCCCTTTAGAACAGTACTGAGAAAAAATCTTAAAGGTTTCAACAGACGAAGAAATGGATGATAAAGTGAAACCAATTCATAAAGCACATTAAATCAAACAGGTTGTCATTGTTGGCATCTGTTTTTGTAGGATCAAAAGAAGTAGTTTCCATGTTAATGCTAACTGTATTGAAAACTTGCTCATTTTGATAGGTCCCTAGTCTAAATTTTACACGTTAAGATAGTCGGTAAGATAAATTCGTTACATATTGTGCTAGTGACGTAATACGGTATACCGTATTAGGTCACTAGCACACTATGTAACTAATATTATAACGTCTCTATATATTTACACATTATCGTCTTTCAGATGTTTAGGTTCCAGACGAAGATAAATCAAATAAACAGTATAGAAATCATTATTAATGTTTTCATTTATAACAGTTATATATCCGGACGGATATACATTGTGATGACAAATGCCCATAGCATCCAAAACAAATTTCCCGTTGATACCTTTCTTTTTCGTAGTAGTCCTTCATACTTTCAGATAAGATGTCATGCAAATAAATTGTAATTATATTCTATTTTGATCTTTAGCATGTTAAGTTTGAATTGGTTTGTTGTCAATTGAACAACCATTTATTTAGATTTCAGTGTAAAATAATTGCATTATTCATTTTAGAATGGCACAACGTCGAGACTATCTGTTAGTGGCAGCTATCGACTTCGGAACAACTTACTCTGGATATGCATTTTCCATGAAGGATACATTTAAGACGGATCCTTTAAAGATATATGCTAACCAAGCTTGGAATGCTGGCGGGAAACAATTATTATCTCTCAAAACTCCCACATGTCTCCTCTTAAATTCAAACAAGCAATTCGACTCTTTTGGTTATGAGGCGGAAAATAAATCTGCAGATTTGGTAATGGATGGTGATCATGAAGACTATTTCTATTTTCACAGATTCAAGATGAGTTTACACAATAACAAGGTAAAAATTTCGAGGCTTCATGACTCCCTTAACATCCAACGACAATTTTGGTAAAATCTAAGTCAACAATAATTTACAATATAATCAAATCAATTTTGAATATAAAAATATAATTTTAATGAAAGAGGCAATCACTTGTACTTAAAGACCAAACAGCCTATTGTTTATGCGCATCAACTAACGCAACTTGGTGACATTAAAGCTCTATGACGTTGTTTCTAGCAAAGAAAAAACGTCAAATAATAACGTCCAATTTCGCGTTTTTCACTGATTCTAATATGGTGTACGCTTAAAAATACGTCTCTAAAGAAAAAAGGATCTAAGCGTCGCGCTGATATCTTGTCGAAAATGGACACAAAAGATACTACACTATATTTAACCGTCGTCCTAATAAAAATGATAAAATATAAATTTTGATCTCGACTTTTTGCATGTGCGCCGATCTGCATTTCATTTTTTTTTCTTTCATATGTGTAGATTTTGTCTTATACTTTCGCCGATCTGCATTTCATTTTTCTTATTCTTTCTCTTGCGTAGATTTTGTCTTTCATTTGCGCCGATTGTGTACATGTTGATTAGATAGGTGAAAGTTATTTTTATGCCCAATATATGGGCATTATGTTTTTTGGTCTGTGCCTCCGTTCGTCCGTTCGTTAGTCCATCTGTCCCGATTCATATCAACTTAAAACTTAGTACACATATTCTTTATGATATGATCCTTCTATATATATAATTTCAATGTCAATTTTTCAAATATTTAAAAAAATAGTATTCAGAAGGTTAAGCCGATAAACAGTTATACCTAGAACCTTTGACATACTGGCAGCCGCAAGGTATGCATGTAACTGATGGCTGGATGATTCTCGTAAAATAATGTCCGATTTTGCAATGAAGTTAAAAAAAAATACTGCTTATTTGACAAAATCTTATTAAAAAATTATGACAAAGGGTCATTGTCGTTTGTCATTAGTTTCATTTCAAACTGTCTGAAGGAGAAATGATAAACATTTCGCCTTATCTCACTGAAGCTTACACCTAATTTCCAAATGTATAAGATCAACACTTTTGTTAGCTTGCTTGCTTTGTTGGTATAATTTGTATAATTATGTTTCGATAAAGTCCAATTGAATTTAAATATCACATATACAGAGTACATACCTATTAATGAAGATGTCAATCTTATTTTCAAAGCTTGAATAAACATTTATACAAATAAAGCAAGGAAGCCAACCAAAGTTTTACTATACGTGCAATAGGAAATTAGCTGTAAGGCAAAACATATTAACAAAAATAATACTTAGCGAATGTGAATTAAAAAAAAATTCGATGTTTAAAACTAAATTGTTGTAAATTTAACTTAATAAGTCAAAAACAATTGCTCCAAAAACAATATCAAACATAAGATCCCTTACATTTATAGCTACAACTATGACCGGAAAGATTGAAAACAAATTCGATCTCAATGCCGGCAACATTCTTGTCTTTGTTTTAATTTCCAGAATGAGCAACTTGGATTTACAATATTTTATCCTCTTGGAGAAATCTTACTTTGTAGTTTTCAAATAAAAATTATTTCTAAAGTAATTTTTGAATCTAAAACTTTTTGTATTTTTTATTTACGGTCTCGTTTATTCAAAACACGTGAGTTAGTAATAACAGGGATTGTATTTTATGATAGATGTATAACGTTTTAGAATCAAATACTTTACCTATAATTTTGATTTCCTTAAATCTTAGATATTTTGTAATAACACTACAAACCATTTAAGTCTGAAATGGCCTATATCTGTACTCGACTGTACTGATTTTTACTCGACCAGTCTGAATTGGTCTGACTTTTACTTGACATTACTCGACCCCAGTCTGAACCATACTTGACTGTACTGAATCGTACTTGGCCCTTATCTTTGCCGTTAAAAATAGTCTGAACTATTACTCGACCAGTCTGAAACAGTCTTAACCCATTCTTCACATGTACTCGACCTATTTTTCCAGTCTAAACCATACTTAACCAAAGGTCTGAACAATACTCGACCAGTCTGAACCATACTAGACCAAAAACCCTCTACTTTTTTAACTGTTTAAATAAATTTCTTTTTAACTGACATTTATAACAGCCAACAAAATTTATAAAAGATTTTAACCTTATAATAGAAATATATCTCTGATTATATTTAGGATAAAAAAAATATATATTTTAACTTATATCAAAAAGGGATAAAATTAAATAAATGAATAAAATAGTTTTTTTGATTAGTGGTGAAATATAAAGTATAACCCCTGCTTGGGGCAAACTCATAAATAAGATCACACCTGGTCAGAGGTATTAAATTCTAAATAACATTGATTCAAAATTGCAACATCCTGTTTAAATTAAATAACAAGGCCTTTCGAATATACATGCATGTACTAGATAAGTAATACACGAATTTAAGAAAATAGGGCTTTCTTTTTACCTGTAAAACACACATGTACTGAGTTAATTAGAACATATTAAAGTGCTTAATGTATGCCATGTTAATTTGACCAAAAAATACTTAAATTAATTAAAAAATTTTCTTACTGTTACTTTGGAATACATTTCCTTTTTAGCTCACCTGACCTAAAAGGCCATGTGAGCTTTTCTCATCACTTGGCGTCCGTCGTCGTCGTCGTCGTCGTCGTTAACAATTTTTCAAACATCTTCTCCTCTGAAACTACTGAATGGATTTGAATGAAACTTAAAATGATTGTTCCTTAGATTATCCTGCACAAAGTGTGTGCTTCGATTTTTGATCCGTCAAAAAACATGGCCGCCGTTACTTAAAATAGAACATAGGGGTCAAATGCAGTTTTTGGCTTATATCTCAAAAACGAAAGCATTTAGAGCAAATCTGACATGGGGTAAAAATGTTCATTAGGTCAAGATTTATCAGCCCAGAAATTTTCAGATGAATCAAACAAACCATTGTTGGGTTGCTGCCACTTAATTGGTAATTTTAAGGAAATTTTGCAGTTTTTGGTCATTATCTTGAATATTATTATAGATGAAGATAAACTGTAGACAGCAAAAATGATCAGCAAAGTAAGATCTACAAATAGGTTAATATGACCAAAATTGTCAATTGACCCCTTAAGGGGTAAATGTCCTTTAATGACAATTTTTCACAATTTGTTCATCATATTTGCTAACTTTATAAAATCTTTTCCTCTGAAACTACTGAATGGATTTGGATGAAACTTAGCATGATAGTTCCTTAGATTATCCTGCACAAAGTCTGTGCTTCGATTTTTGATCCGTCAAAAAACATGGCCGCCCTTACTTTAAATAGAACATAGGGGTCAAATGCAGTTTTTGGCTTATATCTCAAAAACGAAAGCATTTAGAGCAAATCTGACAGGGATAAAAATGTTCATTAGGTCAAGATCTATCAGCCCTGAAATTTTCAGACGAATCAAACAAGCCATTGTTGGGTTGCTGCCACTTAATTGGTAATTTTAAGGAAATTTTGCAGTTTTTGGTCATTATCTTGAATATCATTATAGATAAAGATAAACTGTAAACAGCAAAAATGATCAGCAAAGTAAGATCTACAAATAAGTTAAATATGACCAAAATTGTCAATTGACCCCTTAAGGGGTTATTGTCCTTTAATGACAATTTGTTCACAATTTTTTTAATACTTTATGCATTAGGTCAACTATATTTGGTGTATGAAAATATTTTATGATCTATATGTCGGTTACGCAGGTTTTATTTGAACTTGACCTCATTTTCACAGTCCATTGCTAAGTTTTGAGTGTTTGTGTTTTATTTATAAACAGTAAGTCATATATATTTGTAATATTGAAGAATTGTTAGCTGTACATGTTTGCCTGGCATGGTTCAATATGTTCAATAAGGCATTGTTTACCAGGTGAGCGATTCAGGCTCTTGAGAGCCTCTTGTTTAAAAAGGTTATCAAGGATTTGTATAGTAAATACAAATCTTTGGCTTAAGTTTATGGTGAAAATAGTCCAATTACCATAAAATACTTCCGAAATATTCATAAAATTTGAATAATATTGAAAATATTAGTCACAATTTATTTTTTTAGATTATTTATCAGCTTGTTCTATTTATATTTTGAAAGTTGTTATATAATATTATGTAAGTGTTGATTAATATTGAGTTGAAGTTATTTTATTATTGATTATTGTGAAATTTTAATTTCAATACTGTATTGAATACATTTTTAATTTCAAGTTGTTGTTTGAATTATATTTTTATTAAAAAAATTCCTAAATTGATAAAATTCAGGTAATAGATACAAAGAATAGGTCTAGTTTGGTTAAGACTTGGTCAAGTATGGTTCAGACTAGGTCGAGTATGGTTCAGACTAGGTCGAGTACGGTTCAGACTAGGTCAAGTACGGTTCAGACTAGGTCGAGTACAGTTCAGACTAGGTCGAGTACAGTTCAGACTCGTATAAAACGGTTAAGTACTAGTCAAGTACACATTCAGACTGTTAAGTATAGTTCAGACTACAGTCGAGTATTATCAAGTAAATCTCAGACTAATTCAAACTGGTCGAGTAAAAATCAGTACAGTCGAGTACAGATATAGGCCATTTCAGACTTTTAATGGTTTGTAGTGTAATGAATTCATAATTTCTATACGTTCGTCGTAGTCGGGTAAAATAATGATATAAAGAAGTCCGTCCATGCCTTTGTATGTCCGTCTGTCAACAGCAGCGAATGAGTTGTTACGGCAAACTTCTGAAATTGACGCGAAAAAAAAATACACATCTAGTCTGATTTAGTCTAATACTCTGTAATTAAGCCAGTGCCATCTTTTATTTTTTATTATTTTCAAAAATTTTGCTAATGAGGGGCAGAGACAGAAAACAGACTTTCCTAACAAAAGTGGCGTGATAGGTTTTTTCAAACAATTTTCAATTCCGACGGATGGGTGTTTCTGAAGGTTAATATTGTACGGCAAAATATCATAAGATCTCAGACTGATACTGATACATGCATTTAATGTCTTGTAATACCGGACAATAAAGTAGTTGAATATAGTTGTAATTCTTGGATATGAAGATGTGGGTTTCAAACGTACAGTTTGCGATTTTTTGTAAATAGTGCGCCAGCAAGGAAAGTTTGTACTATGACGTCAGATGCAATGTTCTGAAGAAAGACAACTATTTTCTTCAAAACGAACGAGAAAAAAACATGAAAATCACTCATAACTTTTTTGAGAGGTCGGTGACATACACTTTTTATTGCTTTATTTTGAAGAGTACACATGGCACTTTCCGTCTTGAAATTTTTATGAAGAAATCACTGGTAGATATTTTTTTAAATACTGGAAACGTTTTTCATTTTTTCGTTTATTTTTGGCGGAAACGAAATAAATCATATTTTTAAAGATCAAAACTATACGAGTCTTAAACTTTTAAACCTGTATTTGATAGATACAAATCTACTGGTTAACGTGAAACAAGAATTATGCTTGTAGGTTTGATATTAAGGACTTTTTTTTTAGAGTTTGGATAATCAGCAAATATTATGTTAATATTCGAGAAAACACCAAATTGAGGTTGCTATAGTGACAAAACAAAGTCGGTGACCCCCAATTTTTTTCATCATATTTTGTTCCCCAACTCATAAAATACCTTCACACAAAATTTTGAGGAAAATCACTGGTAGAAATGAATAGGCTGTTTTGTCTTTAAAAAGGTGCAACATCAGTAGCGCCAACAGGGTAAGCGTCTTCTGACGTACATGGACCATTCATCGACAACAATTGTATCGAGCACGAGTATTACATGTATTACACATGTTTCTTTTTTTTTCTAATTTGTAAAATGGTGATTGGCATTTAGCTGGGGTTTTTTAAAACTTTTTGATCGTTCCTTTGTCTATTTTGTTTTAGTTTTTTTTATTGACGTTGAAAAAAAATGGCAGTTATTTTTATCGTGCGTTTTCAGGGATGTCATGCAGGTTTTTTTTTTGTTTGTTACATTTTTGTTGCTGCAAATTTGAAGCGTTTTAATAATCGCTTGAAATGATAAAACACTTTTCATCCAGGAAAAAAGGTATATCGGGATTTGAAGCCATCTCTTACAAATAAAAAAAAAAGCAATATTAAATGTATATATATCGTTGCTAACACTAGGAAATTTGAAAAGAAACAAATAACGTTCTGCAGTCCTACATTTCATATACATTTCAAACACAAACCATTTTTTTCAGATATCTTTAACTTAAAGTATTTAAAACACTTTTGAGAAGACTTGGTGTACATTTTTCTTTGTTTTCTGATTGATCAACATCAATTGTAAATAGTATCCATGTTATTAACGATTTTGGAAAAGCTACATTAAAACATGTAAAAGGAGATATTTAGAAATTGTTTTCTTAATTAGTTTTAAGAAAATGGAATAATCATCAGAAATGGAAAAAAGCTAAGTAAACATAAATTCAGAGTAAGCTGTTTTGTAAAAGTCTATGACATGTTTTTTTCGGAAAGAACAAAATGAAAATTACTTCTGATAAGAGTTGATAAATTGATGAATTTTGTTTATTGACTTGTTAACTTACATTTTCAAATTACAAATTTAAGTGGGGGTATATATCTCAACAATAATTGTGTACTTTTAACCTCGTTTCATAATTATGTAATGTTAAAGCTGGTACCCCTTTAATACCAATGTTCTTTCATTGTGAATAAAAGAATTGTCTGTGATAGTTATGATACGTTACAGATCAAATAAAATTACTACATCAACTTTAAAAAAAATAAATCTTCAGATGTTTTATTTATAATTATTTCATTGAATTGATCTGGTTATTTTGTGAATACATGTTTACCTGAATTTTTTTAATTTTTATATTAATTAGTCTTATAAGTGTGTTCTTTTGTTTTAAGAATCTGAAAGAAAACATGATTATTGAAGATATTGCTGGTAAATCGGTAAAGGCTATAAATGTGTTTGCCTTGTCAATCGAAGCACTAAAAAATCACCTAATAATGGCACTGGAGAGACATGGTACAGAAGTTAAATCTTCAGAAATACAGTGGGTACTTACAGTTCCAGCAATCTGGTCAGAAAATGCCAAACAATTCATGAGGAAGAGTGCAGAAATGGTAAGTCGGACTAAGTGTGCATTAAAGTTGTACAAATATTGACCAATAGAATAAAAAGAAGGCATTGCTAGTATACATTATTGCACTGAACAGGGTCATATAATGTTTCAAAAATATAAAATGATAAAGTTGTTAGCTTGAAATTCAAGGAGATTAATATTGGTAATTATTTGATTGATAGAAATAAATGATAATGTTATAATAGGTTATTTATCATCGACACTTTAATTTAACACTATGATTATTGCTAAGAATGGTATGCATGTGTTCCTTAAGTTTGGATTCAAATGAAGATATCAGATATTTCAAAACATGTTTTGATCGCGATGAAATTCCTAACAAACTCTTAAAAGACTGCATGGCACAACGAGTGTTGCATAGTAGTAACACTAAATTCAATACAGCTAGATGGATCTACAGTTGACAATGGGATATTTTTTTTTCTTGGAAGGTTTTTGTAATTTGGTTTCTATTTCATGTACAAGTATAAGTATACGTTTTATGATTAGCACGGATTTAATCTTTAAATAGCTTTTTGTGGCTTCCAGCAGTCGTAAAGCAAGGTTTGAACGGACAAAATTTGAAATCAAAGTTTTCTCGTCCAGAACTATACAAGAATTCGACGATGTGTAATTATTGCCAATGGGACAACAATGAACAAAATGAATTACATATAAGCAACTATACGGCCTTCAATAATTAGCAAATTTAGTAATTTACAGTGCACATAGCTACTAAAGCTTGTTTCAAATGAATTACAATTATTAGATAAAAACGTTTCGAATACGTTATCAACCAACACGCTTCCAACAATTTATATAACGGCATCATAAACAAGATGAAAAGGCAGGTTCTTGTGAAATGTCCAAATATACTTACATTGAATCGACAGGATGAAATACCACAAATTTTTATAAGCTTACAGCAATACATACCGAAAGATTTTAAGATTGATAAAAAAAAATCTTAGTACCAATATACATTTAAATTCTTAGATATCTCTGCAATGTTAAATTGATAACCTTTGAATATAGGGGTTTTCGAAGGATAATTATGATAATCTCATCCTTATCTTAATTAATTTACATGTTCCGAAATTAAGAAAACAAAAAATCATTTCCTGAAGGGGGGAGGTTGTGAAATTATCTTACATTCACTATGATTGGTATGTAGGCTTTAACACTAAAGGTTCATTTTTAGTTCACTTGCGAGGTAACTTTTCTCATTACTTGCATTGGCGTCCTATGTCGTTTTTTGTCTGTTAACTTTACCGTTAACTTTACTTAAACTACGGTTTCAATCGAAACCAAACCTGATCACAATCACCATTTGGGTATGTAGTTTTAAAACGTGTCTAATGATCATATTAATTAACCAACATTGCCGACACGACTTAACAAAGACAACGGTTTAAAATGCAAGTTTTTTTCTATTTCTTTCTACTATAATTAGAGAAAATCTGGCCACTTTTTAAATTCATTTATTATTTATCATTTTGAAAACAAATATAAATACAGGAAATGTAAAAAAAAAACTTAAAATAATAATAAGGATAAGATACATTGCAAAAATCATCACTAGACTCCTTTTTATAGTAATTACCTTAAGCCCCAGTCCCACTAGACCACGATCGCACCACGCTCACCGCGATCTAAAATAAATTCAGATCGTGGTGAGGTCACGGTATGAACGGCATGAAAATGCAAAGTTTCGTTGCTTTCACGATACTACTACGTCCTCATTACGCTTCTTCAACTATCCCGCTACGATTATACCACGTTATCACCGCGCTTATTCTGCCACCTCACTACGCTTATCAAGATCTTTCTACGCTCTTCACGTTCTCACAACGACCATACCACGAGTTATCCGATTGCAACACGATCTTACCGCGCTTCTACTGCGTTTATAGCACGTTCTTACCACGATTATACTACGTTCATAGCACGTTCTTACCACGATTACACTACGTTCGTACCGCGATCTTACTGCGTTCTCAGCAATAACGTCAACGTAGTGTTCCATATCAATACAGTTCCATTCCTTCTATTTCTGATTAATACGTTGATTTCTCGGAAACAATACAGTCATGCCACCAAAATCTACTAGAACACGTGGGCGTGGTGGTAGGGGTTGTTGTAAAGACAGAGGGAGCAAAGTAACGAGTCCTGATCAAACAGAGATGTCGGACCGACCAATCCAACCTAAATTACAACCCATTGCTGGTCCACAAAGCTCAAATGACGATATTTCAGTGAACGATAGCAGAGATGAAACGGATGTGTCAATAGATATAGAAAGATGTGGTATGAGTGCCAATGAGACAACTCTCCATCCAAGTAACAACTTATAAAAGTAAACCATTATAGGCCAATGTACGGCCTTGGCTCATACCGAACAGTAAGATATAAAGGGCCCATACAATACTAGTGTAAAACCATTTAAACGGGAAAACAAACGGTCTAATCTATATACAAACCAGAAGCATGGTTGAGCCGTTAGAGCAAATGGATAATTACATACAGACAAACAAAATCTAGGGAGCTTTTTTATATATTTTATATGAAAATGACAATGATAATGATGGTCGTATTATGAACGTAGTCAGGTCGCAAGAATAGCGTGGTGAGGACGACAAGGGCGTGCTAGAATCGTACTATGGTCGTGATCAGCGTGATATAGTCATAGTGGAAGCGTTGTTGGGTCGCGGTGAGAACGTGATGGTCGTAGTAAGGTCGTAATAACGTCGCTGTGATATCGTAACGTAGTCTCTCCGAATAGAATCACGCTTTCGCTACGCTCTCGCTACGATGGTACATCGACCTTAGCGATCTTACTACGATCTTAGTGCGTTTTCACTACGCTTCTTCTACGACCTGATTTCGCCACGACCGCACCACGATTGTTTTGAACATGTTCAAAGTTGGCCACGCTCTTCACGATCTTGAAGACCTCACCACGACCGTGGTACGACCTTACTGCAATCTACACGATCGTACTACGATCATCAAAATTTGCATTTTTTCACAGATTGTAGTGCGATCGTGGCCTAGTGGGACTTCGGTATTAGCTGACAATGTTTACTAATTTTTACGTTTTTTGACTATTATCTTGAAAACTTAGAAATTAAAAAAAAATAATAACATCACATAAAAAAGTCAACATTTCCGTAATTGAATAACAACATTGGCAAGGTCTACGTTTATCCAATATTGTCGGAATCACGAAATCTTTGCTTTATTGATTAACAAGTTACGGTCCTAAAACATGTCAAACGATTTGTTACCAATTATTTTCAAACTTTGCCTACTAATGTGATAAATGTTATTAGATAAACAGAATGTTTAAACCTAAAAAAGGCTGAGAAGGGCAAAAACTACAAATGTTGGCCTTTGCTTATGTTGTAGTTCAGTGTTTCTGTTGTTCCGTTGTTTTCCTCCTATAGTTGAATGTGTTTGATTTGGTTGTAGTTTGCTACACGGATTTGTGTTTGCTTTATCGAATTTTTGCTATTGAACAGCGGTATAATACTGTTGCCTTTATTGAAATATAACTCTATTTTGCATATTTCAATTTTGGTGATATGTCCAACCATATCTGCCCTCCTTGTGCAGAATTGCTGAAGCACCAACCGTACCACGTTAAGATAGAACTCAAAATTATACCCATTACATGTAAACAAAAAATTGACGCCCGTACAGCATGTATGATGCTAAATTTTCCGTTGCCATCTAAGATTTTAAAAGAGAGGCGGAAGATACCAGAGGAACATTCAAATTCATTAGTCGAAAATAAACCATCAACGCCATGGCCTTTAAGGACATGAAGAAGAAAAAAACGAAAGACAAACAACATCCTACATAACACAACATAAGACTGGAAATAAGTCTTATTCTGAAGGTCACTTTCGGGGATATTTTTTGTCAGCAACAAAAAAGCGTGCATCAAAATATACCAAAGACTGATGTTTTTATCACTATTAAAAAATGTGTGTGTATTCAACTTCAATAAATAAGCATTCATGGATAAAGGTTTATAAAAAGTAAAATCACAAAAATACTGAACTCCCAGGAAATTTCATAACGGAAAGTCCCTACTCAAATGGCAAAATTAAAAGCTCCAACACATCAAACGAATGGGTAACAACTGTCATATTCCTGACTTGGTACAAGCATTCAATAGATTTAAGCTTGTCAGGCAGCATTCATAACATGCTTCTGTTCCAGTAAATAACTGTTTTCAGTGTTTTTTCTTGTCATCGAGCTCAGTTGTCAGATTGACTCCAACTAATGAGTCTGAGAATTACGTTGGTATCATCCCCGTTTCTTCTATATACAAATAAAACTTAATTAATTGTATGGGTCTTAAGCGCTTCTCTTGAATTACTTTAATCAAGAACGCCCAAACCCAAATAATTGAAAGTCAATAATGTATCAACGGAGAATTTTTACGTTTTGATGAATTATTCATGCTAATTTTACAGGCTGGCATCCCTACGAATTGTCTTTTGATATCACTGAAACCCGAAGCTGCATCAATTTATTGCCAATATTTACCTACAGAAAAGTTCAGCGGCATCGAGTCTGGATTCACAATGGCCAGCGTTGGAACAAAATACATGGTTGTAGATCTAGGAGGTATGTTGCGAGTATATTTTGATTCCAATCATTATGTTTTAGGATAAATAAAAAAAAGAGCAAACAGTAATACAATGTAATAGTATTAAAGTAATAATATTTAAATAAAACAATTTTGAATTAATGACAAAACATATCAAATTGTTAATTTCTGATGTTGTCACATACAATAGACTCAATCCAAAAAAGCTTATTGCAAATATTCATTTTGAATATTCAGACAACAACATATGGTAAATATATAAGTTATGGCACATTTGTACATGGACAGTCAATGCAAATTTAGGAAAAAAATTAAGGCACTGGTGAATTCTTATATTGGTTTGGGAGTTAAAACATAATCATGATAGGAATTAAGGATTTAAGCGCCATTATATTCTTTTGTTCAAGTTCATAAACAAGATGTACGACCATTCGTAATGTTTTCTAAAAAAAATGAATGATATAACCGAAAAATATTCAATGCCATTTTGCCTTTCTAAATGAATATCATCATGATTTATTTACCAGTAATACAAAGATAAAAACAAATCAAGTTCTGATTTTATAGTAAATGGTCCTTGAAATAGCAGGTCTGGATGATGCACTGGTATTTCATTTAAATAAAGCATCTGTCAACAGATAATCTTATTCATATTTGAATATGATTACTAGTACAAAATCTTATTTCTCTGACAGTATCAGATTTCAACATGTCATGAACATTGTATGATTGATGATTAGAAAACATCATATGAAGTTCGTCGTCTTGCGTTGATCATGTTGTAAAATAAATGGCAGACGCGGAATACAGTAAACGGTAAATTACTACTGGATAGCATACTTTCATAATTTCTTGAAGAACTTGTACATATCCAACGTAAAAAGATTTTGAATTAAAACTTTTCCTCAAAACTCTTAATGAAATTCCGTTTAGATGCAAACAATTGCCGCCATGGTTTACTGATGAATAGTTTAAGTGTTCTGAAAAATTATTTCATCATTCATGCTCATGTTGAATTTCAATCATGTGAAAATCATGTAACTATGGTCTCATAAAGTTGCTATTCAATACAAAAAGGATATCCCACTATTATTATTTTATCTGATATATGGCCTAATTCAACAAATTTGTTAATGATGAATGTAATCCATATGAAACTGTTCAATTGGAGAAAAATGTATCTATATTCTTGAAAAGATAAATTTTCACGGTGACAAATTCAGGCCTCCGTTATTGTCATCTTTGCCGATTATGTCTCTTTGCCTTGATCATATTGATTACAATTATTATAAAATTTTGACAGTTGTATCCCAATTATTGACGTTTTACCTATTATGTCTGTTTATATTGCTCACAAATTGTTGTCAATATAAAGTAATTATTTGCGACTGTCACACAAGTGAGAAGTTTTGCTAGCTGTAAAACCAGGTTTAATCTACCATTTTGAAATGCCTGAACCATGTCAGGAATATGACAGTTGTTTTCAATTCGTTTGATGTGTTTGAACTTATGATTTTGCCACTTTATAAAGGACTTCTCGTTTTGAATTTCCCTTGGTGTTTGGTAATTTTGTTATATTATGATTTGCCCACCCAGTAAAGTCAATATAACAAAAATACAAATAACTACAATGTATCATGTAAATTGGAGTTTTATATAGCTGCAAATCTAGGTTTAAACAACCAATTTTTCAGAAATGGATATATCAAGTAAGGAATATGACAATTGTTCTCTATCTTTCAATTGGTTGATAAAATCTAACGTTTGATTTTGTCATGTATTCTGGGCTTCTACGTTTTTAGAATTTACCTTGGAGTTCGGTACTTTTGCTAATACTTGTAATAGAAACTGAAAAGTAGAATTTACATAACATTGACATAAGCCTAAAAGTGGTATGTTTGGTTTTATTTAGGTGGAACAGCAGACATAACTATTCACGAAAAACTCCATGGTGACAGCTTGAAAGAATTATGCAGAGCTTCCGGTGGGGACTGTGGTGGAACATGCGTGGACGCAGCCTTCATACAGATGTTGGAAAACATATTTGGCGGTCCCCTTATAAATTCTTTGAAAAAAGAGGAACCTGCCGCTTATCTAGATCTTATTAGAGAGTTCGAAACAGTCAAAAGAACAGTAACATCTTCTAGATCTGGAAAAATAAATATGGCCATACCTTATGCTACTCTAGATTCTCTCTGCAAAAAACATCTAGGAGTAGATTTACTTAGATCTATATCGACGTCTTCCTATAATCGCTCAATAACTGTACGAGGAGATAAAATGAGATTAGATGCAGATTTATTCAGATCCTTTTTCGAGATAACTATAAAACATTTAATACAACTGGTCAACGCAGTTCTTAAAATGAAAGAAGTGCAGTCTGTAGTCCAAATTCTCCTTGTTGGTGGATTTTCTGAATGTGCGCTCATTCAGGAAGCTATTAAGAACGAATTTACAAAATGCAGAGTAGTCATACCTAAAGAATGTGGGTTAGTTGTCCTACAAGGTGCAGTTTTGTTCGGGCATAAACCTAGTTTCATAGCATCTCGAATAAGCATGTTTACTTATGGAATTGATGTTCTTCTGTCGTTTGATGCTGATTTACATGATAACAAATATAAAAAAGTTATAAATGGCGAAGAAAAATGCGATAACATATTTGATGTATTAATTGAGAAGGATACACTCGTACCTGCAGGGACAGTTGTGAAGGCACAATATTTATCGACCATTAACAAAGATACTGTTACGTTCTCAGTATTTGTGTCTGAGAAGAAATGTCCAATGTACGTAGTTGAAGATGGTTGTACTTTATTAGGGAGCGCAAAAATTAATATTACAGATCAATCTATTCAACACAAATGTGAGTTTGAATTAGTATTTGGAAACACTGAGATAACCATAACAGCAAAAGACACTGACTCGGGTGATACAGTTGATGCTGCCCTTGCTTTTATCTAAAAATCAACATAATGGTATCTTCACATCAATAAAAAATTTACATTTGAATTTGATTTCAAATATTATGTTATGCATTACTGTTGGTTTTTTTAAACGACTTGACAGCTTTATAGAAGGTTGTGAAGCAATACTGAATTCGATTTCATCATATTAAGTTCTCAATAAGTTAGAATTACCGCGATATTTCTTTGATCATTAATTTTTATATATCCTAAACAACTTATGAATTTCCCCAGACTTTTGTTACAGCTTTAAGGAGGTACGGGAGTCTGGTGATTTGAACATGGTGTGTTTTTTGTAAAAATGAATCAATTTTTGCGGTGGTATAAAAAGGTGTCTGACTTCGGACAGCCATATGAATATGCAGCAGGTTTGAACTAAATCTTGAGATCGCAACCCTCTCATTTTTAATCTCAATTCAAGTAGTCAAGTAGTAGATTAACAAATGGTACCATATGTTGAATTCCCATAACAAACTATTCAGAACTTACAAAACTGCCATCATACACACGATCATTGTTTAAAATCTCAATACAATTGCTCATTGAAATATCAACATAATTTGAAGAACATGTTCGCCAACTTATGAATAACTTGCGTATAGCTCTTGTTTGAATCCGTGTTCACCAAAAACATAACACCTTCTAGTTAATTAATCTTAAGATAAATAGTTATCAAAGGTACCAGGATTATAATTTAGTACGCCAGACGCTCGTTTCGTCTACATAAGACTCACCAGTGACGCTCATATCAAAATATTTATAAAGCCAAACAAGTACAAAGTTGAAGAGCATTGAGGACACAAAATTCCAAAAAGTTATGCCAAATACGGCTAAGGTAATCTATGCCTGGGATAAGAACATCCTTAGTTTTTTGAAAAATTCAAAGTTTTGTAAACAGAAAATTTACCACTAAAATGACCACATCATTGATATTCGTGTCAACACCGAAATGTTGACTACTGGGCTGGTGATACCCTCGGGGACGAAACGTCCACCAGCAGTGGCATCGACCAAGTGGTGTTAATAGTTATCAAAATCAATGTGAAAGATAAAAGTGCATTCTTTGAAATGTCTTGCCTGCTTTACTTATCATGAATAAATGCCATACCATAACCTTATTTAGTTAGTCTATTACTTATAGTATCTGAGAAAACAGAACTAATTACTAAAATTGAACATTGAACAATGAACCATAAAAATGAGGTCAAGGTCGGATGAACCCTTCCAGAAAACATGAACATCATTTAACTATTCCATACACCGAATATAGGTGAGCTATTGCTTATAGCATCTGAGAAACAGACCAAACAACAAAAAACTGAGCATTGACCAATTAACCATGAATTTGAGGTCAAAGTCCAATGAAACCTGTCATTTGGACATGGGCACCTTACAATCAATCTAACACCAAATATAGTTGACCTATTGCTTATAGAGTATGAGATACGGACTAAACCATGAAACTTTACCTTGACCACTGATCCATGAAATAAGGTTGAGGTCAGGTTAATCCTGCTTGACATAGATCTAGACCTTGCAAGAAACCTATATACCATATCGTTATCCTTTTGGTCATAATAACTAGGCATTGAAAATAAAAAATAACCAAACAAACTTAGAAAATGAGGTCAATGATAATGAACATATGACAGATGGAAACTAAGGAACATCTGCATACAATGTAAAATAACAAAAAATACTGAACTCCAAGGGAAATTCAAAATGAAAAGTCCTTTATAAAATAGAAAAATCAAAAGCTCAAACACATCTATGAAGCATCAAGGTCTTCTACCTCCTGAAATATATAGCTTTATACAAATAATATACATTTTCACCAAATTGTAATTACATTTTGCTACTTTTGTCAAAGGCGATACAAAAAGTATTCAAATTTTATAACTTTTTTATTACTAAAATTGTCATTTACAAATATTCAATCTTTTATCCAATAAAAATGTCAGTTACAGATAAACTTTAAATTGTTATGGTTTTCCAAATCGATGCTGAAAACTGGCTAAGTATGCATTCTATCTTTTAGAGAATGCCACTTAAGGCATGTAGGTATCTACCTACAAGTATCATAAATACAATCATCAATTCAACTATGAGGACAAATTACATTTTTTGTCGTTCACAATCTATGCAATTAAATCATCTTTTAACGCAAGTCATTAAAATTTACAAAATATTCTAATAATGTGATAGTGAGGGTATAAAATAATGTAAAATGTGTGCAGAAACGAACTTTAGGTTCTGAAAAAAAAAATGCGAAAATAAGTTAAACTGCTTAAATGTTCTGTTGTGACAATTTCCATTTTTTCTTCTAAGAGATGCTTTCTTTCAAAAAGATATATATCATGTTAGCAAACCTTATATGTAAGTGCTTATATATAAACTTTAATAAAAAACAACAAATTACTGTTATAAGTCAAATATTGCCACCAAAATATTCATACGATCGACATTGACATATTGAATTGACATGGCTAGATAATTGATAATATACACAATTGGCATTTTGTTCTTTTAATTTAGCCAAAAATGGCACTTATCACATCAATTTGAATCTGCATAATCTAGATAAAAAACAATATCAACAAATAATGTGGATAGAATGTGAGGTAAAATATTGTTGTGTGATCAACATGTAAACATATAAAAGTAGTAAAACATATCTATTTATATATATAAAATTGAGAATGGAAATGGGGAATGTGCCAAAGAGACAATAACCCGACCATAGAAAAAAAACAACAGCAGAAGGTCACCAACAGGTCTTCAATGTAGCGAGAAATTCCCAGGCGATATAGCCACATAAAACATGGAATATTTTAAAAAGTCCTACTACTGGTCTTACAAATTAAATTGTTACAAAATTTAACTTGCTTTTATTCACTCAGACTGGCCTAAAGGTATAGAAAATTTTCTAATGTTGCAACAAAAATATGTAGACCTTTTAGATCTGAGGTTGTAGTCACGTTGATGTAAGTCACAACTTTCATTAAAAAAAATGTGTATACAGATTATATTTAATTCTATAGGAAAGCATTCATAATTCTTTTTTGCCTTTTATTAAAAAATCTTTTAATTTTTTGAATTCTATCTGTATAAAGCAGGGTTATACATATAACTTTAAGTTATTTTTCTTTAAAATATATAGGCTTAAACAAAAACAATAACAGTATATTCATATTGTCAATACCCAGACAGCTAGAGAGAAATATTATGGAAACATTAGAGTATTGTTTTATCTTTGATTGCAAAAAATAAATATATTTTTTTTTATATCAAAATTAGCTTATAATAATGATACATACAGAATATTGACACTTTTTCTACTAATAAATACAATCTTTTAAATCTAATACCTCACTTTTGGCTATTTTAAGAATAATTTTGATTATGGTACATTGTTTCTATTACTCTATTTAAAATAGTTTTACGATAATTGTACATCTTATGGCTATATCATTTCCGGATTAGATTAAGTGACTAGTGCTTATACATTAAAGCAGTGAAGATATGTTAGAATATCTAAAAATAAATCTTGTTTTGGGCTGTGAAATATATATTGTACCCTAAGAATCAAAAATATTTGATATATCAAAAATTAAAAAGTACATAAATATAAAAATACCATTTTATGTAAATATTAGGGTATAGAGTTTCATAACAGAAAATGGTGGTCAAGTATAATCTCAAATTACATTGTTATTTAAATAGATTGAAATCAATGCTTCCAAAAAGTTAAGAGACGACAGTACTACATCATTTAAATACGATCTTTTAACAATAAATATCATTTTACAGTTTTTCATTCTTTCTAGACCAGAAAGACATAGTCAAAAAAACATGGGCATATAAATCTATAACAGTTCATTATAACAATTAAGATATACTTAAACAAAAACATCATAAAGAACGATTTCTTTCAAAACAAGCAGTTCATACACGAGATGAGTACACTATATCAACATAACATAATTCTCTCAAACCTTCATACAAATTATTGTAAACAGATTTAATATCCCACTGGCCATTCTCAACTGGTTCAACAATAAATAAGACCTTTCAAGAAATGAAAACAGTCTTACTGTTTCTTGAACATACCACTCAATGAGATTTTTTGGCTTGTATTCTGAACATAAATAATGCCTATCAGGCTATCAGCAGATTAGTTAACTCCAAAAACAATGTATGTTCACTTAAACTGTAATGTATCAAAATAGTCACTTCACCTTTTTCAGTGATCTTATTCTTATTTTTATGAAAGAGTTGTCTCTCTTAGTTTATACCTGAACAAAATTCAAATAAAATAAGCTATTATAATTTTCATTTATTTAACTCCATGAAAGACTTGTAAATTCGATTTAAATATGAATTTCTTTAAAACAGTAAATAGGTATTTTCTACTAAATAAATTACATTTGGAAAAACAAGATATTTAGGTAATAGAAAACAATTTGTCTTATAAATTTTGAATCTTATGTCCAAACTATACATTCAGTTTTTTATTTGTATTCATTTTAGTTTTTATTAGAAATTCAAAATCTTTATTTTCTCGAAAAAAGTCTTAAAAGATAAATGAAGATTAATATTGGCATGAAACAGATGATCATATGGGTTGAACAAGATTTTTTACTGCATCAATATTCATGTTTTAAAAAATCAGTGAAAGTAAAAATTCCAGATGATGCAATTCAAATTGGATTCTGAATATATCACAGTATCTTCAACAGCAATATAAATGATTAAATCTGCAGTCTCTAATATGTATTTACTACAATCTCATTTTTCTTATCGATTAAAAAAATAAAAATAAAATAAAAAAATACAACAATGCAGTATAGTTTAACAGTGTAAAAAAGTAGACAAAGTTGTATTTCTATACATAACTTTTTTTACATCCATTTAGAGGGAAGCTATGTCGGAAGTGATTTCCAAATTACCCATTACCCATGAAAGGTTAAATATCACCAAACCACAGGGGAAAACAAATGGAAATTGGGACTATCTGCTAAACAGTTACAATATAGCCCTTAAATATTTTCCTAAAGATCATAAAAAAATCTAACATAATAACACAAATTCTAATTCATTGAAATTCTATGATTGCCACTTTATTTTTACAACTCTGTTTTCATTTCTACTTTCTCAAATCCTTCATCTTCAGCCACATATCCTTGATTCTCTGCCCCATCTACTTTTGATTTTCTTGAACGCTTCTTCTTTTCCTTCTTCCTTTTCTTTCTCTCTGTTTCCTGGTCTCCCTGTGCCAGTGGTTGGAGGGAATATGGTTTGCTGTTGGTCCTACTGTCCAGAGTATCCACATCTAGACCACTATCATTACTGGCACCACCTGATCTATCAAATGCTTTCTTTGGAGTTGTTCCAGATCCTTCATACATCTTTTCCTTCCTGTGAAAATAAAAATTTCATATGCATAAAAAACAAATTAAAAATATAATGTCATTAAAATTGCAAATTCTTTGCAGTAATTATTTGGAAGTGATGATTTTGCAGTACATATGTTAAAACAAAAGGATCCAGTTCAACTGATTTTCTAAAGGGGAGATAATTAAGTTATGAGTAGTATAATAAATATTTTTGATAATTCCCTGGAGAGCACACTGAAATGCCATTAATAGGATTCATCATAAATTAAAGGATTTGCCAAGAATATTTTAATTTAGGTCCAAATAAAGGGCTTCATATGAGAATATAAAAAAGAAATAAGCGCTAAAAAATATGAATGTTTAATTTTTTTTTATCATTTTCTTCATATCTGATTTGCATCTGCCTTTCAATTTTTCACATTGATATACCACCACAGTATAATACTTTCAGTTACTCAACCAGGTAATAAAAGACGATTAAACCTCTCAATGCTCTCAAATTTCTTTAAATGGTACATTATATAAGAATACATTGAGTAATAAACTATTTTTCATGTTTGCAATAAAAAAAAATGTCATGCATAGGCCTAGTAGCTTTATAGATTAAGATTTATTCTTATTTCTATAGAGTCTTCAATAAGCTGAGTAGCATTGTAAAATACAATTTCTAATTTCTATAAAGTCTTTCATAAGCCTATAGTTGAATCGTAGAAAAAAAGTTCTGATTTCTATGAAAACTAATCTAGAAAAATGTTTGATAGCAGCTGATTTTGTATTTGCCTAGCTTCATGCATATGTCTATCAGTGTTTAAACCATTTTTCACTGAAACTATATAAGAAATATTTTTCCCTTTTTAAATTCAATATTGTCTGCCATCTTTTGGTTCTTCAAGAACATCATATCCTTTACCTTATGACTTAAGGAGGCTTGCGGGTATAGGATTTTCAGAAAAAATAAACAGAAACATTAGTAGCTGTTACTTTATCATATGGTACAAAAATAATTCCAAACTAGAGGCTCTTCTTAAGTCGCTCACCTTGGTCTATGTGCATGTTAAACAAAGGAAACAGATGGATTCATGACAAAATTGTGTTTTGGTGATGGTGATGTGTTTGTAGATCATACGTTACTGATCATTCTTGCTAACTACAATTTTCTCTATCTGTAATGAACTTGCACAAATATTGGCCCTTTAGTTACAGAGGAAAACATTTTGTAAAAACTTACCAAAATTTACCAAATTAATGAACATTGTTAAAAATTGACTAAAAAGGGCAATAACTCCTTAATGGGTCAACTGACCGTTTTAGTCATGTTGACTTATTTGTAGATCTTAATTTGCTGAACATTAATGCTGTTTACAGTTTATCTATATCTATAATAGTATTCAAGATAATAACCAAAAACGGCTAAATTTCTTTAAAAATTACCTATTGGGGGCAGCAACCCAACAACCAGTTGCCCAATTCATCTGAAAATTTCAGGACAGATAGATATTTACTAGATAAACAAGTCAACTCCCTTGTTAGATTTGCTTTAAATACTTTGGTTTCAGAATTATAACTATAAGCCAAAATCTACATTTTACCCCTATGTTCTATTTTTAGCCATGGCGGCCATCTTGGTTGGTTTGTGGGTCACTGGATTCCTTGGGTTTTTACCCATACGATACAAAGTAAAATATTTTGCCCAATAACATCCCTTTATCTTTTCATATAAGACTTAATAGCTCATAAATGGTCATTTGATAATTTTTTAGCAGATTCTTGATTTTTTTTCTTTTGATGAGACCCAAATCATACCAATGCAAATATAAGGTAAAAGTCTGAGTCAGCTTTTTCCCCGCCATATTTTAAAAATCAAATATCTCGAAAAGGAGCTCCATGACCTATCAATATTTTTAGCTTATTTTATTCCTTAACTAATGCTCTTCTAACTTATAGTATCAATTTTAAATTCTTGATTTTTTTTATTTCAAGAACCCTCATCTAAGTACATCCTTAACACTTTTTAAGTCACTGTAAAACATATCCTTAGTTTGTCTTGTACAACATCGGACAAAAAGGTGAAAATTTTAGTGCTCACTAAAGAAATTGTATACTCTGCCTATATATAGACTTATCATAATTGCTTTGTGACGATAAGGTAAAATTTCTACTCTAGTATAATCTACGGCATGCATCATGACACAAACTTATCAATTATAAAGGGAGATAATCGTGATATAGAACCAAGCAATTCAAGGAAAGATAATCAGTCCAACACCTACCTGTGAGGTTTCAGAACTACACCATGTGCACTACACAGAAACAATATATTATATAACATTTCACAACACTTCCAACTTGCTCAGTTATAGTGGACAAAACAAACTGGCATGCCTAATTTTTTTTTATTTAAATTTTGATTTTTAGCTCTACTAGAATGTTTTTTTTTACATTTGTTTTTTCTCCTCAATGTAGGCATTTGAGATTATATATGGTTGTTTGAAGTCTGATTTTTATATCACTAGTCCCATTGGTGGCCTTCAGCTGTTTTCTGCTATTTGGTCTGGTTGTTTTCTCGGACACATTCCCCATTTACATTCTTAATTTTATTCTGATATCAGTATTTGTTGGGTTGATGTCTCATAATACTGTAAACCAACTTATTTTCGCGGATACTTTATTTCGCGTTTTACCCTTTCTTGACCACTTTGCGGCTATTTAATTTCGCAATTTTCTGATTTACTTGACGAAATTTAATAAGGAAAGATCCAAGGTTTACATATTCGCGACGATTTATTTTTCGCGTTATTTTTCTACTCGCGAAAGTCGCGAAAATAAGTTGGTTTACAGTAGTCTATCCTACAAATCTTTTATTCAGCATATTAGCTAATTGCTTCTTTCAAATTGTAGTGTCACTGTATCATATGTGTGCTTTTGCTTTGTCTTGAAGATCTTTAATTGCAGGATAAAATGAAGGATAGCAAAACATGTGTAAAATTTGTGGGATACCGATTTTAAGGAATTTATTGACTGCTAAAGGTCCTCCGCACATTCAAATAATAAAGGCAGTACAAATTTTCTATAGGTTTGAATTCAGAATTGATATCAAAAAAATTACAAAAATGTACTCTTTTTCCTCCACCATTGAAAATAGATATATATGTAGTTGAAAACACATTTTTTTTTATATCTAATCAACAGTACACATTCCTTAAACCACAAACAATACACTAAACAGAACATGTATATGTGTCACAGCAACTTCAAAGTAACTTACACTTGGATATTGGATTTCAAGTTTGTCCTACCTAGTCTATTAATACAAACATTTATAAATAAAACTTCTGATAATCCAAATTTGAAAAGAAAAAAAAGTGAAGATCCATTCAGGGTTTAAGCTAGGATTTTGAGGGCTTTAGTCACTTTTGCGCGCCATGAAAATCAACCTTTTTTTTTGTGTAACAGCAAGGGACCAAGGATGTATGTTACTAGCTTCATCTTTGACTTTGTCAGATTTTAAAGGACTTGTTGGCATGACAGGCAGTATGATTTGAGTGTATTGGCCCTTATTATGAAAGATTCTGACATGGGATGTGGACCATTGATGGGTGGCCTTCAGCTGTAATTTGCTCTTTGGTCGAGTTGATGTCTCTTTCACACATTCCCCATTTCCATTCTCAATTTTGTACTAAATAAAAATGGAATGAATTCAAACCGAACAAACAATTTCATGTATCAGAGACTCAGAGTAATTAATTCCTAAATTGATGGATTGTTGATTTGTTTGTTGAACATCCAGTGGTAAATATTTTAAAATTATGCATATCTAGATGAACTAACTGATCATGGCATCAAATAAGAAGTAATTACTGCAAAGTGACACTTAAATGACAAAGTGTTTAAAATAAGCCCACCACTGTAAAAAGAGAGATGTTTTGATAGCGACAGATACTTGCAAATTGGCAATGCAACAGGTCAACTGGGCCGTCAAAAGAGTTAAATTGTTGGAAGGGTTCTAGAGTAACATTATCATATATAAAATTAGTCCTTTGAGTATTAATGATTGTAAAATGTAAATACCCTGTTTCAGAATCAGAATTCTGGGTAAAATTTTCAAAAGCAAAAAAACAAATGTTGTGATTGGTTAAAAATTTACTAAACAATGGAAATTCAACCAATGACATAATGTTATTTTCATTTTGGTGTACTAACAGTGGCGGATCCAGAAATTTTCATAAGAGGGGGCCCACTGACTGCCTAAGAGGGGGCTCCAGTCATGCTTCAGTTATTCCCTACACATGTATACAACCAAATTTTTCCCACAAAAGGGGGGGGGGCCTAAAAAAACCTTAATCCGCCTCTGACAAACAATGAGATTACCCATAGTCCTTTAGATTGTAAAATGTGAATTGCATGGTGTTTTTTGTTATATCCACACTTGGATTTTTATAACTCATATAGAATGTGTATCTGTTAGTTGTTAACCTAATATTCTCCAGTACATAAAGAAAATTACCTCATACTACATGTAAAAAATCTCAAAAAATGTTTTATTAATAAGTGACTACAAAATTCTACATACTATTAAACATATCTTACCTGACTTTTGTCTCTGGCCTGTTTCAAGAAAAAGTGTGATGTTAATGAATGTGCAACACAAAACAATACACTGAAGAACTTGTTGTGAACAAGGAAAAAGCTATATTCATGAAGGAATTTCAAGGATTTTTTGGTAATCACTTTATTTGCTTGATAAAGTCACTACAGAACCATATATTGAGAATAAAAAAAAATATTGCGAAAAAAATCAGCAAAATAATAAAGATAATAGTAAGTTGATGCCCCTCAGCTATATGTTACGTACCCTTTAACTAAACGAAGAAATCAAATATACATGAAAATACAATACGAAAAAAATTGGAACCTTCAAAAATAAATTCATCGACAGATTAAAATTAAAAATTTTATTTGATCTAAATGCTGATTTTTAATTGAACACCAAATATACATGTTCAATAACAAGGCACACCAGAAAGAGTTATCTCACTGTCTGTGCTAAGATTTTGATTGTGCAGTCAAAAATTAAACAGTTTGAATTTTAAGTAGCCTTTCTTATACAAATTAAGCCATATGATTTCCCATTTCTGATTCAAAGATAATAACTTTTCTGGAAAAAATGGTTATCAAAGGTTTTGACCACCAAGAATGAAGATTTGCAAGGACCGACACAATTTTGGTATTTTGCAACAGCGTCTAGTGAGAAACAGCAAACGGAAAAAAAATATTTTGTGAATTCTGGGTAATGTGATGAATAAGAATCTGAAGTAATTTGTTGTAAAAGCACAGACTAAAGGTAAAAGGTCAAATTCATTAAGGAACAGATATTAAATATATCTGAGTACAGTTTAAAATATTTGCATATAAGTGAAAATGTTATATAAGGACTGTTAGCTAAAATTCATGATTTGTATACTGTTAATTCAGAACTTTTTTCTCATGTTTTTATTATTCAAGAAATTGCAAAGGAAGATGAATTAGGTTAAAAAAAATTAGACTGGCATTTAACTTTGAAAGTGTTTTTTTAATGCAACATTTCCTAAAATTGCAATAATTTTTCTCATGTTTTTGTTTGTTGTTTTGAAAGACTCATTAATAAAAGCAAACATTTCTGAATTTATAGTATACTCCATAAATTTAAAACTAAAGGGAAAACAACATTTTTTTTCCAAATACATAAACATAGGTTTCTAAATATTTTCATATTCATGATATTAATCATATAGACATGTGTATAGATCTTTTAATATGTTATTTGTTCTAGTATGGGATATTAGAAATTATGTAAAAAAAATATGTTAGAAATAATTAGTGCATTTATTATTGGGATTTCGAAGAATGGACTATTATTATATATTTCGGAAAATCATTCAGTCACAGTTTTTGCATTATTTAAAACTTCACAATAATTTTTTGATTTTTAATTTAAATTAAATCCTTTTTTTAAGCAGTGAATTAGGGAAGAAATGTTGAGGATGTCACAGTCACATGACAAAATTATCTCTATGAGCAGGTGAAAGAAAAAACCTTACAGTCAATCAGAAGACTTGTTACATCCAAAATTAATTTATTCACAGTAATCAGATTACACAGTGAAATCATGCATATAAAATACAAGATTATTTCAAAGATTCCATATTTAATGGATTTATACAAAATAAAGTAGAATTTGAATACACATAGACAGTTTTTTATAATGACAGTGAAGAAAATAAACTCCAAAAGTGTGACAGTCAAATTTTACATTTTTTCCAGGCATTTTACCTGAAACAGAAAAATGATACTCTATATCTTTAAATAATCAGGATTTATCATGCACAACATTAGTCTAAAGAAAATGCTATTCATGCTTAATGGAAAACAATTGTCTTTTCAAATTTGACTCAAGTTTTAATTAAAATAGATATGTGTTGAAAAATTGAACAAATAATGTGGTGTTGTTTTGACTTCTAATGAATGCTTTCAAATCAACCGAGAAAAAAATATATTGAAAAAAAAAGATAAGTGATAAATATTTCAATCTTTTATTTCTACAGGTGAAAGCATGAGTATATCATTTCAATGCAAAGCAAAACAATATATTTGTTTTAGGTAACATAAACACTGCAAACATTAAAAAGGGAGATAATTTGGAAAAAAATAAATGTAAAAATATACAAAAACACAATTTGACAGCAATCCAAAAACAAAACAAAACCTTAAATGACTAAACAGTTGCTACTTCCAAAATATTAAATAATTAATGTTAAACAATTCAAATACATTTAGATATTATACAAAACTGGTGGTGTTATCTGCAGCAAAGAAATACGATCCTAAATTTCATGCAAATAAAGTTGAGGATCGTATCTATTTAGAAATATTGTGATAAAAATTTCTTCACATTCAACAAGCAAGGCGGTGTAACCTATTGCAAACATACTCAATCTTCAACTACAAGTACAAAAACGGCTAAAATGAATTTGACCGGGTAGGAAGAAAAATCTATTTTTGGACCTGGGATTGTGCTTTGTAAACATACACAGATTTTACATATCCGTCTCTGGTCCGTGTTTTCAATTGTCAATTACGAAAACATCCCATATTTGGAAAATGTGCCTTTAAAAAATGAAAGTAAATTTTTTGACAAGGATATTTTACATAAATAAAGAAGCTATGGCAGATATAAGTATGCTGGTGGATGTTGCACACTTCGAATGATTCACTGTCAAATTAACAGTTTGCGTCAGAACATTGGATTTAAAAATCGTGGTTAGACATAAAATGTCCTGCTGGCTCAAATATCTTTAAAAGTCCTGTTGTTAATTGGTTTTTTATAACTGAATTTTCAAATCAGATGGCAAATTTGATGTGGCTGATTCTTGACGTCGCTTCCTACCCCTTCACGTCCATTCTAATAATAGATTTGACCTTTACAAACTTACACTTTTTCATCTGGAAGTTCTGTTGTTTTTGGTGGTGCTGGTTTAGTAGGGTATTGTGATCCTTTTGGTTTTGGCTTATGCATCTTTTGGAATCTGGCTTCTTTTTCCCTCCTCTTGCTACAAAAAAATATTTTACCATTTCAAAGCATTATAATTACTGGCAATATAATTTAACATTTAAAAGTTTTTTGTATCATTCTGAACATGTTATAAATATTTACCACTGGACATATATCAACCAACTACAATGTATCAATTAAAAGTTTTTTCAGCATCACTTTAAAATTCACCACTACTATGCTGAAGCTAGTTCCTTTCATTTTTTTTGCTTTCACCTATTACTTCATTAAAAATTTAAAGAAAAATGAAGCATAATCCAAAGAATTAATTTTCTGGCTGAAAAATATTTTTACTATTGTCCCTCAAATTTTGACTTTTGGTATGGGAGTGTATAATTTCTAAATCATATTCTTTTTAGGCACTAGCAAAAAACTACTCTTTACAAGATTACCTGCTTAACTGTGTAAGTAACAAAGGGTTTGAAATTTCTGATGCTATTTGTATCATTTATTCAAAATTTTTAAATTGAGTTATCTCCCTTTCATAACTAAAAGATGAAATCAGTTTAGTATTATTTCTGAGTTTTTCAATTATCTTTTCTCAGAGGAAATAACGGAACTTCACAAAAGTTTTTTGTAAGTTTGACTTATTAAGAACTGTAATCTAAAATATTTGAAGGTCAATTTCTAGACTTAATAGAAATAAGAAGTTTAAAAGATGTGGTATGAGTGCCAATGAAACAACTCTCCATCAAAGTCACAATGTGATAAAAAATGAACAATTAAAGTTCAAAGTACGGATTACTGAAAGAATGATTTTTTCTAGAAAAGACGGACATGGACTCTGCGGTTGTTATCGTAAAAGGTAGAGTTTTTACTTTTTGTCTAGTGACTACTTACTCCCACAGGGTTAAACTAATAGCAATGATGATGACGATGAGCAGGACAAGAAAAGCTAATGGTATAATAATCTTGTTTTCTAGTGCTGATGGTGGGATACCATAGAAATCTGAACCAATGTATGTTATATAACATTTGTCACAGCCTAGAGAACTGATGTAATCTGTATTGGTTCTCAGTTGTAGTATAATAGCTAAAAGAAAAGAAATATTAAAAATTTTTATCGAAGGTTTTTTTTAATAATTTACATGTCATTTGTTAAAATATAATTACATTGTATATATCTGTTTTTATCAAGATTCTATATTTTTTTTATCAGCACACAACAATCACTTGATGTTTTAAAGTATGTTTCTTTAAACCAAACTTAGACCCTATATTATATTTCCACCACTGATAAACAAAAATTCATGGCCAGAGACTGGTTAATTCTAACCATAAAAACAGATTTATTTTCTGTACAGTTATATAAAATTTCCATTATAACACCATTTTGATTTTTTTTTATCTAGGTTTATCAAATACCTTTTTTGATGTAGGATGATATATAGATCTCAGTTCATTGCTTTTAGATAAATCATTTCAACAAAACTTTTATTTATTTTCATAATTATCCCACTTTCCTACCATATCGGGAAATATTTATTTGCCTCAGAGAAAACACTTGAAATAAAAGATTATTATAGTCAAATAATAATTTCAGGACAACTTAGTTTGATCAGCAGTACTGTTCTGTAATAAAATTAATTTACACTTACTCTTGACCACAGATTCAGACAAAACATATGTTAGTACACTAGGGGAACTCTTATTTGAATTCTCTGGATACATGATGTAAAATTCATATAACATGTCCTTGTCATCATTTAATGGAGAGTTATCTACCTTTCCAATATGGCTGTCTTTGAATCTGAAAGAAAAATTGATGTGTACATGTACGTCATCATGATTCATGAAACTCTTTGGGAATATTCAGCTATTGCAGTTTTTATTTCTTTATTTATTGATATTTTGTGTTAATTATTAAAAGCTACATTGTGCAGTGTTTATTAATAATTGCCAGCATCAGGTGGTAATAAATATCTGCAATTTAAACTGCAGATTAAACAAAGATCGAAATAAATCAACTTATAGAATAGTTTTTTTTGCATGTATGTTACATATATAACATGTATAATAATACGTCTTTGTAAAAAGTGGTATGTTTTATACAATTTTTGTTGTGTTACCAAAAATAGCCTCAACTGTACCCAGTATTAGTAAGTAAATTTATTGGAATAAACTCTTAATGTAAAATAATATAAAGAATGAATATAAATATGAAAAAAACAGTACAAAGGGCAACGAAATTAGCATCACGGAAAAAAATGGTAGTGTACCGTTAAAAAAAGAGTTATCTTCCATTATCTAAGTATCTCTAATGAAAGATTACACAAGTTATCTCCCTTAGTGGTGATATGCTTTAGAATTCAGAAATCAGATTTCCACCAACTTACTCTGACTGGAGTCCAACAAGACCACAAGCTGCTAGGTTACTTCCACAGTATGTATTAGTTTCAGATGCTAACAATGCATGGAACTTTGATTCCATCAGGCCACTATCCCACTGTGAAAATAAACAAAATATCAGACATATAATACAATTGTATTATATATCATATGTGTTTGATTTCACTCATTTACCACTGCTAGCTAGAGCTAGACCACTGCCCCATGTTAAGGGAGGGTTGGTATTTGTTAACATGTTTAACCCGACCACGTTCATTTGCAATTTGTGCCTCTCCCCAGTCAGGAGACATCTGATATTTATAGCAGTTGTTGTTTGTTGCTGTGTTACATAATTGTTTTTTGTTCATTTTTTGTACATATATTAGGAGGTAAGTTTTCTCTTTGAATTATTTTACAGTTGTTATTTCAGGGCCTTTTTTAGCTGACTATATGCAGTATGGGCTTTGCTCATTGTTGAAGGCTGTACTGCAGGTGACCTATAGTATTGTTGTTAATTTCTGCGTCATTTAATCCCTTGTGAAGAGTAATTGTCTCATTGACAATCATATTACAATTTCTTATTTTGTAATGAATATATATATATAAATGGTCTACCATTCAACAATATAAAGGAGAAGAAACAATTGCATATTTTGAAGCAACAGTAAATCAACAGAGCTCAGAGTATTATCAATTAATAGTTTAAGGATCAAGGTACATGTACATTAGAAAATTAATACATGTTCAATGAAGCTACAGATAACTTTGGCTCATTAAATTGTAACTGAAAATTTGAAAAATATGCTGCATTTATCTCTGCTGATTGAATTCTTTATAAAAGGGGGAAATTTTTAAATCACAAAAAAACAACCAAAAAAATCTTTAAAATTTGTCTGAGCTCTCTAACCTGTACAGACAACTTTTTATAAAACAATTACGCTTAAAATCTTTAGAACAGGATATAAATAAACTGTCATGACTGTAAAATTTATAAGCCAATATAAGTGATATAAAATAAGTTTTTTTACCTCACTGACTTGAAGTCTGTAGAATTTTATTTCAACTTTGTTTTCTGCAATTTCAGCTACAAATAAAACATTTAAATTTTAATATTATAATAATGACATCTAACTGTGTAACCCTCTTTAAAAAAAAGATTTATTTTTTTATTCATAGATCATGCAGCTATAGGTCATTTCTGGAATCATGTCTTTCACCGGAAAAGATCGTCATTTTCGCATGCCTTTATGACGTAATTTACCAGATAGAAGGCGCGCCTGTATCCCTGCTCTATAAAAAGTTTCCAGCACTTTCATAATCGTCATTCTGTAGGGTAGTATAGAAATAATTAATGTTCTGCAAATACATAATCGTGCTTGCTGTACGACTGAGGGTATATATAGGTGATCATCCTTATAGATTTTAATTTCCCAAAAATTTTGTGCAGTATAAAATAAAACTTTTTCACCTGTTTGCTCAACATGTGCTGGAAATTTCTATGCATACATTTTTGTCACATGGTGATGGAAAGCCAATAATCCTTTAGGTTTTATTCACTGTCTATTGATTAAGGTCTGTAGGGGGTCAGTAGTGAACCATATAATGGTTTTATGGCATAAGGTTATTTTTTTGCTGCACTTTGTAGAAAAATAAACGATGAAACACAACAACATTAACAGAAATGTAGATGTGACGTCATGAACCCCCTACGGATCCAATGATTCCATGGCATAGGAGCCTTGTCACAACATGATGCCACCGTGTTAAACCAATCACGTGATAATTTACCCATGGTGCAATAATTTCATGGAGCAGGGATAACAGGCTTGTCTCCTTCAATATACATGTATCTTCTTTTCTTGTAGATGATGTTATAAAGTAGTCCGATATTACTCTGACGTCCAACGTCTGTTTTGCCAGACAAGCTGGGGCGTCCCACGGCCCCAGCTTGTCTGTCAAAACAGCCCTGGGACTAGTTATAAACTTTTTAAAGGTGTATGAAATTGATAATAATTTCTGGTGAAAGACATGATTCTAGAAATATATGTCGCCTAGACATAAACATGTATTATAATGGATGGTTCAATAATTATAATATAAACCCTCAGCTTATATTATGTCTTTAGCAAAGCTTTTTAGGTCTAGTCGTTTCTCATGTTGATTTAGAAGAGATACAATTTTGTGAACCCATAAATGTATAATATTCTAAGAGGGTGGTAAAGGGGGGTGCTTGCACGAAAAAAACGTGAAATAAGACATAATTTCACGTTGAACGTGAAATAGTTTCTGTAATGAACGTTGCACGAAAAATAAATACTTTTATGTGAACCTTTTGTGACTGAGTCACTGTCTTCTTGTATATCATGTATATATTTTAAAACTGTTTTACTTGATATTCCCGATTTAGTATACACATTTATGATATAATTGGTTTACGGCTTTTAAAAAAGTATTTCTTGACGATCCCTACCAAGTGTTTGAATTTTATTTGAAAAATACCGAGCACGCAAAATACGACTTTGAAAATCACGATGCACGTAAAATTAAATAAGCAGAACACGTTGAACGAGGCACCCGTCTTGCACGACTGAACGCCAAATAAGAAAGTAAAAACACGTTGAACGTGAAATGAAAAACGGCGATCACGTTGCACGAAAATAACCCTTTACCACCCTCTTCTAACTGTATCTACAAATTTTTTTAAAGTAATCAAATATAAAATTTATACTTCAAATCTTTTCAGTATGAACCAGAAAAAAATCGACTACAGTACTTTCAGTCATTTGAAACACTGAGAACCTGTTTTCCAAATATGTCTATTTGGGTAGATAGCACACATCGTTCGTTAAATGACATAACTTGTCATAAGATCCCCTGTGAAAAATGTGTCTTACTGGCGTTATCTCCTTGGACACATAAATTTGAAGCCACCAAGAGTATTAACACTGGTAGAAACACACGCATTTTCGTCTCTGTCATCTTCTGCGGTGTAAATAATCAGATAACCATATAGTATAAACGGTTGCAATGGATCGTTTAACAAATTAATGGTGGCCTGCTGTTCAAAACAATGTGGGTTCGTTGGTTGGCGACATGTAAACACCTTTTCGGAATACCTCGATGTTTTTCCTTGTGTAACTGGTTTCCTGTTATTAACAGGGAACCAAACGAAGGACTACATTACGCGGGAAATTATAAAATACGTTATCTAAAATTTCTTATTTTTTGTTTAAATCTGATACTTGTTTCCTATATATTATTCTTAGTTTATATTATATAGAGGCCCTTATACTTATATCGAAAAATATTATAAAATCAAGTGAGAAAAAAAAGTTTGTCACATCTCTGGACAACTTCCAAGCAAGGACCGAAGCTCATAACCTCGGCAATCAAACGCAGGACTTCGGGAAAGTTCGGAGAGCCGACAACCTTGCTTCGGAAGTTGATCTCTGGAGTAGCAACTATGGAGACCGAGTAAATGGGTCATTATAAAAAAAACCATGCAAAACTATGTTATTGGGTATTTTTAAGTTATAGACATGAAAATATATCAAAATAACACTTGAATATGTTAGATAAGAATGTTTTGTGATATTATGATTTATCACTTTTTATTGCATTTTGATACATACAAACCCTTTTTTAATGATTTAGGAGGTGTATGCTGGTTAAACCCGTTTTATAATAAGAATTTTCACCAATATGAAATGTAACTTTTTTTTTAAGTCAATGGTGTAACCAAAGGACAAATTAGTAAGATACTGAAAGTTGTCTTTCGCAAGATTTGGGCATTTACAACAGTTTCTCCCTTAGCAATGCTACCTGTAAGCATGTTATGCAAAAGAAAACAAACAATTATATTGAAAATTTAGTGAAAAAATATTAAAAGTAAGTAAAAGCTATATCCTAAATGAAAATAGTGTCCATGGTGTATCCTTGTAAAAATATTTTTTTGAAAACATTTCCGTAACTTTGAATTATGAAATATATTGATTTTAGAAACATGCACTAGTAACAAACATATAGAATAGGGGAAAAGATCACTTATTTCGTAACTGAATCTTAAAATACATCTTAAATCATTGGTGTTATGTCAATAGTGAGACCATTTTGATAAAATAACACCATTGACCAGTTTATTAACACCACAGTGACTGAATATATCATGACAATCAGCATTGTTTTGTGTTTCTTTCATGTTTAACAAGCGAAACATCATATTATTTATGAAAAACAATACTTATTTAACAATGTTTTAACAACATCATGTATTACATATACAAAGTTTTCACAAACTGATGTATGCTGCTAACACCAATGACACTATTTAGTAACACTATTGACATTTTTAGTAATGGATGTTATGTTATATAATTTGAGATTTTTTAGCCTAAGAAGTATTTTTTCATCTTTTTCTTTTGCTCGGTGTTCTTGGCTTTGTGTTCCGTAAAATTTGAAATGTGTTGTCAATGGTAATACTTTTGTGTCATCGGAGTTACTGAAGGGTCAGTGGTGTTACTATATAAAAATGCGATATTTTTAATTTTTATTCATAAATGAAAGTGTTTTAGGTCGTATACGGAGGATTATGTATATTATTATCATTTAATCCAAGGACCTATATTAGAACAAGGACCTATATTATGTTAGTTATACGTCCTTGTTTAATCTTATACATTTTCATGACATATATTCAGTTTAAGTGTATTTTTTAGTACTTAAAACGGCCATAATTAGGACAGCCAACTTTTTTACGACAATGTATTCTGAAATTTATGTTTGAATAGAAAGCACAGCTATATGAATAATGTCAATAAGTCGTAATTTAAACCTAAACAACAAATTGGAACAGTTGTTTGATGTTTAACAATAATATTTAGTACCTAAATGTATGTTTTTAAATTGGTAACACCATTGACACGATTCTATCAAAGGATGACCTTAAGTTGTTAAAATTGAAGGAACTCTTCATTTTCCCCATTGCATATTTCTAAATATCGTTGCTACTATACTATAGAATAGCGGGACACAAAGTTTTAAACAATGACATCATTTTTCAAAATCAGATTACCTCGTCGAAATTTGCACTTATTTTTATAATGACCCAAATAGGCCTACTTTTTTTTTTTATTTAACACACATAAACATATATATATATATATGTGAATAGCCTGTATGGCTTTATATCAATAGTTAAGGTTTATTAAATGAATGTCATTTGCATGTAAAATACTGTATCTATGTTGTAACATATATATGTAATGTGTACATGTAAATTATGCTCTTTTGTTCCGAAGTTGAAAAGTTCCGGGCGGAAAGAACTAACTAGCCGAAAAGTTCCAGAGGAACTTATTTAACTAGTTACTTTGTTCTTCCTCGGTTTAAAAGTTCAACGAGTTACTTTGTTCTTCCTCTGCATGGTTTAAAAGTTCCACCGGAACAAAGTGACTAGTTGAAAAGTTCCAACGGAACATATCAACTAGTTAGAAAGTTTTGTTTTGCCAAATTAGTCAAAATCGGAACTAACAAACTAGCCCAAAAGTTCAACCAGTCACAAAGTTCCATTTGGAGAATTGATGCAAAGTAAAAGCATGCCCCCTGTTATTAAAATAAAATATCTTATCGGCTTATACTCTGAGTGATCAGAGTGAGAGAAAAAAAAGTTTCAAAGTTTTGACTCTCTGATGACTCGACCCGTTACACTCTAGGAGTGGACCAGAGACATATGATCTGCGTGACAGGTCTCTGCTCGGACTATGATATAAACTCGTTTTAAAAAAAATGGATCTCACAAACGGGGCCTATCATAGAATCGTTATACAACAAATTCTGATAAATTAATAAATCCTGGGTCAATCTGAGTCAATAGTAGTCTAGCTATAAGGGTCAATTAGTTTTAATTTATACTATATTAGGGGGAGGGGGTCGGAGGGGTCCTGATTCCAAAATACCGGGCTTAAAAACATAAAATCCCGAGCTCCCGAATTTAAAGAAATTTAAATCCCGACATCCCGAAAGTCGAAAAAAGACTTCCCGGATCCCGAAAGGATCATTTCCGTAATCGCAAACTTAAAAATACCCAATCCAGACGTCCCCAAAAAGGTTCTGCCCCCTCTATATACATATATTTCGCTCCTTTAAAAGTGATTTTGACAATTATGACAGACTCGCTCCTGTGAAAGTGATTTTTCAAATCCTCCTGTTTTGATTCTTACTTTCATATCGAAATTTGACAAAATAACTCCTTAATGAAAATGACATTGAAATTGTAAATACATGTGAGTTTCAAAACTCTCCTTGAATAAATTATATGTTCGAAGTGTGTCCCCACCTAAGTCCTTTACCAGATAGAGCTTAATATTCTGACTATAAACTTGGTTCAACAAAAAATTAATGTCGGCTGTATTTCGAATTTCATCTATACATAAAACATCTGTGTTTCGTAAGCTTTTTTTGAGAAAATTCCGACAAAAATATCTTTACCACTATTATCAGTTAGTACTGTTGTTATTCCCCAACATAATTACGAAGCGGCTTGTAACGCTTATAGGTACATGACAACTCCTTCAGTAGACAACCCAAACCGTTTACTGAGACACATCGGATTTTCTAAAAAGACAGTAAGGATCGTTCTAAAGAACATTATCGGTATCATATTTGAGCGATTGTAAGACCACAGGGACCATGAACAGACAAAATTCAGTCGGTACGGTCTCCAACAATGAGTAAAACACATACGGTACTGAATAAAGAAACCAATAGAAGGCCCCTGCATAATAAAATGAAAAACAATTTAAATGAGAAAATCAGAGGTCTGATTTATGATAACACAATATGCCAAAAACAAATAATGCACACACCAATCAACATCAACATCTGAATTACAGGCTCTTAACAGGAATCAGCAGAGACATATAATAGTTATATGTCTCTGGAATCGGACACTTAAAATGGGGGGGGGGGGGGGGGTTACATTAGGGATAATGATAACACAGCTAAGCAGAAGAACACGCGTACGCTGCAAAATCATAAGGAAAAACTTGACTAATATATATTTAACACATGACATGGGTAAAATCTCTTTGTTCTTACTGTGCTATAATCTGAATAATGTACAGCTAAGGTGTGCATTAACTTCCTCAGATATACTGCACAGTTCAAATCTATTTTTACCGTTAGGGTCGTTTCCTGGATTCTGAAAGGGGTGTGACAAGTATTCTATAAAATTTAAAAATATCAACGATTGTAGCGAGGCCAAAAACGTTTCGTTCTCCAATTCAAATATGAAAACATACTATTCGACCCCCCCCCCCCCCCACAAAAAAAACAACAAAAAAAGCGAATCCTCCATTTGACTTGAAGTTACAAAAAAGTTTAACAAAAAAAATTAAACACTTTGTACAAACATCGTAGTTTCAAAATAAGAAAAAAAAATTGGATTGATTGTTGATGTTTTAACGTCACTTTTAAGCGCCACATTTCGGCTATTTCGTGGCGCTCAGTTTTTATTGGTAGAGAGAGCCGGAGTGCCCGGAGAAAATCACACACATTTGATAGGAAAACAGACAGTCCTAATCAATTAAATTCGGTATATTGGATATAATCTGCACGCTCGTGTGACCCTTTAACCCGAACTCCTTCGTCGTTCGGGTTAATCAGGGTCACACAAGCTGTGCAGATTAAATCCAATATACCGACTTGCTTGGTCAATAACTTTTATATTTGTTGATTTAGGTATCGCAGTGACTACGATTTTTTTTGTGTGGACAAAACGCACGTCTGGTTACAAAATTGCAAGTCTGGTATCTATGATGAGTTTATTATTAGATCGACACCAAGCCAAACAGACAAAAAGACACAAAATATCAAACCGAGAGAACTAGCAGATTAAATATTGAAATCTAGTTCGAAGTTCATTCAGTATTCATCTAAAACGATCTGCAAAAAGCATGGAATTGTGCAATACATTTGTTTGTAGAAGACATCATGATTAATTACCATGACTATAACACTGAGGTACAAAATTGAAATGAAAAGTCAAAGATTCAAGATACCTATATGTATCACATAAGCGAAAGTTATTCTATTAGTTTGCTAATTTCAATGTAGATCAGGTTGGTTTTCAAGCGAACTTGTACGTCTTCCCTTTATAAATTATTAAACATACATATCGAATATAGGACACAAATGAAAGGGGAACATGTAAGAAAAAATAATACTTCAATCTTTTGATGGTTTTGTTTAAAGTTTGAAATTTATATTCTAGTGAATTTGTCTATTATTACTTGATATCTATGGTTATATATGCTTTATCTTATTTTTAAATGCTTTAATTGGTATTAATGCTTGGCTCGGGCGTAGACGACTTTATTAGTTGGTATTTGCTTTGAACTAGCTGTCGGTAACTGCGAGTACGTTCCATCACAGCTCTGTACCTAGTGTCTATTTGCTATTTAGGATGCAAAGGTACCCAACCACGACTATGGAACGCCGGAACTGTCTTATAGTGTAAATATATAATGTGTTTTGTCGATTTGCCTTTACGTCCTGTCGTTTCTTCTTTATGTTATGTGCAAATGCCTTTATTTCCTAACACGGCATCTCTGTGTTATGTAAAATTAGTAATTTGTTTGGTCAAACAAATAACTAATTTGACATAACACAGTGATGCCGTGTCATGAAATACAGACATTTGCACATAACATAAAGACAAAGCGACAGAACACATTAAATATTTACACTAAAAGACAGTTCCGGCGTTCCATACACGACCACTCTCTGGGTTTTATGTGTATTTCTTTTTTTGTTGTATCCATCTGATGAGTTAGGCCTTTTAAAACTTATTTCTATAGTTTGTTCTTGTGTTGTACTTTTACACCACTGGTTGGTTTAGGGGAGGTGGGGAGACCCGCTAGTTTACATGTTTAAGTTAACTACGCCACATTATGCATGTGTCTGTCTAAAGTCTGAAGCCTTTTCTTCAGTGATTGTCGTTTGTTGCTGTGTTACATTTTTTGTTCGTTTATTAATATGTTAATAAATTAGCCCGTTAATTAGTTTTCTCGTTTGAATTACACAGTTGTCATTTAGGGCCTTTTATAAAGCTGACTAAGTGATATTGGCTTTGCTCATTGTTGAAGGTCATACGATACCCTATATATACATGTAGCTGTTAAATTCTGTGTCATTTTAGTCTCTTGTAAATAGTTATCTCTTTTGTAATCATGCCATATCTTCTTTTTTAAATTATGATTGAAAGTTGAAAGAAGTAACGAACATGGATTGAATGCTGCTCTCATATTGTAGTTATCTATGCATGCATAGAATTGATTTTAATATCAGAACTTCGATCATTCTGTTAACTAATTTCACTTTTTTATGCATTTTGTATTGTTGGATTGCTGTCTTGTTGACGTATATAACACATTTTTTTAATCATGAGGATTTGAATGTGGATTGACCGTTCCTTCATTTATACATCCTTTAATTTGTTGCGCCATTTGTTTTTTGTTAATAATTCTCTATTTCTTTATCAAATGATTCACTTTATTTTTTTTGGTCTACTTTTCTCTTTTCTTTGTTTTATTTTGTCCTTTATTCTGTTTTTTTTTTGCCCATTGTAATTTTCTATTACGAAAACCCTTAGTCCTTATCCATTGTCCAGATATTAACAAATGAAAAGATGGGGTTTCCGTAAAACTCTTAAAACGTAGACGTCCCTTGGGTTCGATGATTGATTTTAAAATTTGACTTGCCATTTTTCAATATTTATCTCAGATCATATATTTTTCAAACAAATAGATATTGATAATTATAAAAAAAATTGAACACGATGTTGTCTTTGATTAAAACAGCGATTTTGAGTTGCAAGGTGCATACATCAGAATTGTTGCTTTCACGTAATAATGCATTATATTGTTTTATAGAGAGCAAGCAAAATAGATTGTGTTCATTAGTAAAAGCCGTGTTGCATTATAGATAAAAAAAAAAAAAAACGGATTCGAGCATTTTAAATGTTTCAAAGGTTTCTGTTTTTGTTTTGCTACCTGTTGAATGCTTTTTTTTTGTTGTTGTGCATGTACTGTTTTTGTGTGTGTGTCATGGATGGATATCCTTTATTTTCTATTAAATAAAGGTTTTATGGGTTCAACAAGGTAATTCTGCTGTGGTACACACATATTGACATACCCACTTTGTTAATCTTAAAGAAAATTCTTCAGATATGCACTTCTCGTGAAATCATGCATGCAATAGTATTTCTATAAAATGAATTGCATGGGTAATGAACATTGAAAGATTTTAGAAAAAAGGCACATCCAAACAGTCAGGATTCTATTTTGTCAAAATTATCTCCCCATTACGCCAGGTATTTTTCCTGTAGAAATAGAAGCCATTGTAGGGATAACGCGCTGCCAATTTTGCTCTTGAAAACCAATTGATTTATCCGCATAGCACCATTACGATCCCTATTTGTCAGTTGTATTTTAAAAGACAAATCGTTGCTGGGCTTCCAAATTTCGTATATGGCTTTTTTTTGGCTAAAAATACTTTTTGACATCAATGGTCTGGACGGGAGGAAATATTTTGTATTATAGCCGGGTGAAATGGCGTTCCGGCTAAATGTAAATCAAGAAGGAAGATTTCGCTCCTTAAACTTTTATTTTAGCAGTCCAACAAGACCGGTAAGACCGAACAACAAACTCCAAACTAAATGTAAAGTAACATACAAACAACAGCAATATATATATAAGCACAATCAATTAAAGAATTACGCAGATTAACAGATGACAAATTAGAAACAACAATAGATAAAAAGAGTAATTATAGTGTCCGACACGTAATTGTAAATTATAGTCTAAACTGTCACAGAGAATTAATAATGCGATAAATAAAGTAAATGCATTTAAGACCTTTGTCCAAGATTATGACACATAATCCGTGTAAAACACTTATGCCTTAATTTACGACAAAGTTTAGAATAATAAAATAGATACAAAATCTAAATATACATTAAAACGATTGAATTACTAAAACGTTGTTCAAAAACTTATTTCATTGCACTGTCCAAATTGTCCGGTCATATATTCCCGCGGGCCCTGAAGACACGTCCCGGGTCTTACTATTCATCTGAAATTGTTCCAAAAGTTTCTTCTGTGGTTGTGACGTCCTCGGTATCGATAGTTTTGATTTGAATGATTATCTTTTCTTGTATTTTTCCGAATACTGTCCAGTTCGTCTTCTAGTGTTGTGATTCGATTCCGCATATGTTCTTTATCGCGCTGTAATTGGTTTTGCTTGTCGATAGCTTCTCATCTTTGATCGTAAATCCGGAGATTAGCTTCTTTTAGACCAGTAATGCTTTTCTGTAATTTTTATGTCACCCTGACGGAGGTCGGGTGACATATTGCTATTGTTCTATTCTTTTTTTTATTATGTCAGCCGATCGACAATGTCGGGTGACATATTGCTATTCCTCTGTTTCTTTTTCCGTATTATTATTTTTTTTCCACCTAATTTTGTCCGACCGCTTTCTCGGAACCAAAGGAACCAATCTAAACGATAGTTCACTATAACAAGGAACCCTGACTTTCGAGTTGCAGTGCAACTTTGGAACTAAAAAATGGCTGCCGTTACCATGGAAACAGAACAATTGTGAAAAAAATCCAGTTATTGGTTTTAATGAATTATTTGGATATGCTTAAACTCAGAATCATTATATTTTGATACAATGTAGGTGCCCACTATATACAGGTGTTGGAGGATTTTGGCAATCATTGGAACTATACTATGTTGCCATGGAAACTACATCAAAATTTTCAAAAATATCAGAATGCTCCAAATTTAACGAAACTTTACAGTAACGATGAGCAACATTGGTAGATGTGGAATTTGGCGTTCGAATTTCAGAAATGTCTGCCGTTACCATGGAAACAATGCAAAACAGGTCAAAATGGTTCAAAAACCTTAAAGTGGCATTTACTTTCTTAAAATGGTAGGTCAAATTGACCGAAACTTGGATGGTATGGTCCCTCCTATGTACCAATGTGGTATCTGACATTTGCTTTTGGGAATGGTCTCTGTTGCCATAGGAACAAATCAAAATGTCAAAAATTTCAAAAGTTTCAAAATGCTCCAAAATTGATGAAACTTAATAGGATTGTTGACTGTCAAGTCTGCATGAGTATTTTGAAGTTGGAATTTCAAAAATGGCTACCGTTGACATGGAAACTGGGAAAATGTCAAAATTCTCGAAATGCCAAAATTTACAGAAAAATTTATAGCCATGCAAATTTGTGCATTCACTGTTAAAAGTTTTTGAAATGGCTGCCGCTTAGTGGCAATGGGGGGAAGGGTGACATCCGCTATTGCTTGCAATATCAATTCTAGTTTATAATTATTAGTTCACACTTTTTTGTCCAGACTATTTTTCGGAATTGTATGGACCAATGATGATGGAACTTTACCATAATGTTCACCCCCATGTGCAGATGTACAATCGGAGGTTGGCATTTCCAACACTGGTATGCTTTTGATTTATATCTTTGAACTTCTTCTCATAATGCACACTTTTAATTTTGAATTTAACTCTATCGGAATTCATTCGGTCGTGCCTGAGTATAACGTTTTTTATAAATTCCTTGTTATAGTCTAAGCAAGGAAAGAAGTCCATCAATTCAATAGTATTGAGTTCAGCGCAAGGAAAAATTGACATAGCTTTCTGTTCTTTAAAATAGTCTCATTCTTTCTGCGACACGACGTAACTTCGATTTGGATTTAACTTTTACAACTTTCACGTCCGGTTGTCTGTGAAAGTTACACATTCTGGCGAAATGTCCCAAATTTCTGCACTTAAAGCAAAATGACGTTTTTGCAAGGTATCCGATAGATGCGTTGCCCGTATGTCCTAACGCCAGATAAAGCCGGGAGAAATGGCTATTCGACTAAATGTAAATCAAGAAGGAAGAATTCGCTCCTTAAACTTTTATTTCAGCAGTCCGGTAAGACCGAACAACAAACTCCGAACTAAATGTAAAGTAACATACAAACAACAGCAATATACATATAAGCACAATCAATTAAAGGATTAAGAAGATTAACAGATGACAAATTAGAAATAACAATAGATTAAAAGAGTAATTAGTGTCCGACACGTAATTGTAAATTATAGTCCAAACTGTCACAAAGAATTAATAATGCGACAAATAAAGTAAATGCATTTAAGACCTTTGTCCAAGATTATGACACATAATCCGTGTAAAACACTTATGCCTAAATTTACGACAAAGTTTAGAATAATAAAATAAATACAAAACCTAAATATATATACATTAAAACGATTGAATTACTCAAACGTTGTTCAAAAAACTTATTTCATTGCACTGTCCAAATTTTCCTGTCATAGTATTACAAAATAGCTCACAGTTAAACCAATCAAAACATTTGAAATAAGACATATTACAAAATTGCCAATGTCAGTTGTTTGTAAAGTGTTCTTCCAAAATGTTGTATGAAAACTTGAAATTCTTTGTATAATGGCCTTGAGAATAAAATAATTATACATTTCTTTATTTTCTGTGAAAATAAATTAAGTTCTCGGATAATTCAGAATTTATGTCAAAGTTTTTATATCACTGCTATTCACAAAAATGTTCAAGTTGACACACAACATTTTGGAAGCATGCATTTTGTCAAAATTTTCAAAGCCTGTTTGTGAGATATTTTTTTCTTGAAAATTTTGTAATTTACAACATTTTGGAAGCCCAGCGACGAAATATATCTACTAGCTAATGCGCATCAGTTAATGATCTTATCTGCATTTAATCAACTTAAAACTATTGTCTAATAGGTTGTCAGGTGGAATTTTTGAAAATTCATAAACATTTAAAAAAAAGATCTAGTAATTAAATATTTTGTTTAAGTACTGTTACAGTAGTTTTTTTTATGTTATCAAGTCAACCTGTAGCTTCAATATATAAAAATGATAAAATCTGAAGCGAGATGATGTATCAAATATTCATGTCGTCGACTTGATATCTAATTGTTCTGCTTTACTATGTATAGATAAAATGAAACCTTATGCAAATGGTGTTTTAAAATTCGTAATTGAGAAGAAAATTGTCATTTCCTTTGTTTCTATTAACTTTGGTTACTAAAGTGAACATTACAGTATTAAAGCATTTATTGCCTTCGATTCTTTTGTTCTGTTTCAACCGGATTTCCGCCTGCAAACTTATTAACATTTAACAAACTCCTTTGTCATACATTTTTTTTAAGTTCATGTATAAAAGAATGAAACCTGAAATTTCTACCGTTCTTAACCAAATAGGCCAATATAATAAACGTACTAGTATACTTTACTTAGTTGTTTTGCATTTTGTCATGCACATGTAGGGGGCTTTTATAGCCGTTGATGGATGTCTGGTGACCTTTTATGTTCCTACATCTATGTTTAAGTGTATTGTTGTTTCATTGCCTGTTTTTAATTCCAAGATGACTGTATAGAGCTATAGCTTCAATTTGCATCCAGATGTTCAGAAGGACACTCCGTATATACTGATATATGGGTTCTGCTTTATTTCTGAATTTAAACAGTTCTTAAAGCGAGACAGGATATGGTTTTAAATAATTTTTAATCACAATGGTATAAATCATTCAAACTCTTTACCCCTTCTTCCATCTCTTGTCCTTACATTTGACACCTGTCGTGTTGCACATGTAAGTAAAAACTTGAAGCGAAACGCCTTATTCATGCAGTGGGTCAAAGACGGTAACAACAATGAAACATGGAACAGGTCACTTTTTACATTTAGGATTGCGGTAGAACGTTTTGCTTTTCTGACCTCTAAATTAGTGGACGACATTGAGTTTAAGATATAGAATAATCAACTTTTAAAGATGGTAAAGTTAAATCGCATACATCAGGCTTCTGATTAAAAATTCTTCTAGGCCACTACATGTAGATTAATTTATACTATTCATATTTGTACATGATTGTTTTAAATTAGAAATTCCCAAAGACGTTTATTATTAATTAATGTTATATTTTTGTAACCCCAAGAAAGGAAACTAAAAACAGATGATATGATTATATATTGGCACATTACCAGTTTTGTTACTATTTTTCTCAACAACACTGCGATTTTGTTTAAAAAAATCCTCTTTCACTACGGTTTGATACATTCAGCATAGTCACATTTACTCGTTTAAATAGCAACATCGGCATAAAATATTCAAGTAACTGCATGTTGCATACTTGTAACCACAAGTGCATTCAGCAGTCTCATAAATAACTTGTTTGAATCCGTCGATTAGCAACTTTAATATTTCACCTTGATGACCAGGTAGTCTACAATTGATTAGATAAATAGACCAACCGATTTTGAAATGTTGAAGACTATATATAGGACATGACATTATTCTACTGCGTATTTGAATTTCTACATAGGTGTAAGAGCTTAAATCTAGTACATGGACAATACAACAAGGACACGACTGACTGTACACTTCCATTCAAAATAATTTTGTTTAGTAAGTATACAATAAACTTATTTTCATATCGGGACATTTTACGACTTAACATATGGTATGGCTGTTGCTAAATAATAGAAGCCATACGATGACATATTGTTGCTTACATGCATCCAATATAATTGGTCTCCGTTTCATTCGTACCACAATTCAGTATTATTGTAATTGTATAAATACACGAAGAGAGATTTTTTTGACAAAAGAAATATAATATCGGAATAAAGAAATATTCAGAAAACTTATTTGACATAACTGTAAATAGTTCCAGTAAAACTGAGTAAACTGCGTATTTATTTACAATGTATGTGATATTGTAATATATATTTTTTATAACAATTCAACGTCTATATTTCTAATCCAGATAGTTTTGGAAATTTGAAAAACATGCATTACGTTTTAACAATTGTATCAATATCATCTAATATTGTAAAAATATTATGAAAGTAAAAAGCTCTACTAGTAATGTCATGGTGTACTACGAGCTAGGTAGATTGCCATTATTACACACCAGAAAATGTCGAATTTTTAAATACTGGTTTAAGCTGTTATGTACTACAAACTGTATTTTGAAAAACTGTTACTGTTTTTTATATGACGATTTACAAAAATGTCCAAATAATAGACAAATTGGTTGTATTTTATTAAAAATGAGTTGCTCAGTATAGGTTTAGGTGATATTTGGTATAATCAAGGTTTATTTTTTGATAGTAAGCTCTCCAGTAGTTTTTACTTGATAATTAAACAACGCCTGTTTGATTGTCTGAAGCAAGATTTTGACAGCCAAATGAATAATTTAGTTAAATGTACAAGTTATAGATATATGGTTCAAAATTTTTGTTTACAAAATTATTTATGTAAACCAATACCAGTTATTTATAAGACATGTATTACCAAAATAAGACTTAGTAGTCATGATTTAGCTATAGAATGTGGTCGCTATTCTGCAATTCCAAGAAGTAATAGACTATGTAGTTTTTGTAAAAATGACATTGAAGATGAGATGCATTTTATTTTAAAATGTCCTACCTATCAAGGTCTTAGATCTTATTTTATAAAACCATATTATTGGAGAAAACCTTCTATGTATAAATATATACAATGAATGAGTTCTAATAATCTTAGAGAATTATGTAATTTGGGTAAATTTATATTTCGTGCACAAAAATTAAGATCTAACCTGATGTAATATGTTTAACACATTACCTTCTGCTATCTATGTATACTTTGTGTAGTTTATATGTTGTATACCTATAGTTGTTATGACTTTGGTAAATAAAGAATGTACTTTATCAAATCGTACTAAAATATGTATCTCTCTACGTAAAGATAGTCGAACCAATTTGCTATTGATTTAATCGTTTGTCGGATAACTTTTTTTCAATGGTATTTGGTAAGAATGTTTCAGTCGTTTTTCTTTTCACCACTTTTCTTAACCTTTATGTACAAAACAATTCTGTAAATATAGACATTGCAATTTCCCATAGGAACTTCCTTTGCGGCTAAAACTGGGACACTTTGAAAAATAATATCCCAGAACGGAAAGAATATATGCACTTGTTACTATTTTATTCAAAGGTCAAAATATAGGGCTGTGCGGCATATCTTCAACATTTATATGCCCTGAATTTCTAAGAGTTTAAACTTATACTAAAAATCACCCTTACCTACATTTTTTTACTTCCTAAGAATTAAAATTTAGGCGCTACCATGTTTTTATAGCTGGCTCAATTCCCAAGTGATGTTTCTATAAGATGAAACACAGAGATCATATATGCAATCTCTATTGATGACTACTGTATTTGCAGCTCTGAATTCTTGCCAAGTATCATGTATACATGTTTCAGTTAATAAATTTGAGCCAACAGTATCAGATCATTGTCCAATAACGGTCCGTGTATATCTGCGTCCATTCGTTTTTCGTTTTGAAATATCAAAAACAAAATACAAAAAAACGAAAGTGTTTTCATTTTTCGTTTTTGATTTCATAAAAACCAAAATGAAAAACAAAAGTGTTTTCATTTTTCGTTTTTGATTTCTTAAAAACCAAAACGAAAAACGAAAGTGTTTTCATTTTTCGTTTTTGATTTCTTAAAAACCAAAATGAAAAACAAAAGTGTTTTCGTTTTTCGTTTTTGATTTCACAAACAAAAAACGAAAAACAAAAGTATTTTCATTTTTCAATTTGGATTTCTCAAAAACTAAAATCGAAAAATGAAAGTGTTTTCATTTTTCATTTTTGATTTCACAAAAACAAAAAAACGAAAAACGAAAGTGTATTTATGTTATCTTTCCAACACAGTTTAATTGTCATTCAAAAAATGACGATGTTGTTATTTGTCATTCATTTAAAGGTCGTTAAAGTATACATGCAAAGCGGTTGTCAGATCAATACTACTTTAATCGAAGATAATGTCGACGGATGCAAAAGTCTTTATCAATCTGAACAATACGGGTGCGTGATCTTTACTTTTAAGTTTGGAGAGGTTAATCTAAGATGATAATATTGTAGCGTAACTAGCCTCTTTTACAAATAAAGTAAACTATATATTGTTGGCGAGGGAAGGGCTCAAGGACTCCAGAAGAACTGGAAAAAAAATGATTCAAAATCTTTCAAACCCTTTCTTAATCTATAGCGCAAGTTTTAATTTATCTATTTTATTATGTTCTGGTCTCGGAGCAAAATATATAGATACAGTGTAAGACTTTTAGTATTTACATGTATGAACAATATCAAAAGACATATGTAGGATGATGAAACAAATAGTGTAATCCACAAAGTCAAGTGTGTGGCTATTGTTAGTTTAAACATATTTATTAATAGTGGATTGGAAATTTTCTCACCGGAACGGTGATCGAACCAGGAACTTATGTTTTTGTATAGTCCGAAGCACTAACCTATGTTACTATTGTATAATGAGGATCAATGGTCTAGTTCCTCGTTGAAGACCCTCCAGCTCCTTTCAAGATGAAGAACAGGCATAAAAGCCCTGTTCATTAATAATTTGTATTTTTTCTATATATTGTGTGCGATTTTGTCCCGTGTACATTTACTCCACATCTCTTTATTTTCTATTTCGGACCTGTACACGGCTCAATGCTAGTTTAGACCTCCAATGTTAAAGGTCATATGTTTTTTTAAAATTATTTGATGCCTTGGGATTGGGATTTTTAGCTTTAATGTAAACTTGTATTTACATCAAAGATAGCAAGTTTTGTGTTCTGTAATATACTGTAACAGTTTAATTTTACTTGTCCGGTCGCATCATAACTTCTCAAAACATCTTCCGAACAATATCTGGACGTTCTTTAGTCTTCGTAGATCTATTCCAACTTGAAGTCTTTTTGAGTCTACGACGAGCAGAATATGATATTTTATACCATTAAATATTGAAGCCATAGTCATAAAGATCGATTACTTGATTGATGTTCCGTTAACGTAGCCGCAGAACAAAAACGCAAGAGCTACTTTTGAATATTTCTACAATTTTAAGTAGTTTTCCACTCACAAACACAATAATATTTTCAACATTTATTAAAATATTTGTTTTTTACACTTTTTAACTGTTATGTTGTTTTAAAATATGAATTTGACTTGAATTTGGGATCCCGCTAACATGTTTAACCCCGCCACATTCAAAATGTATGTGCCTGTTCCAAGTCAGGAGCCTGTATTTCAGTGGTTGTCGTTTGTTTATGTGTAACATTTTTGTTTTTCGTTAAATTTTTTTGCATAAATTAGGCCGTTAGTTTTCTTGTTTGAATTGTTTTACATTGTCATTTCGGGGCCTTTTATATCTGACTATGTGGTATGGGCTTTGCTCATTGTTGAAGGCCGTACGATGACCTATAGTTGATAATTTCTGTGTTATGTTGGTCTCTTGTGGAGAGTTGTCTCATTGACAATCATACCACATCTTCTTTTTTTATATTTATATGAGTATATTAAATAAACATGTATATACCAAGCTAAGTCAGTTTATATCTTGTTTTTCGTCTGACTATACAAAAGGCGAGGAGAGCTACTTTGATAGATCAGGTTGACTGATAAGCTGTATATATAAAGTAATAGGACAATGCATGGCATGAAGACATCACCAAATCACCGTATGCAATACTCAAAAAAACATCCAGAGCTTACCATATAGTCATCAACTACCCACCAACAGGCCGTGATCTTTGGTTGGCTCTTAGCTCAAATCCAAGAATGTCAAAATATTCTATTCAAACTGGGTGACCTGGGAGAAAAACATTGAAATTTTCCAAAGAAACACACACACCCCTCAACTTTTAATAAGGAGATTTGGTATTAATGCAAATGAGTGTAACTATCCAACAAAGTTCAAATGTAGTGGATGTAAGCAATTATATATAGGCAACCATATAATCTTCAACAATGAGAAAAAACATACGGTATTGTATTCTTAACAGCATAAGAACAAACTATACAAATCAGTGGAAAAGGGCTTAACGTATGAGATCGATACAAAACAGAAGGAAAAAAAAGGTCTAACAAAAACACATACCGAATGTGGCAGGGTATTTTTACCTCGTTTTCAAACAATCAAAGTACTGAAGTACTGAACATCGAATGACTGCAAGTTCTTTTGGATTGTCACAAGCACTTGTCTCAGAAAAAAAAATCACATCTCTATACTTGAAAGTGAAGTTAATGTACAGATATATTTTTTTTGAAACTCAGTACACATATTCTATATCACATGATCTTTTTAATTTCAATGCCAAATATAGAGTTCTGACCCTCAATTCCACGGTCCACTAGACATGGAAAATGATAGTGCGAGTGGGGCATTTATGTGGTATGGACACATTCTTATTCAAATCCTTTATTAAAGAAGTCAGTAAATTTACTACAGATAACACTACATTTGTAAATTAGACGAACTAATCTAATCAAAATGTATATCTCTGATTTCGTAATACTTATGTGTATGAGAAAATTAATATATATATATATTAATTTTAATAAGATTGTTGAACGAACACGTTCAATCTTAGGATTTTATTCTTGCCTTTTTTTTTTTCGACCGAGCAGAGCGAGTCGAAAACAATTAAATAGACGTCTTTCAAGCCAAAGTTAATATGTTTGCTATACACACATATGATTTTATTAAACTTGGTTATCAATTGTTAATCAAAAATACAGTCCTAGATAATAAAAAATCATGAAATATTTGGTCTAGTAATAAAAAAATCACACAAAAAACAGTAGTTGTCGTTTGTTGATGTCGTTCTCGCTTCTCGTTTTTTAGCTCACCTGGCCCGAAGTGTCAAGTGAGCTTTCTTATATCTTGGCGTCCGTCGTTCGTCGTCGTAACTTTTACAAAAATCTTCTCATCTGAAACTACTGAGCCAAATTCAACCAAACTTAGCCACCATCATCATAGGGATATCTAGTATAACAAATGTGTCCGGTGACCTTGCCAACTAACCAAGATGGTCGCCACGGATAAAAATAGAACAAAGGAGTAAAATGAAGATTTTGGCTTATATCTCAGAAATCAAAGCATTAAGAGCAAATCTGACATGGGGTAACATTGTTTATTAGGTCATTATCTATCTGCCCTGAAATTTTCAGATGAATCAGACAACCTGTTGTTATGTTGCTGCCCCTGAATTGGTAATTTTAAGAAAACTTTGCAGCTTTTGGTTATTTTCTTGAATATTATTATAGATAGAGATAAACTGTTAACATCAATAATGTACAGCAAAGTAAGACCTACAAATAAGTCAACATGACGAAAATGGTCAATTGACCCCTTAAGGAGTGATAGACCTTTATTGTAAATTTTTAACAATTTTCATAAATTTGTACATTTTTACAAAATATTTTCCACTGAAACTACTAGGCTAAGTTCATTATAGATAGAGATAATTGTAAGCATCAACAATGTTTTGTAGAGTAAGATCTACGAACACATCACCATCACCAAAAACACATAGACCAAGGTGAGCGACACAGGCTCTTTAGAGCCTCTAGTTATATATAGAGTTTAGACCTTTGGTTTTCCCGTTTGAATGGTTTTACACTAGTCATTTTGGAGGATCCTTATAACTTGCTATTCGGTGTGAGCCAATGATTCGTGTTGAAGAGGGTACTTTAACCTATAATAGTTTCCTTCTACACACTGTGACTTAGATGGAGAGTTGTCTCATTGGCACTCATACCTGGCACATCTTCTTATATCTATATATTCTTTCGATATTTTTGATTGGGGTCTGGAGCTGGCATCTCAGTTACTGCTAGTAGTTCTTTGTTAATTTATGAATCATATTCGTTTTGTGTAGTTTCTTTTGTTTACTATTTTGTCATCGGACTCGAATTTCTTTTAAACTGAGTTTCTCTGTGCATATTGGTGTGTGTTTGTTTATTCTACATGAACTAAATATAATTGTATAGCGGAAGGGTTGAGATCTAACAAAGCATGTTTAGCCCCGCCGTATTTTTGCGCCTGTCCCAAGACAGTAGACTCTGATCTTTGTTAGTTTTTTTATGTTTTTTTTTTCTAAGTTAAGTGTGACGTCCATTTTTACATTACTAGTATATATTTTTATTTAGAGACCAGCTGAAGCCCGCCTCTGGTTGCAGGATTTTCTCGTTGTGTTGAAGACTCATTGGTGGCCTTCGGCTGTGCTCTTTGGTTAGGCTGACTGTTGTTTTTTTGACACATTTTTTATTTCCATTCTCAATTTTATTGATTGATCAATTGATTGATTGATTGATTGATTGATTGATCATTTTACTACAAGCAAAAATTTGTATTGTAGTGTTAATTTCACCAATGAAACTCGTTATTAATGTTTGTCTTAATATTAAATTTCTTTGTAAACTCTAAAATTAACGTCTGATTATAATAAGACACGCAAGAATAAAAAAAAAATATTTGGCCTTCAATGTCTCAACCTTTTTTAATGTGAGTAACTTCATTGTTCACTTAGATTTCGATTCTGATATTGTTTTTGCAAGTTTCCATAAAAGATAATTGTTCTGCATAAAACCCTATGGGAAAGCACATTAAATAAATTTTCCAAACGTTTATTGGAACCTAATGATTTGGCAAGGGGTTGCAACCTGTAATGTAAAAAAGTTACATCCGATTGCACTGAGTGTGTAGGCAAAGGTAGCATATCCTTGGTTAGCTTGTTTGTATTATTAGGTTAGGTAAACTACCCTCCTTTAAGAGTAGACTAGTTCGACAAATAACCAATCAATCTGTCTGTAGGACTAGGCTCCTTCTACAGGATGGTGGTATACCTTACCTAGTTACTTCATAGTTCAGCTAACAAACAAGCGATCCAAAGATATTACCTTTGTCTACACACTCAATGTAATCGGCTGTAATGATAATGCGGAGTTTGTGAGACCAGGCTCAAGCAACCAGTCGGTAGCAGTCAGTTTTCAAATATATAAAAACAAATATTGCTTAAGACTCAAACGTACTTAAAATGTTTTTATTAATATATAACCACTATATCATCAGTTTTTAAAATATAATTAAGCAGTCAAAGACACTTTTCAATGAATTTTAAAATTTCCTTTCTGGTTTATTTAAGAATTGAATGCTTTTTTTTGTTACTTTATTGAGGTGTAAAGCGATGACCGAAATACTTTTGTATGAAAAGCGGAATCGCTTCATTCTGAAAATGCAGTGGCGGATCCAGAGGGGGGTTGGGGGGGGGGAAGGGGGTGGGTACCGGGGGTTGGAACCCCCCTTTTTTTGGCCGATCAATGCATTTGAATGGGGACTTATAGTTGGAACCCCCCCCTTTATCCTGGGTTGGGACCCCCCCCCCCTTTTAAGATGGCTGGATCCGCCCCTGAAATGTACGCACGGTCAACGCTTTTACAACCCTATGAAGTTACAAAAAGAAGCATTCAATATTTATAATTACATGTTTTAGCTATCGCTAGGATCATGAAAACACGATTTTTATCAAGTTTTTATTAAATTCACCTTAAGTTTGCACTTTATTGTGGGACCTCGTGTCATCATGAGTAATGATTTTCGTTGTGTAATGTAAAATGAGATATGCAGTTAGCCAATCAGAATAACGAATTATAATGAAACATACATCTTATGTTATTATTGGTTATATAAAGCCAAAATCAATCGCTTTCGATATATTACACAGCGTACTGCCCGCTTTACATTTTAAATAGTCAACACTTGGAGTGTTTATAGAATCGTAAATAATTATGATTTTTTTTAATGATGGCAAAATTGCACTATTGGGTGAAATAGCTTTCCTTATTATCGTCATCCTGTCAAATAGTTCATGAAAAGTAATAATAATTCTGCATTAAAAGAAAAGAAAGTTGCACTCGTGCTTTAACTTTTTTTTGCCACACAAAACTGTTTTTACAAAACATACTACCTCTGAACTAGTGGATTTCGCTTAAATATGACTGGACAAAAGGTTTGTTTTTTGTATTACAAGTATGGTGGGCAAGTAAATTATTCATTAGCTTAAAAAAGATTGATCCGTGCTATAAATTAACTTGTAATTTTGATCAAGTAGGCCCTAGATCTCTAGCTTACGTTCTCACCTAGAGCAGATAAAAGTATTGCCGCAGAATTTTTTTATTAACTGTCTGGTAAGGGTTTTTGTAGGGTATACGACCTCAACTTTAGACCTACTTTAGAAGAAAAAAACTAAGCAAAACAACACCCTGGATTTTTCTACTGTAGACCCCAGCTACCCAGCTTCCCTTTGCACCTAGTGAGGACAATTTTTATTACATTTTCGGTAAGGATGGGGTTCGGTGTTCGACCCCAACTTTGGACCTATCTTTGAAAAAAAATAAGCTAAACAGCAACCTTGATTTTTTTCTCCAGCAGACATCAGCTACCAAGCTCCCCTTTACACATTGTTCGGACAGAAGTATTTCCGTAGACATTTGTTTATTAACTTTTATGTAATGATGGGGTATCGTGGGTAACTGAGGTCGACTTGAAACATTTTTACAGGGACTCCAATGTGGTGTGGTCTATGCTGAACAATTACCGGAAATCTATGGTAGTTTGCAAAATAATAGTCTTTTTTTATAATGTGATATGTAAATTGTTGGTAAATAATGAAAGCATGCTTCTTAATTAATAGACATAGAAATAAAGAGAAACCGTATGATAACCAATAGCAATCTCCCAGAGACAAACTAACGTTCATTAAGGCAACTAGTATGATGGTCTGGATTCGGGGTTTTTAATTTCTGTATTCTTTGATATTTTATGCCATATTTTTCTATTCTTTATACTTTTTTGTCAATTATTCTTTTATCATTACATTTTAACACCATTATTCTAGCTATTTTATTTATTTCTTGGTCCATTGTCTCTATTATTTATATTTTTTGTCCACTATTCTCAATTCCATAATCCCCCATCAACGACCTCTAGTTAATGTCACCTTATAGTCTTCACAAATAAGCAAAATTAATACCTTATGACAAACCAATTTAATATCCCAGTTTGAATTGTGCAATTGCGGAAATTTTGAAAATTTGATCAAGCAAAATACATTATCGTCCTCGTAGTTCGTAAAATACTGGCAGATGGATCTTGGTCATCAATTCTAATAATCTTGGATCGACCTTTCTAAACTTAAAAGTAATAAAGTTCACGCACCCATATTGTTCCGATTGCTAAAGACTTTTGCATCCGTCGACATTATCTTCGATTAAAGTAGTATTGATCTGACAACCGCTTTACATGTATACTTTAACGACCTTTAAATGAATGACAAATGACAACATTGTCATTTTTTGAATGACAATTAAACTGTGTTGGAAAGATAACATAAATACACTTTCGTTTTTCGTTTTTTGTTTTTGTGAAATCAAAAATGAAAAATGAAAACACTTTCATTTTTCGATTTTAGTTTTTGAGAAATCCAAATTGAAAAATGAAAATACTTTTGTTTTTCGTTTTTTGTTTGTGAAATCAAAAACGAAAAACGAAAACACTTTTGTTTTTCATTTTGGTTTTTAAGAAATCAAAAACGAAAAATGAAAACACTTTCGTTTTTCGTTTTGGTTTTTAAGAAATCAAAAACGAAAAATTGAAAAATGAAAATACTTTTGTTTTTCGTTTTTTGTTTGTGAAATCAAAAACGAAAAATGAAAACACTTTTGTTTTTTATTTTGGTTTTTAAGAAATCAAAATCGAAAAATTGAAAAATGAAAATACTTTTGTTTTTCGTTTTTTGTTTGTGAAATCAAAAACGAAAAACGAAAACACTTTTGTTTTTCATTTTGGTTTTTAAGAAATCAAAAACGAAAAATGAAAACACTTTCGTTTTTCGTTTTGGTTTTTAAGAAATCAAAAACGAAAAATGAAAACACTTTTGTTTTTCATTTTGGTTTTTATGAAATCAAAAACGAAAAATGAAAACACTTTCGTTTTTTGTTTTTTGTTTTTGATATTTCAAAACGAAAAACGAATGGACGCAGATATACACGGAACAATAACAGTAAATATCATGTCACATATAAATAAGCAACCACCTGAAAACTTAAAAACTCTTTTAATGTGCATAAAATGGAATATGAAAATACATTTAAATTAAATTTATTAAAAACTGACTTCCAACCATGCAATTATTTTTGAAATAGAAACCTGAGCAGAAATCCCAACTCAAAATAACTTAGTATCTAGTGAAAAACACCAAACTAGGAACTATGGAACAAGCAACTAAGCTTAGATCTTGTGTCCAAAAAAGGTACTAAATAAATTGATAGGGAAAAATTATAGACAATTTAGAAAAAAAAGGCTGACTAAAATCTTGGAATCAAATAATTCTTCAGATGCGTTTTGGAAAACTGTTAAAACTGAATAATCCTAGTTCAAGCTAAATAATGGCTTGATTACTTCAAAAAATCTTATGAATACTACCCATAACAAAAATTATGATATCAAATCATGTACTGATGGTAATTATTTGAATAATTGTAACAACATTTAAAATGTTGAAAATATCTTATACTATGAACGTCAACATGTATGTAATTTTTTTTAACTTAATTCTTTTTACTGGTATATATCCTTCTAAATGGAGAGAAAATTACATTAAACCAGTATTTAAAGGAGAGTGTTTTAATAACCTCTCAAACTACAGAACTAGTGATCACATTCTAATATTAAAGAATGGTCCATTTATGTTATATTCGGCAAGTTTGTGCAACAGAGCCTCTCTATTTATAGTGTCAAAAGCTTTGTTCAAATCAATAAAACATGCATATATTCTTTTGTTTGATTTAAAAGCTTTATCAATAATAGTTTTTAAAGTTAGAATGTGATCACTAGATGTTTTTTTCCCATATGATTTTTTTTTAATTCTTGTGTTAGCCCAATATTACTGTATTGTAGTGAGATATGGTCACTAAATATTGTGAAGAACAACAAAACTCTTAAATCTCAATACTTATCAATGAAATCAGTAAAACTCCAGATCAAATTTGCGAAAAGTCTTCTTAATGTTAATTCAAAGGCAGTAAATACAGCTGTATTAGCTGAATTGGGAATGTACCCTATTGGTATACAGGCCCTTAAGTCTTCTGTAGGATTTTGGTTACGTGTTTTAAATTCAAATGAAAATGAGTCATTATTATATAATATTTATAAAGTTAACAAGCAGTTTAATAAAGGATATGCTTCAAAAATTAAAATGCTACTATCAAAATTGAATTTCACACATGTTTGGGAAAATCAATGTACCTTTTCTTAAAAACGATTACTTTTAGCCCTCGTGTTGCAGCTCTTTAATGATGATAATTCAATAAATGGAAATAAACTAAGAACCTTCAGAAAATTTAAAGTAAAGTATGAACTAGAAAGTACCTTTTATTGAATTTAGATAAACATGTTACAAAAAATTATGCCAAAACAAGACTAAGTAATAGTTTGCTGGCTGTTGAACGCGGTAGATACAACAAAACAGCCTTGGAAAATGGAATATGTCCTTTATGCCACAAAGAGGTGAAAGATGAATTCCATTTTATCATAATATGTACACAAATTAATAAAACTAGGATCAAAATGTTTAATGAAATTTCTAGTATTGTCCCCAGTTTTAATTTAATGAGTTAAGAAAACAAATTTGATTTTATATTTTCTTGTGAAGAATGTGATATTTTACTTATCATTGTTAACAATATAAGTGAAATGAATAATGAGATAAACAATTGAAATGTAAATATATGAACTGTGTGTGATTGGTGGCTTAATAAATAATGTAATATATAATCATAATATTTAAATTGATAATACATGCTGTCAAAAACAGTATTATAATTCATATTAATAATCTTTTTTTTTAAAGCTACATATTTGTATTGTTTAATTCCATCGTTTTGTCATTAATATGTCTGTCTGTTTGTTTGTTTGTTTGTTGTTTGTTTTGGTTTTGTATTGGTTTGTTTATTTAGTAACAATCCTGTTGTTTTCATTTTAAAATAATAAAATTCTTAGTCTTATTCTTATTATTCTTATATGGGAACCAGTACGTTCACAAATTAACATATTATCTATGAATATTATATATCGGCCCAAAAGAGGCGTGGTTTGAAAAAAACATCTGTATTTAGGACAATATTCAAAAAAACATGCAAAACTATGTTATTTGGTCTTTTTAAGTCATAGACATGACAATATATCAAAATAACACTTGCATATGTTCGATTTGAATGTTTGATGATACACTATATACAGTTTACAGTATGAAATGTAAAAATGCTTAAACCCTTGAATAAAGCCAGAATAAACTGTTATTTTTTACTATAAATCCTTTCAGACCAGAAATAGGACTATTATTCATATCATTTCTTATTAGGATTTACCACTTTTTATTGCATTTTGATACATTCATTTTTTTAATGATTTGGGAGGTGTATGTTGGTAATATAATAAAAATTTTCACCAAAAAGAAAAGTCTCATTTTTTAAGTTAATGGTGTAACCAAAAGACGAATTGGTAGGGTATTAATATGGACAGCTATATTGCAATACAATAACAACATGAACAACAAATTTTTATTCATATCATTTCTTATTAGGATTTACCACTTTTTATTGCAGTTTGATACATTCATTTTTTTAATGATTTGGGAGGTGTATGTTGGTAATATAATAAAAATTTTCACCAAAACGAAAAATTCTCATTTTTTAAGTTAATGGTGTAACCAAAAGACGAATTGGTAGGATATTAATATGGACAGCTATATTGCAATACAATAACATGAACAACAAATTTTTGTTCGCATAAATTCTGGGTGCCAGCATGTCCTCCTTTTATTCAAAATAATGTTACGTACCAAAATTTCAGTAGTTTTGATACCTCATGTTCACTTGTACAACAAAATGATTTGACCGCATTGACCAAAACTGACCAAATGTGCACTTTAATTTGTAAATTTATATACCATGTATACCCGCATAGTAAATCAGCCATATTTTTTGTGTGTTAGGATTCAATGTACAATACAATGGACAGCAATATTGCAAAACAATTTTTGTTCGCATACATTTAGGGTGCTAGAATGTCCTCCTTTTAATCAAAATATTGATACGTAACAAAATTTCAGTTGTTTTGATACCTCATGCTGACTTGTACAACAAAGTTATTTGACCGCTTCCACCAAAACTGACCATATGTGCACTTAAATTTGTAAATCTATATACCATATATACCCGCATAGTAATTCAGCCATATTTTTTATGTCAGGATTCAATGTATAATACAATGGACAGCAATATTGCAATACACTAACAACAAATTTTTGTTCGCATAAATTTAGGGTGCCAGCATGTCCTCCTTTTATTCACAATATTGATACGTAACAAAATTTCAATAGTTTTGATACCTCAAGCTGACTTGTACAACAAAATGATTTGACCGCATTGACCAAAACTGACCATATGTGCCAGCATGTCCTCCTTTAATTCCATCACTGTATTGGATACCTAAACTACATAAGTGTCCTTACAAACAACGGTATATTGCTGGGTCTTCCAAGTGCTCCACGAAACCTCTTTCTAAATTATTAACATCTATTTTATCAGCAATCAAAGACGGGCTTCAAAGTTATTGTGAAACTGCCTATTCTAGAGGTGGCGTGAATCAGATGTGGATACATTCCAAAGATCTTTTAGAGTACATACAATCTAACTCTCTTTCATCTTGTAACAGTATTAAAACATTTGACTTTTCTACTCTTTACACAAGTATTCCACATTCCAAACTAAAAAACAAATTGAAATAGTTGGTATTACTTTGCTTCATAAAAAAGAATGGCCAACGTAAATACAAGTATCTTGTTTTAGGGAGGGATAAATCATACTTTGTAAAGAATCACTCTGATTCAAACAAAAAATTCTCTGAAACCGATCTGATTTCTTGATTGACAACATATTTGTAACGTTCGGAGGACGTGTTTTTCAACAGACTGTCGGCATCCCAATGGGAACAAACTGTGCCCCTCTACTTGCCGACTTGTTTCTTCATTATTATGAGGCTGACTTCATGCAGGAACTTCTTAGGAAGAAAGATAAGAAGTTAGCAATACCCTTTAACTCTACTTTCCGCTATATAGATGACGTTCTTTCACTAAACAATTCAAAATTTGGTGACTATGTGGAACGCATCTATCCCATCGAATTGGAGATAAAGGATACTACAGATACAGTTAAGTCGGCTTCATATCTTGACTTACATCTAGAAATTGACAATGAGGGTCGGTTGAAAACAAAACTTTACGACAAAAGAGATGATTTCAGCTTTCCAATTGTGAACTTTCCATTTCTAAGTAGCAACGTTCCAGTAGCACCTGCATACGGGGTATATATCTCCCGATTGATACGATATTCCCGTGCTTGCATTTCCTATCATGGTTTTCTTGATAGAGGGTTACTGCTCACAAGGAAGCTATTAAACCAAGAGTTCCAAATGGTGAAGTTGAAATCATCCCTTCGTAAATTTTACGGACGCCATCACGAGTTGGTTGACCGTTATGGAATAACCGTTTCACAAATGATATCGGATATGTTCCTTACGTCGTAACTACAATCCCCTTCCCTTTCATGAATGTGACCTACCGAATTAGACTATTTACCGGATTTGTAATCACATAAGCAACACGACGGGTGCCACATGTGGAGCAGGATCTGCTTACCCTTCCGGAGCACCTGAGATCATCCCTAGTTTTTGGTGGGGTTCGTGTTGTTTATTCTTTAGTTTTCTATGTTGTGTCATGTGTACTATTGTTTTTCTGTTTGTCTTTTTCATTTTTAGCCATGGCGTTGTCAGTTTGTTTTAGATTTATGAGTTTGACTGTCCCTTTGGTATCTTTCGTCCCTCTTTTAATTCAAAATATTGATACGTAACAAAATTTCAGTAGTTTTGATACCTCAAGCTGACTTTTGACCAAATTGACCAAAGCTGACCATATGAGCACTTTAATTTGTAAATCAGTATACCCCCATAGTAAGTCAGCCATAATATTTATGTCAGGATTCAATGTATAATACTATGGACAGCAATATTGCAATACATGTACTACAATAGAAACAAATTTTGTCCTCCTTATATTCAAAATATTGATACGTAACAAAATTTCAATAGTTTTGATACCTCAAGCTGACTTGTAAAACAAAATGATTTGACCGAATTGACCAAAACTGACCATATGTGCACTTTAATTTGTAAATCTATATACTCGCATAGTAAATCAGCCATATTTTTTATGTCAGGATTCAATGTATAATACAATGGACAGCTATTATTAGTTACATAGTGTGCTATTGACCTAATACGGTATATATGGGGTCAGTAAATTCCATATGGGGTGAGAGCGAAGCTCGAATCCCCATATGGAATTTACTGACCCCATATATACCGTATTAGGTCACTAGCACACTATGTAACGAATTTATCTTACCGACTATCTTAACGTGTGAAATTAAGACTAGTGATTCTCAAAACGAGCAAGTCTTCAATACTGTTAGCGCTAGGAAAATACTTCCATTAATCCTACAAAAACAGATGCCAACAATAACGACTTGTAAGGTTTAAATGTGTTTTATGAATTTCTTTCAATCTGAATCATCAATTTCTTCGTCTGTTGGAACTTTTAAGATTTTTTCTCAGTACCGTTTTGTTTTTTACAAAGGGACATAACACCATTACTAACCGTGTATTAAATAAGCCCCGCCCCCTTCTGACCTAATAAGGAATGTAAAGGGACGTAACTCCACTAATAACCGTGTATGAGATAAACCCCGCCTCCCTACTAACCTAATATCAAATATACACGGTTTGCACGCGGACGCTTTTAACCAATCATATTCCTGGAAATGTATAGGAGGTAAGATAAATTGCAATACAATAACAACATAAACAACAATTTTTTGTTCGCATACATTTAGGGTGCCAGCATGTCCTCCTTCTTTTATTCAAAATATTGATACGTAACAAAACTTCAATAGCTTTGATACCTTTGGAGTTATCTTTCTAAAGATTTCAACATTTACAATAGTTTCTACCTTATCAATGGTAAGCAAGTTATGCAAAAGAAATTAAACATATAAGTTGAAAATCTAGTGAAAAATCTTAAAAGTAATTAAAAGCTATAACGTATATGAAAATAGGGTCTATGGTGTACCCTTATCAAAATCATATTATGAAAAATGTCCTGAACTTTGAATTATGAAAAGATATTGATTGTAGAAACATGCACCAGGAACAACATATAAAATAGGGAAATGGAGCACTTTTTTTGTAACTAAATTTAAAAATACCTGTAAATCATTGGTGTTACAGTCAATGGTGAGACCACTTTGGTAAAATAACACCATTGACCAGTTTAGTAGCACCACTGAATATACTATGACGATCAGCATTTTTTTGTGTTTCTTTCATGTTTAACAAGCGAAAATCATATTATATATGAAAAACAATACTTATAATATATAACAATGTTTTAACAATATCATGTATTACATATACAAAGTTTACAAAACCTGGCGTATGCTGCTAACACCTAAATGCATGTTTTAAATTGGTAACGCCATTGACACGATTCTACCAAAGAGTGACCTAAAATTGTTAAAATTGAAGTAACTCTTAATTTTTCCCATTGCAAATTTCTGCATATAGTTGCTACCATATTATAGAATAGAGAGACACATTTAAATGTTTTAAACAATAACATCATTTTTCCAAATTTTCCCTCATCGAAATTTGCAAGTTTTTTTAATAATGACCCATTTACAAAGTGCAACCTTAAGTCTTAAAATGAATACTAATGAAAACGTTGAAAACTGCGAATTAAAATAAAAAAAACCAACGAAAATAAAAAAGTGTAAAAGGATGAAAAAAACAATACAATTGTAAAAGGTACTCAGTTAATTTTGTGTTAAAATTTCCTTTATTTGTCTTAATGAATTATTAACCTTACCTGTTTACGCCTTTTTAAGTAATATTCTTATGGCTTGGTACTGAACTTATACCTCCCACCATTGTGTTATTGTGCTGTGCTCAATTTTTTTGTATACATGTCTTTCATATTTGCTTATGTGCTGTGTCTGAATGCCAGTTTCTTTTTTATCATTTTCATATTACTTTGTTTAATAGGGATAAAGATTATAACACAATGTTGACAATAATCAAACATATCTTATTATCTTATAGATTACTTCACCATGGCAACCTTGACAGGTGTTCTCCTTGATGTGTCTGGTTCAATGAGAGAAAATGCAGTTGGTAAAATAACAAACTCAGGTGGTGAATGGGCGCGTTCAATATTTGATGTAATTGACAGTTTGATAAAACATGACGTTTCTACTGAAAACTTTATTTTCTCAGTCGGCGTTGGTGCAAATGGAAGTAGACCTTTTTTTGATGTTATAGAAACGGTTAAAGAAGTACATCATAGATACAATAAAATGAAACGAGAAGAGAATGCATACATGGAAATGCAACGAAAACAGAGGTCACACATGGAAAAAGAACGGGAAATGAATTTATGCATAACAATAAAACAGGACAAGAGTTTAAAGAGTTTAGACACGGAAATACAACGAGAAATGAGTTTATACATGGAATTGCAACGGGAAAAGAATTTATATATATGGGGGAAGATTTTAGACGTAGCAAGGAAAGGGGTTAACAGTTTATACATTGAATGGGAAAAAAAATTGGACATGAAAATAAAACAGAAACAACAGAATTTATACAGGAAAATGAAACAGGAAAAGAGTCCAAACATGGAAATGCATTGGGAAAAATGTTTAAGGAGTATAGACATGGAAGCACAACAGGAAAAGATTTCATATATGGAAATGCAATTAGAAAAGTCTTTAGATATGGATGTGCAACATGTGCAATGGAAAAAGAGATTATACATAAAAACGGAACGGGAAAAGATGATACACAAGATAAGGCAATGGGAAAAGACTATAAACATGGAAATGAAACAGAGAAAAAAATCACCCATGGAAACGCAATGGACAGAGATTTTATACGAGAAAATCATGAAGGAAACGTATGTTTACATGGAAATGCAATGGAGAAATACTTTTTGCCTATCAATGGAACGTGAAAAGACTGTAGATATAGAAGTGGCACATGATCCGGCTTTAGACATAGAAATGGAACGTGAAAAGATTTTGGACATGGGAATGCAATGCGGAACGATTTCAGAAATTGATATGCTAGGGGAAATTTATGATGATATTGCAATGCAAAGAGGAACGTCTTTTGACATAAAAAGGGAACAGAAAAAGACTCAAGACATGGAAATGCAATGGGGAAAGAACGAAGACATGGATAAGCAATGGAAAAAGATTCTAGACATGGGAATGAGACGAAGAAAAAAATATCATTTATATCCTCTAGTAGAGTGCAAGTACAACGAAATGTGTGTTCACGTCGACGAGGAGGAATCGAACTTTCCGTCTAATCACATTGAAAAACATTGGAAAATTATACCGGCTTATGACGTTGTTTTGGAAGAGTTCTATCAACTTGTCGAAAAGAATGGTGCACAAACAACACGAATATGGGCACCAAAAGGGGAGATACAGAAGGTAGTCTGTTATTCTTTAGCTGTCTACATTTTGGATAAACTGAAAACAGATGAAGAATTCTTAAATGTGTTTATTCAAAAGTGCTTACCACCAGCATGCAGAGACATGGGGGGCGAAACGATACCAGGAATATTGGTCAATAGTTTTCAAAAGATTAATAGTAGATTTGCCAGTAGATTTTTGGTAAAAATAGATGAAGTATTAAAAAATATTTCAATGGTTTTTAAAAATGCAAAGGTACAATATAAAGAGGTGGTACAAAGTAGACATTTTACCGAATATTTTGATGAGACATGTATGAAAAATGTCGGCTCTGTATTTACAGTTATGACAGCATCAGACATTTTTCGTGATTGCCGAGATGACCACAAGTCATCTGAGAGAAAAACCGATGAAATCATGAAAGTCATCAGTCCTTTCATTTATGGTAGAACACCTTTGTTCGAAGCACTCAATATAACATTACCAATATTTTCCAAACACGAGTTTTTGGAACATAAAAAGGTATTGTTTGTCCTCTCTGATGGGCTACCGACAGATTTCGGAGATATTCAGCATGTTTCTGAAAGTTTGAAACAACTTGATGTAATCGTAGTAGGTTGTTTTATCTCCAGATCTTCCAATGTTAAACCACAAAAGTTATACAATGTTGAACAAGATGATTGGGACGAAGGCGCAAAATTCTTATTCAAGCTAAGTTCAACCATACCCTCACAGTTACTTCCACGCACTATTTTCATTAAACGAGGTTGGGATATTGATATAAGCAATAACGAAACGAAGTTATTTTTACAGATCAACCATCCTGACCACATACACGAGGCATGCAGTTTAGCAAGAAATGTTGTTTGTTGTCAAGACTCACTTTCAGATCTGTTAGTGTCTGTCTCCCTTGATATTTATATCAATCAAAGCACATACGGATTTAAAGCACAACTGCAAGTTGGTGGAACCTGTTATGCGAATGCATCAGCAGCTGTCCTTGACCTGGCTATGAAGCGCATTCTTGGTCGGGATGGTGGGTACCCAGATTTTAAAGATCTGCGAGATAAAATTACCGAACAACATGGAAAAGATGGTGCTAATACACTAAACGTTCTTGAAGGAATTACTCCTGAATATCGGTTGCATTGCAAGCTTGTGAATGCAAAAGATGCAATGAAAGCCATCGCTGCCAAGCGCCCTGTTGTTGCAACATTCCGCCTCACCGAGTATGAATGGGACCAGTTTAGCGACTTTTATCGCAAAAAACCTTCTTGTATCCTTACCAAAGGTGAAATTGATTTAAGCAATCGGAACCCTCTTGCAAAAACAAAAGGACATGCAGTTGTTCTTACTAGCTTTAACAGCGAATGTTTCCGCTTTATGAATTCATGGGGTGATAACTGGGCAGACATGGGTTTCTTCAAAGTACAAAACTCAAAAGTGTTAGACTTTAAATTCATTGATGTTTTCTGGACATTGAATGACCTATCCAAACGAGAAATTGAATATTTCAAAAAACATGGGGCCGCAGTTGCAGACAAAATTATAAAAAATCTTACAGGTTTGCAAAATGCAAAATACGAATGTCCGATATGCAAAAAAATTTCACTTGTGACAAAATTCTCTGGATCTTTAAAAGTAGCAAAATGTCCTAAATGTAAAGGAACATTCTGCAGTGATAAAGATGGGAACATTCTTGCACTGAATATGTACCTTACATCTTTAAGTAAATAAGTACTTACTTTTGTTTTTGAAGATCAGACTGGAATTAAGAAGAACTTCGTCAATTTTTGTTCAATTGACATTTGGTCTCTTATTTAAACATTCCATATGGGGAGTTTTTTTCAGTTATAAATATTGTATATAGCACCCGCAACAGTCTGATTTTTATTTTTAATGCAAAGAAACAAATCTTGCTTGTGTCGTTTTTACAAGGCAAAGACGTGAAACGATAAAATGCACCTAATCAGTTTTCTGGAGGCAAATTGATTTGATAATATGACAAGAGTGCATTAATATGAATAATTGCATGAAGCCTTGAAAACTACTTCTTGATAACGTGCTACATTCAGGAGCCTGTAATTCAGTGCTTGTCGTTTGTTTATGTGTTACATATTTGTTTTTCGTTCATTTTTGTTTTATATAAAAAAGGCCGTTAGTTTTTTCGTTTTAAATGTTTTACATTGTCACTTCGAGGCCTTTTATAGCTGACTTTCCGGTATGGGCTTTGCTCATTGTTGAAAGCCGTACGGTGACCTATATTTGTTAATTACTGTGTCATTTTGGTCTCTTGTGGACAGTTGTCCCATTGACAATCATACCACATCTTCTTTTCTATTTATACATTGATTGATATGCAGCTAAGTTGGAACTAATCGTACAACTGCTTGTAAAGGTACATTCGCATATAGTCAATACGCATGGTTAAGGTACATCCAATGGCTGTGCAGAATGTGTACATAAACTCGAAAAAATCTCAAAATGGTCGCAATTTTAACGTAGTGATGGGGACGGCAAGAGTAAAGCAATCGTTGTTTACCTACCTCGCGCCAATAACCAGAAATGAAATGATAGTCGTTGGTTAATCTTTACCATAACTTTTGTATGTGTCTGTTGTGTTTAGCATCACTTATACAGTTGCTTTTTTTTCCTTTTAAAAAGTTTCGCATGTTTTCATTACTATGCCATTCAAAACTTTGTAATCAATTCACTTGCATTTAATTAAGATACGTTATGTCCACTTTGAGATTGTTCAATGGTGGTTATTTACTTGTTTGCATCAACATTATACTTAATGTTTTGAAAGAGGTAACTGATCTTAACTGAAATAATTGCAGCACAGTTGTCTGAAGGGTACCGAGTTTACCGGCGTTGATAAAATCAGAGTCGATTGAAAACTTCTGAAAAATGTATTCCCCTTTTCCCAAACAGGCGGAATTTCACATACCACATTAGACTTATAACGGGGTTTGAATTATTATGAGCAACAAGAGGGAAGCTACAAGTTGATTAGGAATTTTACAAATCCATGCAAATGCGATCATCCCCAGTATTAAACAGGGTTGGGGTTACGCAGTCCTTAGTGTTCTATATTGTGTTTTGTGTATTATTTTATGATTGTCTGTTTATCTTTTACTTTATTGGGGTATATTTCGCCTCACTCTTAGCATTCAGACAAGGTTTATATCAAACTGACTCCTTAGGACAAAATTTAATTCATAAAAACTAACATGTAAGTGATGCATAATTTACAATGAGTATAAACCAGATGTGTTGAAAGAATAACTTTGGTCTTATAAAAAGATGCGCGCCTCTTTGTAAACGTCGTCATACACAGACATGCAGGCCGCTGGGTTTTTCAGCATGATTACTGGTAAATATATATATAAAAGAGAATACTGTACAGTTCTTTATCTTTTGCCCACAGATGATATATCATAGCCGCTTCGTTTGCACATAGAACACTATTCGTACACCTATTTTTAAAATCAAACATAATTATACACTTATCAACATTCTAGTAAAAGTTTCTTCGATATTCTTACAATTTATTTCCTATCAAAGAGAATACTTTAAATATCACATATTGGTTTAGATAGATCATTTGCCGACGACAAATTCATGTGACTATGGTCCATTTCTTTTTGGTCAAATTTCATTGTAATAATTTTTTGTTGTTGCTTAAATGGTAAATCATTTTATTTAAGACACTTCTTATTTGTCCTAATTTTATTAGTCTGAACATTTAGTAGAATTAATATAGAATGGAAATGATGAATGTGTCAAAGAGACAACAAGCCGATCAAGAGCAAAAGACAACCGAATGCCCCAAATGAGTCCTCAATACAACGAGAAAACCCTGCACTCGGGAGAGTTCTTCAGCTAGCCCCTAAACACAAATATTAATTAGTTTAGAGATATTGGACATCATACTAAAGGTTACCGGATCATGTCACAGAATGTTAATGGTTAAGTGTCAACACACACTTTTACTCTCAGAATAACGCAATAACTAAATAAGAAATGTTACACGTACATCAGAATTACTATCAATAATTCTTTTTGATTTTAAGTTAAAATATTTTTTTTTAATTCAATGCGTAAACTTGAATTCATACATTTTTATCATTAAGATATAACATAATTCTAACTTAACTGCATGTAATGCATTTTTCTTACTCATTCATATAGTTTCCATGTGATATTTAACTATTGGTGTTGAAGTACGCTGCCGCCCCTTGTGCTAGATATTCTCCTTCACTGGATATAGAATATGAAGACATTTTCCAAGTACGATGGGCCCTGGCAGCATTATAAGAATTAGTAAGCTGCAATGGATAAATTAGGATGTCAAATAAATAATACGGAATACGAATTTCGAATAAGCAAGACCGTACAATATAAAACAGAACTATGTCCAACAGAAAACATTGATCAATAACAAATATGAACAACGATTTTTTTCCCTTAGAATTTCATATCGGATTGTCCGTTAAAATGTTTCTCTTTGATTTAAATTTTTGATAAACCATTTTGCCGAAACTAATTTTGTAATCAAATCTATTCATGCGCGATTTTAAGTGTACAGGATCCAAACCGATCAAATCAAAAGATTTATGTTAAGTCGGCAAACAAAGCAACAACATTAGTTCTTTGAGTATTTTATAACCAACAAATAAGCTTCTTCGGAATATTCAGAATGAGTGCGTTCGTGAACTATCGACACCCCAATATGACCAAGAACAATCTTACTCTTCTTTTCATTGCATCGTCTACACCATAGGTATGAACTGAATGAGTGAATTCGTGAACCAGTACATTAAATGTATGTAAGTATGGATCGGCTGCGCTACAAAGTATATTGTCATCAAGGATTGTGGTGGTACGCCCTGCAGATCCGGCTAATGTTCCATACTTCCTGCCGTCAGGGGTACAGGTTTTTTTACAAGCACCCGAACATATACCTGTGAATATTCAAAAAATATTGTTTGTTTATTACATTATTACTGATACAAACAGGAAAAAAATGTTGGTTCGAAAGCAATGTGAAGTTCTAAATTTCATTACAAAAAATCGTAAGAGAACAGAAACAAAAAATAGAAAGTTTAGAAGTTAGAAAACTTAATTACAGTATGCAGTATATCCGAACAAGACCCACATTTACTTCTATTCTTCACGATCCCGAGTACAAGTTGTATCTGTGCATTTTTAATGATCAAACACGAGGAAGCATGCATTAACAATATACTGTTTACTAACTTATTTTCGTGGATAGTTTATTCCGCGTTTAGCCCTTTCTAGCCGATTTTACATCAATTTAATTTCACGATTCTCAAATGAATTTGATGTAGTTCATTATAGAAAAATCCAAGTTTTACATATTTACGACAATTTATGTTCGCGATATTTGTTTTCCCACGAAAGACGCGAAAACAAATCTCTCAAAAAATTATTTGGAGTACAAAATGTAAATATACCTCTACACTCAGCTCTATCAGCTACATAATGATTGTATGGATATATCATCATGCCCTCAGATTTAGTAAATACTCCAATTTTAACTTGGTCCGCAACACGATCGCATATAGCAGAAGGCATATTCTTCACCATTTGTGCAATTATTTGTGCCGCCTTTTTTTAAAAAAAGGCATAAAAGAAACAGGCTTGGTACATGCACGTTTTTGAAGATAAATGAATGTAATATGTGTGTTTTTTAAATAAGTGGACAAAACAACACAAATGACGAATGTGAATTATATGGTTTGTGCTTTTCTAGCTGACTCTTTTTTTGTTGATGTATTATATACGAATGAATGTCTACCACATTGTGAAACGGTCTATTTCAATATCAAAGTTACAGTTTGAGATCAACACTGTTTAATGTATTGCTTGTCTCTTTTCTTCGTTTGTCATAACATGTGTTTTCAAACACATGATATGGTGAAGCTGAATTTTGCTTGTAAACCACTGCGTAATTTTGTACACCCTAGCTCCTACTTTATGTCATATCACAGGATAACAGCAGCGTTATATGAACATTATTTAGATAAATATAAACTGAGATCAAACATACATAGTGTCATCATGGCAAAACATAACGTATATTTTAGATGCAAGCAATGTTTAAATCTCGAAATAGCAAACAAATCAAGAAAACAAACAAAAACCGAGAAATTCGCATGAACTAAAAAAATTCACAAAGATTTGTACATCCAAAAAAAAGGCTGCATGCAACACGTATTTTTGTATTTAAAATGATTCGTTGTAACGAGATTATTTGTGGTGAATGGAAACTGTGAGGGTCAAAATCTTAAATTGCTTATAAATGTTGCTGGAATCAGTTTCGTTATCTGATCTGAATTTTCTGAAATGTGCAAGGTAGATAGACATTTTGATTTTTTTACTCGGTAATGAACCATTGTGTTGATCCCATGCTAAACATAACAAAAATCTCTGTACAAAGGTCTGTGAATTTTCTACAAAAATAGTGATTTTGTTTTCACTAAATTTCTTTTTCTACTAAATACAATAATGAACTATAATAAATAATAATGCTTTGCAAGAAGTTTCCCCTTGATATATGTACAAAATTATATCTCTATTATTCATTGTCTGTGCTGTTTTGATACTATTGCAGTTTGCACATTTCGGAATTGACAGGCCACAGGAGGGGCCATAAACCGTACACGAAAAGATAAAATATTGATATAAGTACTTAATTTGCATCTTTGAACCACCACCCCGGCTTGCTTTTTTAGGAGCCTGGGGTGTCTAAAAATGGTCGATTACAGACAGCCGAGTACGCATTTTACTTTCCAGGCGTGTTATTGTTGATTGTTAAAGTCCTGAAAACGGATAGATGGAAACAAAAATGTTTGATATATCTGACTTTAGATTCATTTTTTTTTAAATATAAATTAAGGCTACATTTTAATATAATAATTCTATGAATTCACAATTTAAAAAAAAGCAGAAAAAAATGAATAAAGTGAAATATCTTAGTAAGGAGTAATTACTACAGATATGGTGTGTTTGACACACAAAACTTAAAAGCTTAGTGATATGACCAATATTAAAATATAAGTGTATTTTAGTTGGGTATTTTTTCCATTTACTCATTTTCAATTATAATCAAGGCACATTTTATTTTTATTCATGAAAAATATTTATATATAGAAAGAAAAGAAAGAATTCTTTATCAAAAATATTTATTTTGAAATGAAAAAAGCTAAGAAATCTTAATTTTATTAGTGTTCTCTAGGTTATCTCGTCTTTATTCTCTGACATATTCTAGCCTGCCCTTTCATAAAATAGTGATTTTTTTAAGTGTTCTATCGAACTTTCGAAAAAAATACATGATAACCGTTTAGACAAAAAAAACAAAAAAAACAAACAACACCAAACAAACAAACCCGCAATACTATTGTCATTCTTATAGTCAGCACTCAATTGTTCACAAACAAATGTGTTTTAAGCTGCTAAAGACATGATTCAAACGCTCAGAAAGTCCTTTAATTGTTCTATATTTTTGCTCTCCATTTTTATGCAAAACCTTTTACATTTTTATTTTATGGGTTATTGTTGAAGGTCGTACAATGGCGTATGGTTGTTAACACATACTTCCTTTGGTTTCTTATGGAAATTTGTCCATTTACAACAAATATACCACATCATCTACTATATATAAGTATTGTATAAATTACAACGTATTTTGGTGATCTTGCAAAATGATCGTAATCCCGAAAATCGTAAACATATTTTCTTATCTTAAAAGGGGACAAGAAGGGTTCCATTAATAGGCCAATAGATAAGATTACAGTTTATAGTTTAAAAAATAAATTAAAAAATAGGGGTATTTTTTCTCTCATAATAACAGTTAACATATTCACAGCAATGTCAATTTCAAGAAAGCAGACAACAGCTAATAAGTCAATAACAGTACAGCATCAATGATCTTGAATATATGCCACTTTTAACTAAAATATAAAAGCACAGAACCAGGACATAGGAGCACAGAACCAGGACCGTTTTTCTTATCACCAGCACAGCGTCAGGACAATTCCGTTTAACGAACTTGCACGACTTTTGCAATATAATATTGTTGTAATATACTTTGCATGGTACTTATGACACATCAGAGAAAAATTAAGCAACAAAACAGTCGTTTTATTGCTGTTTTTGATACAATGTAAACAAACCCACCAGCACAGAATCAGGACCCACCAGCACCCGTCAGGACCAAATCACCAGCACAGTACGTTCTCTCGCAGGACAACCATACCCACCGTGAGTTTTGTCATTGTGTTTTTTACAGATTATTTAAGATTTAAAAACTGTTTACAAATTTTGTTCCTTTAAAAAAATCAACTCCACATATGAAAATTAAAACCAATGTTGCAATACGCTTTTATAGTAAATGAATTGACTAAAATATATATCGGATAA